>VONZ01000497.1:0-549388 GCA_012976165.1 Labeo catla | reverse complement strand
ATATATATATATACTTTTTAACCACAAATACTAATCTTACACTAGCTCGACTTCACGCATTAAGTAATCACACTGGAAATGTCATGTGCGGTTAGTTCTTCGTCTGTGTATTTTGGTTCAAAAAGGTAGGTTGGGGCGAATAACTCCATCTCATTTTCTCCTCCAACTTCAAAATCATCTGAAATCATTGTTTTACCCATTTTTGTAAAGGCCGTTTGACTTTCTTTGCACATTCGCTTTGTAAACACTGGGTTGGTACTTCCACCTTTCTGACGTGACTACGTAATGCGTGAAGTCGATCTAGTGCAAGACGAGCATTTGTGGTTTTTAAGTATATAGATTGCATTTTTTTTAAAGAAAAGGTTGATCGTTTCACTAGATAAGACCTTTATTCCTTGGCTGGGATCGTGCAGAGCCTTTTGAACCTGCAATTTGGACCTTCAACCCGTTGATCCCCATTGAAGTCCACTATATGGAGAAAAATCCTGGAATGTTTTCCTCCTTAATTTCCCTTCAACTGAAGAAAAAAAGACATGAACATCATGCATGACATGGGGGTGAGTAAATTATAAGGATATTTTTATTCTGGAAGTGAACTAATCCTTTAATGGAAAAAATGTAAACATTGTATTTAATAACCGAGTTTCTGATTTCGACGGGTGGAGGAGAGAGCATATTATACATATTATGTATATAACCATTTGATGCATATTGTTTGTATTTTCCACAGTGCAAATGCACTAGATGGTGCATTGAATGTATACACTACTGTGGTTAATGTTTATATGGTTGTCACTGAACGGGACTCTACATTTTATTCAATATCCATGTGATATTGACTTTCCATTTTGGCTTTAATAAGATTTCCCCAAGAAATAGGCAAGAATGAACTTGGTGTCCTCCATAATTCCTATTCTTTCTGACAACGAAACACTTGAACCCGTCAAACTTGTAATTACAACTTGAGAAGTGGAAAGCAGGAAAATTTTAGCATGTGAAGGCAGCATTATTCCAATCAAGAATCACCCACTTAGATGGGAACAGAATCATCAGACTGACATAAAAAGTGACCAACCAGAGTTTATTTTGTTTTTATGTGCCATTTAGAGGTGGTTTTATCTGAAGTAGATACCTAGATAACACACTAACTGATAGGTGTAGGAAAACTGAATGTTTTTCAGTGATTGGATGGCAGTAACCTGGCATCACATCCAGTGATTAGTTCTTCCACAGAAACACTCATTGTATTAACCCAGCATATTTTATACATGCATTTGTTTACAGGCAGACTTGTGAACCTCAACGGAATAGTGAAATTGAATAGCCAGCCCAGTCAGATTGAAGCTGCCAGTTTTCAAGCAGTGTTGCCAGTTTTGTGCAACATGAATCAAATGGTCAGTGAATGGACTGTGGTTCACTGGGAGGCTTTCTGAAGCTGGGACTAAATTAAAAGTGATCTTAAACTATTTAAAAAACTCACTTGCTCTCATGTGAATTCAGCACGTTCATCCTAAAAGTTTCATTTACAGTTGAGGTCAAAAGTTTATATATTAATTATTTTTCCAAAATAAGAAGGATCATACAAAATGCATGTTATTGTTTATTTAGTACTGACCTGAATAAGATATTTTACATAAAAGATGTTTATTGTTACCTGACTGATCCACAGCTGTTTTTTTTTTTTTTGTTTGTTTAGTGATAGTTGTTCATGAGTTCCTTGTTTGGAACTATTCCTGAACAGTTAAACTGTCCACTGTTCTTCAGAAAAATCCTTCAGGTCCCACAAATTCTTTGGTTTTCCAGCATTTTTGTATATTTGAACCCTTTCCAACGATAACTGTATGATCTTGAGATCCATCTTTTTACACTGAGGACCTCTGCGGGACTCTTATGCAACTATTACAGAAGGTTCAAATGCTCACTGATGCTCCAGAAAGAAAAACCATGCATTAGGAGCCGGGTGGGTGAAAACTATTTGAATTTGAATATCCGGGTAAATTTAACTTATTTTGTCTTCTGGGAAACATGTAAGTATATTCTGTAGACTCTGAAGGGCAGTACTAAATAAAAAAATGATATTTAGGCACAATAAAAATAAAAATGTACACATGTTCAAAAGTTTTTACCCCCCGGCTCTTTCCCATCTGGGGCATCAGTGGGTGTTTGAACCTTCTGTAATAGTTGCATATGTAGTTGCATATGAGTCCCTCAGTTGTCCTCAGTGTGAAAAGATGGATCTCAAAATCATACAGTTATCGTTGGAAAGGAAACACAATTTTTGGAAAAAACACAAAAATGCTGGAAAACCAAAGAATTTATGGGACCTAAAGGATTTTTCTTAAGAACAGCAGGCAGTTTAACTGTTCAGGACAAATTAAGGACTCAAGACTCAGTTTTAGAACTTGAATTCTGAATGAATTTAGCCTAACTGAATTGAATATTCCAGTCGAACTTTTGTCAGTTCTGTTGTTTTATTTCTCCTTGGCCCACCAACGTCTGTTCAAATTCAGAGACACGTCAGGCAGAGTTTGCTTTAAAAAAGCAAGCGAGTAGAACAAATATTCAGCTATTCCCCAGGCCCCATGTTAGTGGGCTTGCAAACACCATTGCCCGAAGTGTGTACCAGTGGAAGACGGAGATCAGTGAAGTACCCCCAAGCTGCCTCTCTATGGAGCCAACTAACAGTGGCAAGAGCAGGAGAAAAATGTATTAAGCCTTCTCTTTCCCTCACTGCGCCAGAAATGGCTCACCTTGCTCCCAACGGTAGATCGGCTATGCACTGACTGCTGGAAGAAAATTACCTTTTGTGGGAGTATTAATTCAGACATGCATCCTGCTGTCAAAGCATCACTCTAAACTCCTCTTCCCACTGCTCCATCTCTCTTTGTGTCTCCAGTGCCCCACTCTTCTTTTTTCATCATCAATAACTGTCTGCTGTCTGCTGGAGAATAAGTTATTCCCTCCAAGTCTCTTTTTTAAAGCTTGTTTGGATCCTCATTGTTTGATCTGGCTTGATAAATAAGACTATTGCAGTTAGAAATTCATGGCTGCCCTGTTTCATCAATAAATGATTAGTTTGCTGTGCTCTCTGGTGATTGATAGGTTGTGCATGGGATGTATTGGAACCAGATGAATTCAATACCGTGCCGGTCGCTGGGGAGCCACAAAGCATATCAGCTCATGAAAAATTGAGGTCAATGGAAAATGTGAAAAAGAGAGTAAAAGAGGAAGAACGGGCTGTGCTCGAAACACAGTTGTTTCTTGTTATCAAAGGATTGTAGACACACTTTAAGCATCAGATCGAATCAAAGCCATGTATGGTCTTTATTTGAAGATTGCTTTTTTTAACTCTTGTAGTACGCAAAACCAGGAGTGGACAGCGCCGGCTCCGTTTTTTATGCCAAACAGCCCGGCCAGGGTTTAAAAATCCCAGATCTCTTCGCTACGGCGGGTGAGTATGGCAAGTTGTGATACGATTTTCCTTCTGTCTCCCAGGAGTTCCGTTTCCCGCCTCTTCCTTCGGCAGATACAGGCGTTTTACATAATTGCTGATAGGCGCTGTGGCTGTTGTTTTTGTAGAAGTCTTATTTTCTCCTCCGTCTTGCTCTTATGCCATCTCTGCTGTGTGATTGTGATGCATTTATGATTAAGGGAGTGAGAGAGAGTGCCAAAAAAGCGGGATCTTGTACTCTTGCATGTGTGAGGCGCAATACAGCGAGCGAGCGCGGGCGTGCGCGCGCCACAAATTGCTTTGAATTGACAGGCTGTTCTCTAAAGCCCACCTACATTAGGGAAATACGCTCTCGTTCTTGGATAGAATGCCGTCCTGTGAGAGGAATATTAAAGCTCAGCATGGATTCAAATGCTGCGGAGGGCTTTAAATCATAGATAAATTCAATCAGGCCGTTTTGTTTAAAATGTATGCAAGTGCCTTGTTAGCTGTGCCAGGGAAAACAAAATGTTTCCATTTTTTCTGATAGGTAATCAAAATGTTCATAAGTTATTCATGAGAAATCTCCCTCTCTCATTCTCTCTGATTTTTCTCTATTGGTTCTCTATATTGGTTTCTGTTCTTTCGCTTTCATTCACCGAGTCTCTCTCACTCTGTTACATATAGAGATTTATAACTATCATTTTTCGTCACCTATATTGCATAATATGTTATACATAGTCATTATACACCAGTGTTTTTGAGGAGGGGTGTCAAGGTTGTTACTATAACATTTTTTTAAAGGGATAGTTCACGCAAGTATAAAAATTCTGTCATTAATTACTCACCCCGTAAGACCTTTGTTCATCTTCAAAACACAAATGAAAATATTTTTGATGAAATCCAAGAGCTTTTTGACCCTGCATAGACAGCAATGCAACGTCAATGACTGACACGTGTGAGAGGAAATAGTTGAATAAAGTTGTTATTTTTGTATTCTTTGTTTTCTTGTATCTTCATAACATTATCGTTGAACCACAGATGTCACAGGGACTGTTTTAACAATGCCCTTACCAGTGATGGGAATAATGGCGTTATAAACGGCGTTACTAACAGCAATATTTTTTTCAGTAACGAGTAATAAAACAAATGACTGTTTCCCCCGTTACAACGCCGTTACTGTTCCTGACAGTAAAATGTGGCGTTAACATAATTGAGCTCACTGAAGCGGTTTTCCCAGTAGGCTCTCTCTCAGCCATAGGACCTGCAAAGCTGCGCATCGCAGCACGTTGTGTTCTTCTTGTGTTCATGTTTGTTTACGGAGGTTACCTATGTGTCCACGTGGCTCACGTAGATTTTTAACCTTTGAAAAGCGGAGCTGCTCGTGGGCATGATTACATTAGAGATAATGAGTTTAGACGGGAAAAGACTCGCATTGGTATCATATAGATTACTTTATCAGAGAATATTTGTTTTCGACATGACCTATTTCATTTAAAAGTAGACGTTTCAAGCTTCTCATGTCCGTAAAGTAGGTATTCGCTGAGATTCAGGTTGTTTTATTTACGTGTCTTTGAAGAGAGGTGACGGAGACCGAGACGGCAGAGTTTATGTATTTTTTTATTTTACAAAAGTACATTGTTTTGTTGTTATTATGACTATACACAAATAAAGAAGTAGACCCTTTGGTGGGTGGAAGCGACCCCAGTAATGTGATATTTAGCCCCTGGAAGGTGTCTCTTACATTGTCCCACAGCAACATTAAAATAGTGTAGATTAGTGTACAATGTTCCATTTTACATATTTAATATTGGGGGTATCCAAGTTATTTGACACATCTGACCCAGTAGTTACTTTCCCTGGTAATTAGTTACTTTTATGATGATGTAACTTTGTTACTAACTCAGTTACTATTTGTGAGAACTATAACTAATTACTTTTTTAAAGTAACATGCCCAACACTGGTCCTTACTTCCTTTCTGGGCACTGAACATTTCAGCTGTGTTGCTGTTTATGCAGAGTTAGAAAGGATTGGATTTCATCAAAAATATCTTCATTTGTGTTTTGAGGATGAACACAGGTCTTAGGGTTTGGAATGACATGAGGGTGAGTAATTACGTACAGAATTTTCATTTTTGGGTAAACTATCCCTTTAAGGAAATTAATATTTTTGTTCCGTACATTGTTATGCAAAATCCATCTAGCTCACAAATTTGAAGGGGCACATGTGAATGACACTAGATTAACCGAACAAGACTTTGACTGAGCAAGTGCATTGTGCCTTTTACATGCCATGAGGTCATTTGGTGAGTAATTGCAGGCGCTCCGGAGCTGCCATCACTTTGCTCATAAGAGCCGAGCCAGCAGTCCTTGTGATGGAGTTGAGTTTCCCTCACTCATGCAGATCTCACATTAGCCTCGGACGGTATGTCTGCAGCCATGCTTATAAAAGCCCCTTCGATGAAGGCTCATACCTACTCTGGACACTTGATCATGTCCCGTGGGGCAGAAGATCCACATAATGCCATTCCTAATGGCAGAAAGCGAGATAAAATAAAACAAGAAACCTCCTTTTAACTACATCAATCGCTGCAGAGGGGTAATCAAACATGCCATGACTGCGAGAGCCATTCCCATCACCTACTGGAGGAGGAGTGCGTCTGCTGTCAGCCTATCATTAGCCAAGATTGTCTTACCTTTGAATGTCAAAGGCACCGACGAATGCAGTTTGCATCTCGGGATCAAGAAAGCCCATTAAATGCTTTGTGAAGTGCTGAGCTTGGACGGACTTGATTTGATGTGAGGTGAAGTGTTCTGGGTAATGCTGAAGAGTGTTTATCACTTTAACCCTCATGTCTTGTCTGCTGAAACAAGACATTTCATCTCCAGACAGGTTTTTTTTTCTTTGTCTGTGTTAATAGCTTGTGTTTTGAAAGAAGATATTGAGCGTTTTGTAACAAACATTAACTGATTTGTAGTTAGTCGCAACAGAGCCTGTCTATTTACAGTGCCATTTTGTTATGTTCACTTCGAGCAATGAAGCTCATCTGTGGAATCTCAAGGTTTTTACTAATGGACTAACCTGATCCCACATCATCCTGCTGTTTAATAATGCTCTGATTTTAAATGTTTTCTATTATGTAGGCCAGTGAATGCTAGAGAAACATGCACATTCTATTTGTTGATCTTATAAGTTACCATAAAATCTTGAATGGTTGCTTTTGATTAAATATTTAGGATGATGGTGCAGACTTTAACTTTTGTAAATATAAAACTTTGGATGAAAATAAAGAGAATTGTGTGTACTAATGGATGCATCCAATATTTGTTTCGCATGTAATTAGGATTTATCGCCCTCTCTAGAAAAAAGTGTCTTCAGAGCCACCAACAAAAGAAAGGAGGCAGTAGTCGCATCTGAAGTACTGGAAGATGAAAATATGAAGGTGGATCTTCCCATTGAACAGGTGAAGATGATAAGCAATATACATACTGTCACATTTCAGTCATGCAGATTATTGAGTTCCAAAACTTGAATGTTTTTTTCCTCCACAGATGGAAGTAAAAGAAATTGAGGAAGAGCAAAACTCCTACAAATTCCCCAGACCAGAAAGTGGTGGTGATAGCCCTGCCGAAAACTTTACAAACCATCCAAATGCAGCTTTTTCACGAAGGTCATCCCCTTCCAGAACTAATAAGGTAAAATAGACTTTAGCTTAGACATAATATTGCCTTCTTAGCATAGAATCTAAATATTCAATCAATTTGCAGGACACCGACCATTGTGCTTTGACCACTGACCATTCTCTGAGATCGTAATGTAGTAAATGTTACCTCTAGTATGAAGGAGCCAGGAGATCTTCAACCCAACAGCCATGGAGAGAGCAGGGACCAGACATTAGATCAACAAGAAGCAAAAGTATGAAGCTCATTTTTAATGGAAAAAGCAACTGAACATCCGAAACATGAAATATTTCTGATTTGAGCTTATTTAAGATGCAAAAACTGTCAGCTGCCAAGACAGATGTGTAAATGAGCTTTTTTGTGGATTTGAATCTAGTGACTGAATTTAAAACACACAAAATAACCATTAAAGGGGTCATCGGATGCCAATTTTCCACAATTTGATATAATTCTTTAGACATACTTTGGTTAAAATTTTTTAATGGTAGTGTAAAAAACCTTTTTTCCTCCTTTTAAAATCAGCTCTGCACACAGCAACCCATTTTGTTGCATGTTGCTTTAAATGCTAATGAGCTCTGCTCACCTCGCCCATCTTTTTTGTGGTGTGACGAGCCATTCTGTTTACTTTAGCTGCATTCATCTGTAGAACTCGTTAACTAGCACATTGTTAGGAAAGATTGCAAAAGATTGATAAAAAAGCCCTTATACTCACTTCTTCTGTAGGTAAAGCTGGATCACGAATGAATTGCGCAGGGGTGCCCAAACTCTGTCCTGGAGGGCCGGTTACCTGCAGTTTAGCTCCAACTTGCCACAACACACCTGCCAGGAAGTTTCTAGTATGTTTGGTAAGAGCTTGATTAGCTGGTTCAGGTTTGTTTAATTGGGGTTGGAGCTAAACTTTCGTGACACTGGCCCTCCAGGACCAAGTTTAGGTGCATTCCCTTCTAAAACAAAGTTATCCACTGCGTCTTCAGTGACTCTGATGTTGGGAGTAAGTGATGACTGCTATGTTCATTATTACATTCAACAACAGAACACTTTAATCACTTAGGAGACATTCTCGTATACTCTTACTCCAGCGTCGAAACAATGGCGGACTGTTCACAGCTCACTCAGGGCGGGTGTAAGGTAAGACAGTCATGTCAATCAACTATCATGGGAGTGGCCTATGCAGAACTACATCATTCTGCCAAGATTCTGAGAATGGCCTGATTTGAGAAAAAGTTTTTTAAATAGGGATATTTTATCATTATAGGGTGGTTGTGTACACACACTGCCAATAGACATTTATGTTCAAACATCATGTAAAAGTGAATTTTGCATCCGATGACCCCTTTAATATAGGTCATCTCAAAAGAATGTGTGACTTTTATTTATTTATTTTTTTTGATAAACACCCGCAAAACTAACAGAAACATTTTTTCCTTATGCATAACACAAATGTCTTTCCCAGCTAACACAAATATGTTCCAAGAACATTACTAACATTGCCATTAAAGGTTTATTTCACCCAAAAATTAAAAAAATCTGTTGTTAAGTACTCACCCTCACGCGTTCCAAACCTGTAAGACCTTTGTTCATCTTTGGAACGCTAATTAATATATTTTTGATACAGGGGTCCCACCGGTCCTTGAAATCCTTGAAAGTTTGTGAATCTGAAAAAGCCCTGGAATGTTTTTGAAAATAAACATACATAGATACAGGTCCTTGAAAATGCTTGCATCTATTTTGTGCAAGACGTTTTCTGGAAAAAAATCCATAGTATTTCCTCCGGTCTGCTAATGTTGAACCAATGTTGAACCAACTATGCAAAAAAAAAAAAAAAAAAATTATTGGACCTGGAAAGTCCTTGAAAGGTCCTTGAATTTAAAGTTAACCAAGGTGTGGGAGCCCCGTTTTTGACCCTGCATAGACGCCAAAGCAACTGACATAATCAAGGTCCAAAAAAGTCCATGTGACAACATTGGTTCAACCGTAATTTTATGAAGCTACAAGAATACTTTTTGTGCACAAAGAAAACAAAATTCTTTATTCAAGAATTTCTTCTGTTCCGTGTCAGTCTTTGACACATTCACAAGACCATGTACACGCATACGTGTGGTGCTGTTGATGCAGGAGCCAGTGTTCTGACATAGAACGTCCATATCTCTTTGTTCATCGTCTGTATATTCTAGTTCAAATAAGCAAGTCATCCTCTCTGTTGAAATCTTTAGACATGTTTACGAAGACTGTTTTATGTACAGCATGTGTTGTCTGCTTGCAAACAAGGCACAGCGCATCTAGGTTTTACATCAGAATGCCGACGCCTGCGTCAGCAGCACCACACGCGTGCGACGTGATACTCTCACGGACGTGAGTCGAAGACTGACACGAAGAGAAAAAATAGTTAAATAAAGTTATTTTTGTTTCTTTGCACACAAAAAGTATTCTCGTAGCTTCGTAAAATTAAGGTTGAACTACTGATGTCACACAGACTACTTTAATAATGTTCTTACTACTTTTCTGGGTTTCAGACGTGTCAGTTGCATTGCTGTCAGGGTCAGAAAGCTCTTGGATTTCATTAGAAATATCTTATTTTGTGTTCCGAAGATGAATGAAGGTCTTACGCTTGGGTGACGACATGAGGGTGAGTAATTAATGACAGAGTTTTCATTTTTGGTGAACTATCTTTTTAACAAGATTTTGAGAATGTTATTAAAGACCAGGTAACTAATGTTCTGTTAATGTTACTGGAAGAATGTTTGTTCATTAATTTGAGAAAATCTTGCTAGAACATCAGGCAAAGTTCTGAGAACCTTCCCTGTTAGCTGGGTTATAGCTTTAGTAGGAATATCCCACAATGGCTTTGAATGGAATGCAGCGCAAATCATATTTCCTCTACATTCTGTTTGCACAGTAGATGAGGTCACAAGGAGAAAGGCAACGATTTGCTTTTTTTTTTTGTCTGTGATCTAACCCCATAAAATTAGTCCATTTAGATACAGCAGTTATTGTGGCCAATAGTCCTTGACTCGTTATAGTGTGAATCTCATAACATTGATGAACAGACACAACAATGCTTTGGAATATTACAATGCCATGCAATTTCACAGTGCTTTGAAACAGGAAGATATCGAGTCTTATTTAAACAATCAATAACATGCAGCATTCCATTTAATGAAAACTATAATTTCAGACAAAGGCAATTACACCACTGGGTATTGTTTTGGTGCTGTGACTTTCTGCTGTAGTCGGCATTTTCATAATAAAGATATTCTTATCGGAATAATTATTGACTGGGGAGCGCGGTTATTACCTTGTTAAGGACCTCATCAATAGTATAATTCATTTCTTATCACATTTAGTCCTGTATGGAGATTGCCAAATCGAGGGTGGCTATAGATCTCGGGAATGGACCATGTGTAATAGTCAGTAGTAATTCTCACCAGTCCAGCCTCAACTAATTGGCAGAATCATCATCACTGCTCAAAACATGATTTGATTTACAAGAGCAGATGAGGGCTCCTTTTTACGACCGTTCGCAGTGGTGGCACTAAAGACATGTAAGTGCTAATCTTGCAGGACTTGCTCAGAAGGACTGCGTAATGTTAACCATTAACTATGTTCCCCAGCACTCAACAATGTCCAATAAATATTCGCACGCTGAAGGCTTGTATTCCCATTGCACACATAGCCACGACACGCTGTTCTTTTCCTGTCCAGCCGTGTTTATTATATGGCATCGTAAGGCTTGATTATGACCCTCAAACAGATCTATTTCATACGAATCTGACAGTAACGTGTATATTATGGCGTAGATATTTTGTGATAATGAGTTATTATGAATCTGCTGTGCTTTTCATATCGAGGTGACGGTTTTAATCTGCCATCATGGAGTTGATATATTTTACAATGGCAGCTGTATTGTGTTCGCATGAGAACAAAGCATAACAAATATGTTGTTGCACTAGAACCTGAGCTAAACAATCATAATGTAAAAATGCTGCTTTGGTGAGAAAGTGCTCATGCACCCTCTGATGTTTAAAAGCATGTAATTTAAGAAGGCTTCTTAAAAGCATGATATATTTGAAAGCTTCTTAAAACATTTCATTCACTATATATGAGTCATGCTTCAAAATAAATATTACCTCATCCGTTGACAAGCCTTTGAATTATATCGCCTGCTACTGTTACTAGAGTTGTGCTTTTTATTGATGAACAGATTCAATTATATGATGGTGTTTTAGTCAGAACAGCCACCTTAACAGAAATGATGCCATTTTTGATTTACATTAAGACACACTGAACCCCAGCACATAGATAAAAGAAAAGCTAAGCTGTCATAAAGACATCAAGATTGTTTACAGTAATTGTTAGCAAAGCAAGTGCAATGATTTGGTATTTTTATACAGTTTACTTACAGATAAATCACAAATAAATCTGCTGAAGTATGTTTGGTGACCTGTTAAAATATCTGTCCCTGTAATGAAATTAATAATTATATAATTTTAAGTATGTATTTACTTTTCTATGGATGCAAACCTTATTTTAGCATTGTACTACTGTGGTATTTATTAATACTTTTATTAGCTTTTATGTTTTTAGTCTTCATTTTAAATTTAGTACATTTCTACTTTACATGTTTTAAGTTTAAGTTTTTTCATCTAATATTTATATTTAATTTATTTCAGCTTTATTTCATTTAGCAAAATATAGTTTTAGTTATTACTATAACAACACAAGTTTTGCACCTTATATTTGTGCTTTCAAATGCTATTTATAATCACTTAATTTTCATAATCAGGTGTATTTGTTTAGCAACAAATAACAATAAAATACTAAGACTTGATTTAATCACAAATATTTGTAACATACTCTCTAAATACAACCCATCGCTGGGTGAAATTTGGACAAACTCAGCAGCTGGGTTGTTTTGACTGAGCGGTTGGGTTAAATGTTAAAAATTACTATATTTCTTGCTTAAAATGAAGCCAAAATATGCTGTAAATTAAAAATCAGACTACTACACTCTAAAAAATGCTGGTTTACAAACAACCCAACTTGGGTTATTTGGCAACCCAGCGCTGGGTAAATATCGGACAGAACACATGCTGGGTTATTTTGACCCAGCTGCTTGGGTTAAATGTTTTTACCAAACATGCTGGGTTATTTTATTTAAGTCAGCTATTGTTTAAACATCATTATATTGCTGGCTTAAAATGGACTGGAACCTATAAAAAACACACACAGAATTACTAGAAGCAACAACAATAATCAAAAGATGAACATCTATTATTAAGCAATAACAAAATACAAGACAAATTACATTTATTTGGGTGAATACAGCATAGTTTACAATATTACATACATTTAAACTCTTCTAACATGCATTTTAGACATAAAAAAGTAACATTTAAAACTAGTATTTTGATGTTAGTGTATTCAACTGTTCTCTGTAATCACTTTTTACCAAAATAGCGCTAATTCTCGTGACGGTGTGTCGCCAAAAAAAGAGCTGGTAAAGAGCTGCGGTTAACTACGAACTTCAGACCGTGGCCTTGCGTTTCACTCGTAGATGCTGCTACTGACTCCAAAACCTGCCCATAAACAAACAGTACTGATATTAGAGAACATATTTTAACATCAAATTAAATTAAACTCAGTACTATAACGAATAAAATCCATTTATTTTATGCAAGACAAAAGGCGTTTCCATCATACGAAGTGACCGCTGACTGGTGCAGCCGACTGACACTTTGTCCCTATGTTGCTTTGAGTAAAATTTACAGCACAGTAAAGACTTTATAAATAAAATAAAATGTATACAAACCTTTATTTCACTGAAGAAGTGCACCAAATTGGTGGTGCTGAGAACCTCTTTCTGCTGTCAAGGACTCAAAAAGCCAGCGCTCTGTCTGTAACTCAGCAGCTGGGTTGTTTTGTCAGAGACAGGCTTAACCCAGCGGTTGGGTAGAAAAAAATAACCCAGTGTTAAAAATGATCCAGCAGCTTAGTTACAGAAAAAACTACCCATCACCTGGGTAAAAAAAAAAAATATATATATATTAAAATAACCCAATAAAATGACCCAACAAGCTGAACCCAGCATTTGGGTTAAAAAAAAAAAGAGTGTAGAGGCATCAGGAACAATCCATTTTAAGCAAGAAATATAGTCATTTTTAAGCAATAGTTGAGTTAAATAAAACTACCCAAAAGGTTGGGTTAAACATTTAACCCAACTGCTTTGTCCATATATCACCCAGTGCTGGGTTGCATTTTTAAAGTGTAATAATATTAAAAAAGTTATTGTTATATAACTTTTAACTTTTAACTATTAACTCTTATCATAATAACTACTATGCCTACAGACTCATTTAGCATGTTAAGACAATTCCTGTACTACAAAGCTTACAGTAAATCCATCCTGAAAAAGCATTAGGCTATACATCTGAATGCAGAAATCGTTTGTTTTGATTTTAACAATATTGACTGATTTAGCAATCAGTCACCTAAGCAGTTTTTCTTAATTAATATTGTTAGATATGCCGATGTGTCCCGGCACGTTTGATCAATCGTCTTCCTCCTCCACAGAGTTTTGTGATAAAAATCAAATAGATATTGATCACACTATCGATCTCCTTTTGCAGTGTCAATACAGTATCTGTTCATTTATCTTCTGCTTTGTTCTCTGGCTACAGTTCCCTAGCTTAGACTCACTGTTTCCAAGTGCGCTTCGCACAAGGTCAACCATAATCAACCCCAGACGATAGCACAGGCTGCAAGCAGCTCTCCCAGGCTTTTAGGGCCTCTGCAGTAGACCATTCAATTACTGTTTATTAGACAGTGGATAGTCATTAATCAGATGGAGATGCACAGGTTTTGTCCAATGGGCTGTTGGAACACTTAAGAAAACACTGCTTTTCTATCTTTAGACCCTGTTCTAGAAATACTGAAATGTTGGTAGAGTTTTTATAAGTTTCTTGAGGCTCTTTCACTATTTATTCATCCTCATGTCCTTTTAAACTTGTATATTTTTCTTTCTCACATAAAACACAAAAGAAGATGTTTTGAAGAATGTTCAAGCTGCTCCTTTCCATAGAGTGAAAGTGAATAGCTGTCAAGCTAAGTTTTGGGTTCACCCAAAAATGAAAATTCTGTTATTAATTACTCACCTTCATGTCGTTCCAAACCTGTAAGACCTTTGTTCATTATCAGAACACAAATTAAGATATTTTGATGAAATCCAAGAGCTTTTAGACCCTGCACAGACAGCAATGCAACTGACACATTCAAGGTCCATAAAGGTAGTAAGGACTTTGTTAAAATAGCCCATGTGACATTAGTGGTTCAACCGTAATGGTATGAGAATACTTGAAATGGCCTGAGGGTGAGTACATTTTTCAGCAGATTTTCATTTTTGGGCGAACCGTTCCTTTAACTAATTTAATTTTAGTTACAAGCATTAAATCCATGCTTAGATCTACACTTAAGGTCTCTAAAGATCTTGTCTTATCATTCATAAAATGCAATACTAACAGAAGTAAAGCAAACCACTTTGTTAAGCATCCTAATTGAGCTGATTATCATTTATAAAGTACTCATGTGGTAGTACATGAGTAAAAGCCATATTTCTTTCTTTCACTTCAAAAGAGGCATTAGCTTGACTTTAATATATCATTTTAAGGCGTAACTTGACAGCTTCACTAAATGAGGATCGTACTGCATTGAAATGTAATTAGATCAAAGGATGAGATTCTGATTTATGTTTTCAGGACACCAAGGGGGAGGAGATGTCCTCAAAGAAGTGTGGAATACGATCGCATATGTCTAAGTTTTTAAAGGGTAAGTTCCTAAATGCCTGCGAAAACCACAGCCAAAATTCCTGGGATGCAAGTACACATGATACACTTATAATGAGACCACTTACACAGTAATAACTAACCTTAAAATATCACCGTGGTCTTGATCATAAAATAACAGGTTGGGCAACACTGATATCATATGAGATCATCACAGTGAATACTAAATATTTAAAAATCTATCACTGACTGGAAAAAAATGAAATATTAACCTTATTTTAGTATATAATCTTTATTTTAAAGCTCTCAGATTTCATTTAAAATATCTTAATTTTTGTTCCGAAGTTTGGAACAACATGAGGATGTGTAATTAATGACAGAATTTTCATTTTTGGGTGAACTATCCCTTTAAGTAGGATGTTCATAAAATATTCAATGATACTAAGATGACATGCTGCATCTGTTGGGATGCAACTATAGACACTTTGCTGTCCCATAAGTCAATGGGAGCTGAGGAGCCATCAAACTAGGCCAGTTCCATACCAGAATTGTATACTTTGAAGGCATAAGCGTAACAAACGCAGGCATGGCCTCCTGGGTGAATATAACCACACTATTATCCTGCATATGATGGACACCAAGCACCATCTCAGCATGCTTTCTTTACTCTCTATGTAAATTTAGCCTTTAAATCTTCCATTTGTTTCCCATTCTCTTAATAGCTTTATCTCTCATGCAATAACTGGGAGAGAATAAGTCATTTAGATGTTTTCATGCCAAGTTCTGCACTAGATATGAGGACGTAAACATCTGAATGATAATATAGAGGTGAGATGTTTTGTTTGTGCTCTGCATTTTCACAATTTTGATTTCTGGTATGTCACATACAGTAGTCTTTTTAAAGGATTTTTCAGCCAAAACATGTACCCTCTCTCATTAAAAAAAATTATTCTAGCCCTATTTTTCATATAATGATATGAATGGGGACTAATTTTAGAATTATATTTACAAAAGACTTAAGAAGCTTTTTTTTTTTGTTTCCCCCCAAGCTAAACCAAAGCTAAACCAGACTTTTGAAACCTGCTTGTTTAATATCAAAATGTCTAATCCATACCAGACCTCAAAATGGATGGCAGCCCTCCATTGGAAACAGGAAACTCTTCACAGATGTAAAAGTACATCCATGTTTTCTTTGGATTTTGATTGGGGCTGGGGCCTAGCGCTCATTTAGTGTAGTATTACACAATCTGCAGTGTGTACCACACTACTTTGTATCTTCTTTCATACAACAGGAATAATGAACACCAATCATGTAATATGCAGTAGTCATGTAATGTGTGGGTGTATCATATGTTATGGTGTCACTTTCAGTGTCCGATCAAACCGTTCCCACAAAAAGATTTTTGAATGGTTTAACCTACTTTTTATTCCCATTTAAGGCAAGACACTAGGGAAAACATTGTTTTTTTTCATATACTAGTTAGATTTGTGGTTTTGAGCTATCTGGCTTTGCACAACATGTTGTTTCAGACTAGTAGAAAGAAAATATCCAAAATACAACCATGTTTATTTTATTGCACTATATTTGCATCTGTAGATTTCAATTTTGTAGATACAATCCAAATTTTTTTCCCTGCACTGAGCCACAAATCAACACTTCAGTAGCAATAACACCACAATTTACATTTAATAATTTTATAAATTTTCTTAAGGTTTTTACAAAGGGGTTTGTTCATATCTGTATGCCTGATTTTACATATTATTTTAATCCTAAAAACATGGTAAAAGTACTGTCAGTAGGGGTGTCACAATATACAGGTATTGAGGATAATCGTAATATTTAAATAATGAAATATCCTTATCATATTAATTAGGGGTGTCACAATATATATTGGCAATGTTTGAAAATGAATAGTAGACATACAATAATATGACGCAAAAGGTGCTTTTGCACCACGTCAGCGTAATTATGGATCGGTAAACTCTAACATGATTCGTTTCACTCATACTCGACACCAGAAGGCGCCCTCGTGCAGAAGTCCACAAACTAGACTCATAGGAGTAATAAAACATTGTCACGATTGACAGATGACAACATCCAACACTGTTTATGTACCGCAGTGTAAGATGAAATTAATTTACATTTAACAAGTTTAATATGGAGAGGCACTGAACTGTAGACCTTCGTTTATGTGTTTTTGACCTGCACTGTATAATGTGAGAACAGTTAGCTATTTAGGTTTGTACGCTAGCATTGACTCACCAACTTTAACATTAGCTAGTTTTAGCCAGAGGTATTAACAGGCATTAATAGTCTGCTTGAGCAGATTAAAATTGTAACCTAAAAGAGAAGTTCACATCCAGAGCAAAAATTTACAGATAATTTACTTATCCCCTTGTCATTCAAGATGTTCATGTCTTTCTTTCTTCAGTCGTGAACAAATTATGTTTTTTGAGGAAAACATTTCAGGATTTCTCTCCATATAGTGGACTTCAGCGGTGCCCGTGAGTTTGAACTTCCCAAATGCAGTTTAAATGCAGCTTCAAAGGGTTCTAAACAATCCCAGCCGAGGAAGAAGGGTCTTGTGTAGCGAATCGATTATTTTCTAAAAAAATGAACAATACATTAACAATACATATTTTGAATCTGTAAACTTTACATTTATTTGTGTGCACTCGGAATAACAACGAAACTTTGAACTTTTGTAAAATAATGAAAGCAAACAGGATGCCTTTTCTGCAGTCTCAGTATATGTTAACTTCGAAACTCCATGTATACTTGTCTTACAGACATGAAAAATAGATCTATAGAGAGGGGAATATCTAAGGGCATCTGGCATAAAACATGCCAAATTGGCTGTGCAGATCACTCCGCTGTGGCGACCCCTGATAAAGGGAGCAAGCCGAAGGAGAGAGAGAGAGAGGGAGAGAGAGAGAGAGAAATATCTACTTTTAAATAAACTAATTCAAATAGAAAACAAATATTCTCAGATTATGTAAACCTTATGAAACATGCGTACAGGCACATCACTACTGACAAGTCAGCGTTGCAGAATTCATCTTTTAAGCCGAAAATATAGAAGCACTTGTTTATCAATACATTGTTAAAACATTAATGCAGTCTCCTTGCTGTTTTTTTCCTGTCACATTCATAATTATTATATCTGTCAGTGTGCTGTGGCAAGCTTTTTTGCATGTGCTTGAGCGCTTATTAGGCTATGTAGGCAATTAAAGGATCATTATTATGATTTATGTGATTTAATAAATGTGCGACTAATAGTCGACTTATGCTTAACATTAACGACTAATAATGTGTCTGATTGCATGATTTATTTATTCATTTAATATTTTTATTAAGATATTTATTAAGATTTCTATAGATATCACGATATTATTGTGAATTTTTGAGGCCACAACAATAGTGTAGTGACTAATCTGATATTTTAACTAGTCAAAGGTATTTTCTGATTTATGGAGTGATGATAACCTTTAATATGTCAACATAATGAAGAATTTGAAACCCTGTTTTATCCAGTGTGTAGATTTCCATTCTGGAAATTGATGCAGATTAGTGCATATCTAATTAGATAAATTTGTATATTTGTTACCCTGGACTACAAAACTATAAGGCTCATAAGAGTCAATTGTTTTGAAATTGAGATTTATACATTGTCTGAAAGCTGAATAAATAAGCTTTCCACGGATGTATGGTTTGTTACAATGGGACTATATGTGATACAACTATTTGAAAATCTGGAAACTGAGGGTGCAAAAAAATCCAAATATTTAGAAAATCTCCTTGTTGTCCAAATAAAGTTTTTAGCAATGCATATTACTAATCACAAATTAAGTTTTGATATATTTAAGGTAGGAAATTTACAAAATATCTTAATGGAAAATGATCTTTACTTAATATCCGAATGATTTTGGTATAAAAGAGAAATCGATCATTTTGATCCATACAATGTATATTTGGCTATTGCAACAAATATACCCATGCTACTTAACATTGGTTTTGTGGTCCAGGGTCACATGTAAACATAGCATTTTAGAAACTTTGTAATGCAAAAAATGTTTGCAATTCTTAATGTAATCAATGAACTGGGGAAGTATGGTGCCATCTATATTAGTTGCTTTATAACCAGGATTCCCACCTTGGTTAACTTCAAATTCAAAGACTTTCCAGGTCCATTACCCTCAAAATCAAGGACTTAATGTGGGAACACATTTCAAGTGAGAGCAAAGTTACACCATGTTTTCATGTTTCAAACAAAATTTTTTTTTTGCATTTATTTTTGGCCATATAACAGAGATCTGATATTCTATTTGTCATATTTCTGGGGGGTTTAAAAAGCCATTAAAAAGCGCAATGACCATATCCCATATCAAAACTCAAAATACTTCATTTCCATACCTAAAATGTATATTTTCCAGTCACCCTTGTGCAGACTGATCATAAACACAGCTAAAAGGCTTCCTACCAGTGGCCATCACAAAACGTAAAATGCAGGATGATTCAATACAAGCATTTCAGTCAAATGTAATTAATGCAATATTTCAAACATTTAACCCACAGGAAAAAATGAACCCTTCGCAACAGTTTAAATTTAATTTAGTTCTGTGCAAAAAATGCAGATTTGGCAACCCTGCATTCAACACAAGCTGCAGGAATCAGTTTTAACTGATCATGGGTCAAGACAAGAGTAAGGAGAGATGACTGACAAATCATGCTGGAGAATTTGCTGCTCAGCAGATAATGTGCTTGTATCTGATCTTGTAAGATGTGCCCCCTTCATACAGGGTGCGTGTGATTGCGAAATTGAAAGTGAAAGTGAATAGCCACTCATTCCAAATATAATTAAATACTCTCCAATCTGCATACGATAGCAGCTCCTGGATGCGTAAAAATTACATTTAATATTAGAATGATTGTGTGAACAGGCGGTAATGGCCTGATTTTCAGTGGGATCAAGAAAACAGTTCTGCGTAGGGCTAAGAACTAATACAAAAATGCACAAAATGAATGGCGACTGTAAGAAGCGGAAGCCAAATTTGGGCAATTTAGAAATCCCGGCCGGACGCATTTTTTTAGGTCCAAAAAAAGAGGACGTGTCCAGGGAAAAGAGGACGTATGGTCACCCTAACTAACGTAAATCAAGCAAGCTGGTATGCGTAGGCCACTAAGTGTTGAGAAATAACACATTAGCGGACATTTTAGGGAATAATATGGAATTTTTTCCAGAAAACTTTTTACACAAAATAAGTTCAAACCAAAGGTTACAGAATACCCAAGACTTCTCACTCATATAGTTTTGAATGGGGAAAGATACAACGCTCATTATGGCCACAAAGCCCTGCCTTCTTAATGAATCGTTGATTAGTAAAGTCAGCACATCAAGCTTTTTTTAATGCTATTGTAGCATAAAGAACAATATTTACGAAGCAGTTCTTGCCAGATTTCATTGGTGATTTCAAATATGACATATTGTTAGCTTGGTGAACCGTTTTGGAGAATTCGATGTTTCTCCATTCAGGGAGCTGCACTTGCCTGCCCGAGAGGCATTTCAAAGATGGTCGAGTGAAATGACTCGCCTTAAAGGGACTTTGATATAAGCAGTTTCAAGGACCTGTATCTATGTATGTTTATTTTCAGAAACTTTCCAGGGCCTTGATTTTTTTCAGATTCACAAACTTTCAAGGATTTCAAAGACCCATGGGAACCCCGTATAACGTTTCACACTTATATAAATGAGTAATATTTTTTAAAATAAATTAATAAGTATTGCACTTTTAGTTATATCAGTAGCCTGTGGAGTGGGTTGCCATGTCAGGCTCACTCTGAACTTGTCGCTCTGAATTAATAATATTCTATTTTCTAATTTATATAATTTTTCTTGCATTTATTCAGAAAAGAAGAAAGTAACCTTGAACTGTGGACCTAATGGCCTTTAAGTAACAGGTATGTACTGAATGAAAAGTTATTGAATGTTTAAAAGTATATTCTGTTTGTTGTAAGTTTGGATATAAAGTATGAACATAAAGTATTATCAAAGAGTTATACACTGTCCTTACATATTAGTAATGCAAGATGAGGATTTGCACAAGAAGCAGGAGTTGTACTGAAGCTTTCTGTTTTATTCATATATATGAAGATTTCTGGTCGAGGAGGATGTTCACTCGCATGCCACGAGCAAGACATTAAAGATTTTCAAAGCATCTCGCCATAGCTTCTAACATGGAAAAAAATAACATGTTTGGAAGACCTTGTATGAGGAAAAAACGCTGTCTCTGTGTGATCTCAGCTGCGGTTCTGATGATGGGCTTTGTAAAGTGCACAACTGCCCGGTTACACATTAGTTTGATTGCCAGTTTGCTCTGTTTCGAAACGAGCTTTGAAGCTCATCTCGAGATGAAAGCCAAACTTCTCCAGCGAGTCCATTGTAGATGGGGTTCCATATTTGCTTCAGGCACCATGAAGACCTTCAATAATCTTCCAATACTGGCATGAACATAATATATAATTTATCACACAATGCACAGTGTTACAGTCTAATTCAGTTCAGTGTTCACTTGTTGACAGACTCTGCAGTTCATCCATATTTTTTCTTTAAGGTAAGCCTTTGATGCACTCTGTGCACTTTGATAGCAAGACTGCCTGGTGTTTTGAACACTTCCTAATATTCATGTGTCTTGATAGAATTAATATGGAAGGTCACTAAAACCCCCTTCAGTTGTGGCTCTTTTATCCACCAAGACCCTTCTGAAGATGAAACAATCTTATAAAGCAAATAAAAATGTCTTTATCTTGACAAGCCCACTGTGGATATATAGCTTCTTATGTCTGAAATGTATTACATAATTATGCATCGCTATAAATATTGCATAGGCCCTCACACTTAGTACGTAGTAAGCTGCCTAATTGCAGGAATTAATAATTAAGAACTAAAGGTCTTGAGTGGGAACCATTGTGGCGCTTTTGATAAATTATTTTACGCAATTAGTTTTTAATCGCATGAACTTTTTGTGGAGGTTGGGAGGTTGTAAGTCTATGAAACCAGTATTTTAATATCAGGGTTATTGCTTGAGGTTTTAATCCCTTGGATGGACTTCCACAATGCCATGAATCAACAAATTAAACATGCGGCTTGCAAAGTATCAGACAAGTATAGAACAGGGACTAATGATTGACCTTCAGGTCATGGTTTATATCTTTCTTCACAATGGGGAATGCAAAATAATTTCTTGGGCCGCCTCGGCTCTCGGCTTCATAATTGTACACTATGTAAATGTGGCACTTTTAGAAGGACAATGCTTGGCCTTCAACCGAATGCTCTTATTAAAAGCACTTTGATGAAGTGTACGAACACACATCCTTCCTAAATCCTTGGGTTCACCCCTGCGTTAATGGACCAGAAGCTGAGGTTTAATTCGCTTTGTGAAATGGGCGTATGGATAACTTACTCTGTGATTGATAAAACATAGCGACACATCATTGTCAGAGCGGCCGATGACATCATACAAGCTCTGCTTTGGCATTGCAAGGACAACATACCTTATTTTTATGTCACATGCTATAGGCTGCCCTCTGCTCTAAGATCAATGGTTATTGGGCATGATATCATAATGCACACAGACGTTTAATTTAACTTGGCATGCATGTCTTAAAATATGCTTGTGTCTTTAAGACATAAAATAGCTTTCACATCAAGTTATTGTTCTGTTGCTTTTAGTATTTTTAACAGCATACTATGATGCTCTCAGTTAATGTAAGTATGAGAATCATAAAAAGATTTAATGATTCATTTCTGGTTCTGAATCAAATTCCTCTTTAATGATTTCTTAATGGTTCAATTAATTATTCATTTAGTACTTTTAAGTAATATATATTTGAACAAAAGAAATGCCATTTTATTACCAATTGAAAAATTTAATAAGTAGTAATTGTAATTAATTCTTGCAAAATGTTTGTTGATACTGACTTATAATGACTTTGTAATACAATTCAATAATCTGTCTTATATTAAACAATAATCTAATATTCTAATTTTTATAAAATACTAGGGCTGTCAGTTTAACGCGTTAATTAATTAGTTATGAAAATAACATGATTTAAATATTTTAATGCAGTTAATGCACTGGCCCCGCCCCCAGACCTGTACGTCATCTTATATTTCATATAGTTGACTGCTGACAAATGTGATGCAGGGCAACAACTCCATAAATGCAGTTTAGCCCCAAAATTCAAGATATTGGTGCAAAAAATGCCCCTGTATGCATTTTGTCTCACATATATCACAGGATATCACACAGGCAGCAAGAGCAATATGACATGAGTGCTGATTTTGTCCTGATATATCACAAGCTTAAAGTTCAGTAAAAAAGAAGTTGATATTGTGTTATATTTTAAACACAGAGAACATATTACCTTTGAAGCCATAGCAGAATTGTTTAGTTTCTGAATGAATCTGCGTTTTGAACAAATCTTGTAAACCAATGATTTAAAGGCCCATTCATTCATAAACAGAGCCATTTACTTAATTCCTTGAATGAATCAGCTGTTTAAAAGAATCGAATGAATAAATGAATGTCTCATAAAGACATTTACAGATTTACCAGATTTAGTTAGTGTCTTACTTATTTAGAGTGTCATTTTATTAAAATTACAATACTAATACTAATAAAAATAAAAATAAACATTAAACATTAAAGGGCTAGTTCACCCCAAAAATTTAAATGTTGTCATCATTTACTCACCCTCATGGCGTTTTAAACCTTTCTTTTGTGGAACATAAAAGAAGGTACAGTGCCCTCCACTAATATTGGCACCCTTGGTAAATATGAGCAAAGGTGGCTGTAAGAATAAATCGGCATTGTTTATCCTTTTAATCTTTCATTCAAAAAATTCACAATATTCTAACCTATCATTTAAGTAAAACCATGGAAAGCAGGGGGAAAATCTTTTTATGAAATAAATGTTTTTCTGTAGTTCATGTTGATCACAATTATTGCACCCAATTATTGCAATGTCCTTTATTCAAGATAACAGCTCTGTGTTTTCTTCTTTAATGCCTGAAGAGTTTGGAGAACACATGACAAGAGATCAGAGACCATTCCTTCATACAGAAACTCTTCAGATCCTTTAGTTTCCCAGCTCCATGCTGGTGCTTCTTCTCTTCAGTTTAAGATGTCCAGGACCTCTGGCAGGAAAATAAGCCCACAATATTAAAGATCCAGCAGTATATTTAACCGTGGGCATGGGGGGTACTTTTTGTACCAAACCTATCTTGAGTGTTTGCTGCCAGAAAGCTCTTTTTTTTTTAGTTTCATCTGACCACAGAAGCCATTCCCATTTGAAATTCAAGTTGTGTATAAACTTGAATATACTAAAATATATGTCATGACTAAAATATATGTCATGTGAGTCTATATTTATAAATATAAAGTGTGTATTCAGATTTATTTTGATTTATGTAAGATTTGTGTGAGATTTATTACGACTTTTTAATTTATTCAGCATAGATACAATAAATTGTTCAAAAGTGATGAATACTTTTACATTGTTAGTAAAATTTCTGTTTTAAATTCAGTCCTTTTGGAATTTCAAATATTTGAAAAAAATAGTTATTTAAATTGTAATAATATTTTTTATTAGCTAAATGTAGCCTTGGTGAGAATAAGAAACGCCAAATAGTTGTGTATGCAGTATGTATGTATATTTAAAGGGATACTTCACCCAAAAATGAAAATTACCCCATGATTAATTTCACGCTCAAGCCATTCTAGGTGTATATGGCTTTCGTCTTTCAGACAAGTACAGTTGGAGTTATATTAAAAATGTTCTGGCTTTTTCAAGCTTTATAATAGCAGTGAATGGCTGTTGAGAATTTAAAGTACAATAAAGTGTATCCATCCATCATAAAAAGTACTCCAGATGGCTCTGCAGGGTTATTAAAGACCTTCTGAAGTGAATCCATGTGTTTGTGTAAAAAAAAATATTTAAGTCTTTATAGACTGTAATCTCTAGCTTCCGCTAAATGTTGTGCGCATGTTCACGAGAGAGTGGCGTTCCAGCAGATGACGTGGGATGTAGGCGTAGTGTAAGATCCAGTGAGAATATTATAGTTTCATGAAAACCAATTTTGTTTACAGCAAAGGAAAACCAGTCTGCTTATGACTTATATCGAAATCCTCCGACACTTTTCTTTACAAATCCTAGTTTTGTACTTTTAATGCATGAGGGGTGTTTTGTTTTTCTCTCTCCACTGCGCTTCCATGTTCATCACTTCCGTCATTGTCACTGCATTTGCCAATGTCATCCGCTGGAACGCCACCATCTCGTGAATGTGTGTACAACAGTTACCAGAAGCTAGAGATTATGGACTATAAAGTTTTAATTATGGATATTTTCTTACACAAACGCATTGATTCACTTCAGAAGGCCTTTATGAACTCCCCAGAGCCATGTGGAGCACTTTTTATGATGGATGGATGCACTTTATTGGACTTCAAAATCTCAACGCCCATTCACTGCTATTATAAAGCTTGGACATTTTTTAATATAACTTTGATTGTATTCATCTGAAAATAGAAAGTCATATACACATGGCTTGAGGGTGAGTAAATCATGGGAAAGTTTTCATTTTTGGGTGAACTATCCCTTAAATAAAATGGTACAGAATGTTTCTCGGTTCCCATCTCTAATAATAGTGAGTGTTTTCAAACAGGTTTCCTCAAATGCTGCCTCAAACTAGTGCTATTGATTGAGATGATGTTATGACGGGCTGGCCAAATCAAAAGTTGAAGGTCTGGCATGTTAGCTTGGCATTGTTAGCCCTTGTTGGTGAATGTCATCCCAGCAGGCACCGGACGTCAGTATAACATCAGGTTGACATTGGACCCCAAAATCGTATAGACGTTGCAGTCAGAATTTGACGTCAATTTGACATTGACGTCATTGTTGGATTCTGGTCACACAATCTAAAAACAACAAAATATCAACGTCAGCTGACGACATTAACGTTGACATTAGACGTTGAATTTTGATCACCCGCCATCGCAAACAAAATTTAACCAGATATCAACGTCATATGACATTGTATGCCTGCTGGGATAACTACACCATCTGGCAGCAAAAAGCATCTTTCTCCACTGATGGCCATTCATAAGTAGCCTTAATATTTGACTAAAAATGTTGGCAGTAATGAAATAATAAAATACATTTAAAATTCTAACATGGTTCATGAAAAAGAGTCTGCATTTCATAAGTTTACCTGAAAGTTTTATGATGACTGCCAGATGGTACAGGATCATGTCACACACCTTTGGGATATATTCGCCACTTATTAGCAGGAGTTCGGGCAGCCTGTCACAGAGCATTGTGTAGCTGTCATCTTAAACCTACTTTACAGCCTAACTTTCAGTTAATTAAATGCCTAACCAAAAGTATCAAAACCCAGTTTATGTTCCTTCACCTTGAGCGGAGTCTTTGAAACTACTAATGCAGACATTTTAGAGTTATGCAAGTCCTTAAATTGATCCCAGCTGAACTGAAAGCACCTTGTTCCCCTTCAGTTAACAGAATTTCCTTTCTTGATTGAAATACCACGAGTCTCAGAACTGTTGGAAACATACAGGTCTCTCTCTGAAAATGCTTTTTAGCACTGACATCATGCAGAACCACTAGAATGGCTTTGTTTTTTTCCAGACTGCCATCCGCTTATTCCTTGTTAATGACTGGAAGAAGGGATAAAAGCCCCTAGTGTATGATAAGATGGCAGGCAGGGAGACGTTGGTGTTGCTGGGGTTCGTGCACTGATTAGATGCTCTGAGGAAATTTTCTAAAAATAAAAGAGAACAGATTGGTCTGTGGTGATATCATTCTTAGCGTGGTCTGGTAAGGTTTACTGCATCATTCCCAAGTGGACATTAGGTATAGAACATGCTGACTCTCTTAAAAATACTTTTTTTTTTAATTATAGTAATAAATATGTATAATAAATAATATTTAAATAAATAAATTTATTTAATTAAATTGTCACTGTTATTATTTTAGTTATGTTACTGTTTTTGCCTGCTTGAAAAATTATTGATGAAAAATGTATTTATTTATTTATTTTTCTTTTGTTTTTTGGTTTGTTTCATTGTTGTAGGTGTATTTTTGTTATTTAAAAATGTTGTTACAACAGTTTCATTGTTGTATTAGTTTATTTAGTCTGTTTTTGTTTCGTTTTATTTTTGTACTTGATTTGTTTTATGTTTTTGTTTTTAGGTTTATTTTATTGTTGTAATTGTGTTTGTTTTATGATTTGTTTTGTTTTATTGCTGTCATTTTGTCTGTTTTTTGTTTTGTGTTTTTTTTTATTGTTGTAATTATATTTTTGTATTTTTGTTCAGTATTTTGTATTTGTATTGTTTTGTTTGTTTTTCTTTTTTGTATTTTTTGATAAAGTTTTCTGTTTTATTTTTGTATTTGTCAGTTTTTGTTTAATTTTTTGTCCATTTTTTTGTTTTTTGTCTGTTTTGTTTTGTATTTTGTTTTATTAGATTTTTGTTAGTTTTTAAGTTTGTTTTATCGTTGTAAGTGCATTTCATTGTTCTATTCTAGCTTTTTGTTTTTATTGGTTTTGTTTTGTTATTATTTTTTGTTTTGTTTTATTGTTGTATTTGTTTTGTCATTTTGTCTATTTTTTGTTTTGTATTGTTTTGTTTGTTTTCAGGTTTGTTTTATTGTTGTAAGTGTATTTGTTTGGTTAAGATTTTTTTCTGTTTCATTGTTGTATTTTAGTTTTTGTCTGTTTTTCTTTTGTTTAGTGTTTTTGTCTTGTTGTACTTGATCTGTTTTTTTTCTAATTGTATTTGTTTTATGATTGTTGTTTTGTTTTTTGTTTTTTATTGTAGTATTTGTTTTTAAATCTTAAAAACTTTTGTTTTGTTTGTTGTAATTGTATTTTTGTGAAAAAAAACAAAAACAAAAACAACATTCTGTTCTATTGTTGTATTTTATTTATTTTTTTTGTCAGTTTTTGTTTAGTTTAGTTTAGTTTAGTTTTGTTGTGATGTTTGTCCCAAATTATAACTTCATAACAAAATAGTTGAGCTGGTCAGGATGCTCATACAAACAGAGAAATATTTTAAAAGTGCTACAGAGCCAAAATATTCACGGTTTCATCCCACAAACACCGAATTTATATTTATCGGCCCATATTTAACATCACAAAAATAAAACACTAAAGTACCTTTAGTGCATTTAGTGCAGACTGATGTACATGCCTTGCTTGTATAGGCTGCAGATGGTGCTTGCTATCTGTTTTTAAATCGAGCTCATGAGTTAAACTTGACTGGATGAGTAAACAAGTCATTATTTTTGGCCAATTGAGAGGCACTCTTTGGAGCTGATTTACAAAGCACATTGAATAATTTGTTAAGTCTAACAAAGCCACCTTATGGCTTCAGCAGACTTGACATAAAGCACAAAAGTCATACAGACCACTTCTGTGGTACTTTTTTGTTGTTTATATGTCATTTTTAACTCTTGACGTGGAACTGATCTATCTTTAATTCCTGGTTTTGATTGTTAATTGTTATAACTCAAGTGTATTTAGCACAGTAGAGGGAGCCAGTGGTATTCCAACTCACTCTCCTGTTTTATCTTCCTCACCATGCTAACATGCTCCGGACCTACATGTACACAAACCTGTATCCTCAGGAAGATGGATGCGTGTGTTCCCAGGGCAGATGGCCATGATGCTTTGCTATGCATATGGCTCACAGATTACCACTCCAGCAGGGTGTCAGAACTGATGAGGCAGCACTGGAGCGGAGTGTTGTGCCATTTGCATTTGAGCTTTACTGCTTAGCTGCACGGATGGCCACGCCGCTTTTCATGCTTAATGTCAGAGGGTGAATCCTGAACACAAACACATGTAGGAGTGTAACCCTCAGGACTGCTTTCAATAGCGTTTTCCTATAGGAACAAGCATTTTGATGCATTCCAGTAATTGGAATGTTTATGCCTTTTAAATTTAAATTCTGTAGTTTTTAAGTGCTATTGCAAATGTTTGTATATCATTTTAATGGAATACTGATTAGAAATGTGAACATTTTGCTGATTACTTTAACAGATTTTGACAACTGTAAGCATCACAAGCAGTGTCATGTAAAATTATCCAGTACTCTGATGCTTTGCTTGAAATTTTCCTTAAAATAGTTGAATAAGATTTGGAATATTTTTCATCAGTTATTTAGATGAAGTGGAATGCCACTGTCTGTTATTGATAATAATCTAATCCTGTCATTGTTTGGAAGTATTGAGACATTTTATTTTATTATTATTTTTTTTCTTTTGTTTGTTTTATTGTTGTGTTTGTTTTTGTATTGATTTATTTTGTTTGTTTTGATTTTGTTTGAGTTTGTTTTGATTTTTTGATTTTGTTAGAGTTTGTTTTGATTTTATTGTTATATTTGTTTTGTTTTGGGGGTTTTGACTGTTTTTTTTTTAGTTTTGTATTTGTATTGTTTTGTTTCTTTAGATTTTTGTATTTGAGCTGTTTTATTATTATTTGTTTTATTGTTGTATTTGTTTAGTTCTTGTCTGTGTTTGCTTTGTTTGGTGTTTTTATTATTGTTGTAGTTGATTTTTGATTGTTGTATTTGCCTAGTTTTGGTCAGTTTTTGTTTTGCTTTTTGGTGTGTTTTTTCTGTTTTTTTTTTTTTCTGTTTGTGTGTTTGTTTGTTTGTTTTTGTATTTGTAATGTTTTTTTATTGTTTGTTTTTGGTTTTGGTTTTGGTTTATTTGATTTGCTTTATCTTTTTTTGGGGTGTTTATTGTTGTAAGTGTTTTTTTTCTGTTGTATTGTAGCTTTTTTTTGTTTGTTGTTTTATCAATCAGACAAAAAAAACTAAAATACTTGATTTGTTTTATTTGTTTGTTTTATTGTTGCATTTTTCTTGTTTTGTTTGGTGTTGCATTTGTAATGTGTGTGTGTGTGTATATATATATATATATATATATATATAGTTTTATATGATTAGTTTTTTTGTTTTTCGGTTTGCTTTATTGCTGCATTTGTTTAGTTTTTTGTCTGTTTGTGTTTTGTTTAGTGTTTTTTGTTTTTATTGTTGTACGTGATTTGTTTTATTTTTTGTTTGTTTTTTATATTTTGTATTTTGTTTTATTGTTGTATTTGTTTTATTTTGTGCTTATTTGTCTTGTATTTGTATTGTTTCGTCCGTTTTTATTTTTGTTTCATTGTTTTATTTGATTTGTTTTATTTTTGTTTATTTATTGGTTTGTTTCATTGATGTAATTGTATTTTTGTTAAGAGTTTTTTGCTGTTTTATTTTTGTATTTGTTTAGTTTTTTTGTTTTGTTTTGTTTTATTTTGTTTTGTTTTGTTTTGTTTTGTTGTTTTTTTTTTTTTTTTTTGCTTTTCTGAGAACTAACCCACAAACAGCTGATTTAAAATGATCTGTCCAGATTTACCATCGCAAAAAGGATATGCTTTACTTCTAGTGCATTTAGTACAGGCTGATGTCTCCATGTGCCCATGTCTTGCCCTTCCTCTGAACATCCTGCCAGAGTGAAATCTGTTTTGCATATAATGATGACCCGTGTTATGAAAGATTTATGCCATTTCATTGCAGCAATATAATGTTTTATGAAGGCCATCATTTACCTGCCACGCATACTGCCCTGTTTCCGAGATCTGTCAGAATCAAGCAAATGACAGACTAATAAATCTCATCAAACAGCAGCGATGTCAATAATTGCAGCATGTACTTTACTTATGCATATGTAAATCTACTCAGGGTATGTTTTGGTCTATAAAATCACAGTCTTAGTCTCCCCACAACATCACCCAGTGCCTCAACCTAATCTTGACAAGGGGAAGGACATTGTCTTTTATCTGTTCCTATCACATTTAATGAATGTACTGCCCCAAGGGACGAACACTGTATCTGATGTAAGAGAGTACAATGTTTTGCTCTCAGGTTCACGGGTGTCGGGAAACATCAAAGTCCTCTACGGCTATAGAGCTTAATTTCTGTCTGCGTAATGAGGAGAGTTAGCGAGTGCTCTCGGGTCACTTCAAAGACAGGCTAATAATGGAATAAGTGTAAATCAAAGACGTATTTTAGTCACAGCCTTACAATACACGGTCACCTGCCATTTTAGGAAGAGGTGTATTATCATCTGATGAAAAACCTTGTCTATTTGCAATGCATTATGGGGTGAATGAGTGCAGGGGTTATTTTATCCTATTTGCATCAGATTACTTGTTTTGTGGTGACTCGCTTAAATGTTTTTTGTCTTTATCAAAATGTACTTGATGATATGATTGGGATCATACAATATGAAAAATAATAGCCTATGATAAAGTACAAAGTAGCTTATATTAAATCTAAGTAATATAAGAAGCAGCATGTATGTAATCTTTGGAAATCCATCCCTGCCTACTTCCATACCATAGGCGAAGAACAGTATGTGAGTAGGGGTATGCGATAATGACAAAAAATTATCTATTGATAATTTCTGGAATTCTGTTGATAACCATAATTAGACAATATTTCTGAGCGTGATATTGTGCTGGTAGTTTGACAGGTTTAGGACTGCCGTGGACAGCTGACTCCTAAAGCTTTTGATATTCTTCATATTTTGTGCGGTGGTTAATTTGCAGTAGTATCAGAAATGAGCTTTTTCAATAAGTTTAAATTGATTTTGTTACCTTTTATGAGCACTTTTAGCTTTATCTAACCTAATTAAATATATTCATCATCTTTTGTGTCAAATTCTTATTTTTAATCAATAAATTTAAATAGTAAGACACTACAGGGCTGTTACCAATCAAATGAAATCAGTATCAACAAAATTTGTGTTTGCAATGCAGAGGTGGCACAGAATCTGCATTTGAAGTGGTATTTAGATGCATACACATAGACTGGTTAATGCAGGACATGACTGCATTTAACCTGCGGTTACAAAATCCTTAAATAATGTCTTTATGTTTTAAAAACAAAATATTCAATAGTGATATTTGAAATGATTTGGGGACAAAAGGGAAAATATACTTTAAATATAAACCTAAAATCGCCAGTAGATGGCTGCAAATCACTGCATGAGTTGATGAGTCATTCATTCAACTGATTAGTTCAAATGAATGATTTAGTAACAAAACACTGTCGGGTGTTCCTCAGAGATACAAAACAGATCTGCTGTGGCTGTATGAAACTATTTTCATTGAGGAAATAGAACAAAAACAGAATCTTCTGTCTAAAATGTAAGTCAATATTAAAGAAGTCCACTTCCAAAACAAAGATTCACATATAATGTACTCACCCCCTTGTCATCCAAAATGTTCATGTCTTTCTTTCTTCAGTCGTAAAGAAATTGTTTTTTGAAGAAAACATTTCAGCATTTTTCTCCATATGATGGACTGCTATGGTGCCCCGATTTTTTTAACTTTTAAAATGCAGTTTAAATGCAGCTTCAAACCACCCCAAATGCAGTTGTAAACGATCCCAGCCAAGAAAGAAGGGTCTTATGTAGCATAACGATTGGTTATTTTAATAAAAATAATACAATTTATATACTTTTAAATGTCAAACACTCGTCTTGTCTTACTCTGCCTGGACTGTTATTGTTCCGGTTCATGACAGTTAGGGTATGTCGACAAACTCCCATCTCATGTTCTCCCTCAACTTCAAAATCGTCCTATATCGCTGTTTTACCTTTTTTGTTAAGGGTGTTTGATCTTCTTTGCATATTCACTTTGCAAAGACTGTGTCAGTACTTCTGCAGTGAGTGCAGGGTGATTTTGAAATGGTTTCTGAAGTTGAGGGAGAAAATACAATCTTTCGACATACCCTAACTGTCTTGAATCAGAATACAGAGTTCAAGGAGAGCAAGGCAAGACAAGCATTTGAGAATAAAAAGTATATAAATTGTTTTATTTTTATGAAAATAACTGATCGTTTCGCTAGATAAGACCCTTCTTCCTCGGCTGGGATCGTTTACAACCACATTTGGGATTGTTTGAAGCCGCATTTAAACTGCATTTTGGAAGTTCAAAATCGGGGCACCATATCAGTCCATTATATGGAGGAAAAATGCTGAAATGTTTTCTTCAAAAAATAATTTCTTTACGACTGAAGAAAGAAAGAAAAACTTTCACAAAAGCATTTATGGTTGGTCAAATTGAACCAGGATTTCCAGGGCAAGAATCTTGACATCATTCATGTTTGTTCTTATCATTTGCAGAAAAATTAGGTGAAATATTAGGATAATATACTAATTAATACTGCTCATACGTATCTTTACCACCTATTAGCTTTAGTTTCTCAAAATATTGCGCCCCTTCCTTTACTAAGTCCTTCTCTATATGATTTTGCAGCTTCCAAGTTTTTTTTTTTTCATAAATTAGCAGAACAACATATTCAGTAGTACATTAATCGTGCAATCCATGCTGTTGTTTACATCTGAGTATCGCCAATATGGCAGCGCATCCAAGTAACTGTGACTTAAAAGCAAATCCTCTATTATACCATCAGTATCATGCAGTCTTGCTGTGCTGTTAGTAGGGATGCAGTTTAACTCTGACACAGTTTAACTCTGAGTTCTTGTCATTTTTTATTACCATTTTCTGAACTATAGCAAATAAACTGTGATAATGTGAAAAAAAGGTTTCTGAATAAATTTTGGTTTGATGGTATCTATTTGATAAATGAAGTTAACCAACTAACATTATACATATTTTTTAGTCTCTGTACCCAATGTTTTACAAATTCACCAGTAAATTTAAAAACATAAGTATCTGTACCCAGAATCGGCAAGTACCAAAAATAAAAGTATCAGTATTGGGCGAGTACTGGAAAAAGTAGTATCGGTGCATCCCTAGCTGTTAGCTAACATGCTTAAGGCTAAACCTTTTGTTGTTATGCCCTAAATCAAACTTGACTTACAAATTTAGTCTACATAAATATTTAAGCCTTTCTACGTAAAATACAGCATAACAAGGCATAGGTAAACTTTAAAAAGTTTGTTTTTGTTTAGATTTTAACGTTAGCCTAGCGCTAGTATTCAGCACAGTTCTTTCAAAGTACTGGAGGGTTTGAGTGATGGTAACCATGTGTTGCTGTTTTATGCCTGATTTTGTGGCCTGAAGGCCCATACTTGCGCTAAACACACTGGCATATCCTATTACTGCTGCTTAGGAGCTTTATTTGAATGACCTAAGTGGGTCATTCTTGGTTGTGGGGCAGATAACAGAGAAGACCCCGCTGTCGTCCTCTTGCCCAGAGAGAGAAATCAGACTCATTTGCTGCAGGCTCAGAGGTGGCACTCATTACACCTGAGCTCTCCATGTTTAATTGGCCTCATTAAGTGATTAACTTCACAAATTTACCTTTCCCCTCAAGGGCGCAATGCTGAGCACTCTATCACTGGGCTTCCTGGAGTCACTCCATTAAAACAACCCCCTGTCAGCGTCAAACCCCCTTCCGGACCTGTTATAGGAGTTCAAGGGATAGTGTTTTAGGGTGCGGAGTGTTTCTTTCCAGCAATATTATGAGAAACGATTCATTTGGACTGAGGGAAACACTTCCTCTGGTGCCTGGCTGAAACCAAAGGCTTTTAGTATTTCCATGGATGCGATCATTGACTCATCATATTCGGCTACGGTCCCTCTGACAGCCTGATAAAATTGGAGGTAAAGTGGCAATTCAAGTAGTTAACTTGTTAGACAACTGTACGGGCCGCGTTATTGGTTCTCTTCCTCCTCTAAAGACCGTTCGGGCAGCCTTGCGCCGAGGCTGCAGGAAGGGAGCAGAGAAGCGGACAAATTGGAGCCATCATTTTTCATGCACGCAGTGACATCCCCGTCAGCCAATTTCACTCCAATAGCCTCTCTCAGGGATCATTGATATCTGCATTAGAGACCTTTGTTAAAGGTCTCATCTAAATGCATTGAAAAATGCCTCGCTCTCCTGTGTACTTCCAGCTGAAAAGGCGAGGGGGGTCTGGCTGTGTGTACTCACTGAGATTTGCCGACTTGGCTCTGTCTACATTAAGGTTTGTTTGCGGCCAGACAATGTAGTGTCCCTGAACTCTGGAGAAAACAACAGGAGAAAAACAACTACCGCAGAAGCAAATGGCAGGGCTTCTGGAGGGGCATTTGCACAGTGAGTTCTTATTGGAACGTATGACAAGTCCTCCATCATGTCTATGGCACTGCTCCATTAATCTCAGTTTGACTTGAATGTTCACTATTTCGTTATTAGAAAAAAACGGTGGACGTAAATCTCCAGCTCTCTGCAATAAAGTCAAATAAACTAGGCAATTGGATGGGGAGTACAATTTTTGCCCTTCAGCTAAGTCTTAAAAGACAAATTTTTGAGTTTTGGTCTTCTTTTTCCATCCCACAACAATCCAACACACATGTAGTTGTCACCTGTGAGCTGGATTGGTGTCACAGCTGATCATCGCCCACAGTGTAACAAGCTTCAATTTCCACGTTAATCAGAGGTCTCGTGTCGAGTATCTCTCAATCTTTTGACTCCAAGACACCACATTGTCCACAATAATAGGCAAAGGACCCATAACCTTTTCATGCATGTGATTTACTGGATAATGATTAAGGGTAAGAATTTATACATTGGCTTTGGAGGTATTTTATTATTTTCATGACTTTTCCAGGCTTAGAAATCATACTTTACAGTTAGGCACTGTGATGATTCCAAGTGTAATTGTGACTTTTCATCGCACAATTCAGAATTTTTAACTCAGAATTGGGGGATATAAACTTACAATTGTCAGTTATAAAGCCAGATATAAACTCTCAATTCTGACTTCAGAATTGCAAAATATAAATGCGTAAAGTCATAATTGCAAGATATAAAATTGCAATAGCGAGAAATAAAAGTTGAATTCTGAGATATAAACTTGCAAATCTGAGAAAAAAGTCACAATTGCGAGATACAAACTTACAATAGCGAGAAATATTTTGAATTGCGAGATATAAACATGCAAATCTGAGAAGAAACCTCACAATTGTGAGATACAAACTCACAATTGTGAGAAATAAAGTCAGAATTGCAAGATATAAACTTCCAAATCTGAGAAAAAATTCATGATTGCAAGATACAGATTTGCAATTCTGCAAATTCTGCAAAAAAGTCAGAGTTGCGAGATACAGACTCGCAATGCAGAGAAAAAAGTCTGAATTACGAGATGTAAACTTGCAAATCTGAGAAAAAAGTCACAATTGCGAGATACAAACTTGCAATAGCGAGAAAAAAAGTTTGAATTGTGAGATATAAACGTGCAAATCTGAGAAAAAAAGTCAATTGTGAGATACAAACTCGCAATTCTAAAAAGTCAAAATGTGAGATATAAACTCACAATTGTGAGAAATAAAGTCAGAATTGCGAGATATAAAATCACAAATCTGAGAAAAAGTCACAATTGCAAGATATAAACGCAATAGCGAGAAATAAAAGTTGAATTGCGAGATATAAAGTTAAAAATCTGAGAAAAAAGTCACAATTGCGAGATATAAACTCGCAATTCTAAGAAAAGTCACAATTGTGAGATATATATTTGCAATAGCGAGAAATAAAGTTTGAATTATGAGATACAAACCTTAAATCTAAAAAAAGTCACAATTGGATACAAACTTACAATAGCGAGAAATAGTTTGAAGTGCGAGATATAAACGTGCAAATCTGAGAAAAAAGTACACAGTTGTAAGCTACGAATATAAATGCAAATCTGAGAAAAAGTCACAGTAAATTTGTGTGAGAAATAGTTTGAATTGCGAGATATAAACGTGCAAATCTGAGAAAAAAGTCACAATTGTAAGATAAAACTCGCAAATCTAAAAAGTCACAATTGCGAGAGAGACAAACTTACAATAGCTTAGAAATACTAAGTGCAAGATATAAACGTGCAAATCTGAGAAAAAAGTCACAATTGTAAGATACAAACTCGCAAATCTAAAAAAAGTCACAATTGTGAGATATAAACTCACAATTTTCAGAAATGAAGTCAGAATTGCGAGATATAAAATCACAAATCTGAGAAAAAAGTCGCAATTGTAAGATACAAACTCGCGAATCTAAAAAATGTCACAATTGTAAGCTACAAATTTGCAATAGTGAGAAATAGTTTGAATTGCGAGATACAAACGTGCAAATCTAAAAAAAGTCACAGTTGCAGGATATAAACTTGCAATTCTAAAAAAAAGTCACAATTGAGAGATACAGACTTGCAATTTCTGAGAAAAAAGTCAAAATTGCAAATGTAAACTCACAATTGCTAGAAAAAAAGTTTTTTTATATACTTTCTTATTCAGTCGCTAATGTGCTTCCATAGTTTTTTCTTATTACTGTTTTTTTTTTAAAAAGTAAAAAATAACTAAGAGGATGAATTAAAATAGGAAATATCTTGATTTTTAGCTATTTTAGCTGATTTCAATAGTTGTTTTGCATTATTTCAATTCTTTTCATCATCTTCAGACCATTGGCGTAAAGGCTTGAAATTACCCTATACACTCTAATAAACAATATTGACAATTATCCATAAAGAATTGTATGAATTGTTTACAAGTTTGCTTGTTTGTCTGTTGTCTGCTATAGTTTATGCCTGTGTGCAGTTTTAACTAAAAATGTTTTCTGAATCACCCTGTGAAATGTCTCAACCTTTGCTGGACGACAACTGCCAGACCCTACCGCCATGCACCAACCCATAACTTTAATATGACACCGAACTCTGGAATCACTCTGAATGAAAAATCAGCCCAAGGGGGTCAGTGACGGAAAGAAATAGGGTTTCAGACCGGGTCAAGCAAAGCATACAACACTCCATACAGAAGTACGGGCAAGGCTTTCGTCTATTTTCAACCCATCGTTATTCCTCATAAATTCCAAACTAGCCTCTGACAGCATGACTGATGAGCCTGCCATTGTGAATGTCAAGAGAAATGGTCTCTCAACCTATACCTCGCCGTTTCTCATTGTGTATGAGACTTAAGGTTTATGGAGGAATACGGCCATTTTGATGAGCATTACTCGCTGGGTACCAAGGGCATGCTGATCTGCTGTCAGATAGGACAAGCACCAAGGTACAATTCTTCTACCCCTATTTTATTCTTATTCACAACAGATTAAAATGTCCAGTAATATCATTCTATTTCATGCATCAGTTTACAGCCAAAATAGAACTTATATTGAGGGCTAGGTTTATTACATTTATTTCTTTCCTACTTTTAAAAAGAATAAAATTATTAGTAGGACTAATAATAAGTTCAATTCTGTGTGCAATGTTCTGTTGATGCACGGCCCATAGAGCCCCACTGCACTAAAGTTGTGTTTCACTGGGTAAATGTATTGATTTGAATAAAGCAAGATCAATTTTCACTCTACAACAGGCTCTAAGCACATCATTTTGGGTCCCGCTCAGATGTAAGAGAGCTGTAAGAGCATAATACGTGGTATTTGCACTGAAAAATAACATCTAATAATTCATTGGATAGATGGCTATCAATCAGTGGTTGGTCCGCCTTCTTTATTTGATGATTGGGTAAGCTTGCAGATGGGTGGAGCTTTGTAACACATGGCCAGTATTTGAACTGTTGAGTACACAGAGACAGACAAACAGGTAATGAAAATCTGCTGCAACTTTTAATTTAGCATTTAGTTTGTTGTTTACAGTCTTGTTTCTTATATATTGCCATTTGTTGTTGTTGTAGAAATGTAAGCTGGAATATATTACACTATGTAGTGTAGTTTTAGGATGAGTTGAGATATCATGTGTAGCGTATGATGGTCACAGTTCCTTATTTTATTTTTTTAGCTTCAGACTATAATTGCATGCAGTTGGAAGATATCAAATGTGTTTTCATGTGTCTCCTAGCACCAAGGCGCATATTTTTTCGTGAGTTTGCTGTGTTTGGAACGACTTGAAAGTAGCCATTTACTAAGACAGCAAATGTATGATGTGTTTTTAAATCTGTTTAGATTTTAAGTCATGTTGTGTGCTCTAGCGTGAATTAATTTGACAAAAAACTGTAGATCTAAATTTTACCACATACTTGGTAATGTTGTCAAAAGTACTGACGTGTATGGAAGCCCATTTCTGTGACTGAAAAAAAAAGACAAAAAAGGTTATTGTGACTTTTTGACACAATTTTGACTTTTTTTTCTCAGAATTATGAGATATAAACTTGCAATTGTGAGTTATAAAGTCAAAATCGCAAGATATAAACTCACAATTCTGACTTTTTTTTCTCAGAATTGCGTGATATAAACCCGCAATTGCGAGTCGAAAAAGGACGGATATGTTCTCAGAGTCAGAACTCTGAGAACATATCTCGCAATTGCGTGTTATAAAGTCAGAATTGCGAGTTTATATCGCTCACAATTGCGAGATATAAACTCAAAATTCTAAAAAAAAAAATATATATATATCTCGGAATTATGACTTTATAACTCGATATTGTAAGTTTATATCACACAATTCTGACTGTATTTTCTTCATTTTAGATGTAAACTCGCAACTGGATCTGGAAAGCATCTGCTGTGTACAAACATCTGACAGACGTCTGTAAGATGTCAGTTTTACATACATTCTAAATCATAAACATTTTAAAGACATCTAGGAAACGTCCTATAGACGTATTGCAGATGAGCAAACACTCTAAAAAAATACATCTTCCAAATGTAAATGTAGACGTCAAATAGACCTCTCCCAGATGTGTGTGTGCTATCAGGGATGTGCCTCTATATACATTTTGCAAAACTTGAAAAATGTACGAATCACTGTAGTTTCCAGTTGACATGAGCATTAGAGGTGGTAAAACTCCAACAACTTTTATTCCTTTTTAACACAAAGTATGATTTACACAGAGTAAATTTTGTTAGTTAGGTTTAGGGTTGGGTTTGGTATAGGGTATATTTCCAACACGATAGAGCATTAACCTTTAGCAACAATCCCTTGATATTTAAATTCTGAACAGCCGCAATACATACCTCAAGCAGCATAATAAAAACACAGCAATGCGTGCCTGTACTAACGTAATAAAAATATGCCATGGTCACGTATTGAACGTGTGTTTTAGCACCACTTCCTGGACATTTCACTTTGTAACTGCCGTAATAACAGTGTTGCAGAAATGTTTACAGAGGCATGTGTTTTCAATGAGCCTGGGTTGGAAAAAAGGTCAGAATTGGTAGATAAAGTCACAGTTACCTTCTTTTATTCTTTATTTACTGGCAGAAATGGGTTTCCATAGACGTGGGTACCATTCAGTATTGAAATTTTAAAAACATGATGATACCAGCATTTTGAGCACTGTTGAGTGGATTCTTAAACACCTCTGATTGGCCATTGTGTTCACACACTCAGCAGATATGTCTGTGATTGGCTACAATGATCATCACTTCAAAAGCTTGTTATAAATACACATCTTTCACTGTCTTTACCAAGAGCTTACACAGATACATACAGGAGCATTTGAAAGTGTTAGACGCAGTTTTCAAACGCTCCTGTCTGTGTGAGTGCTCAGGAAAGAGTGTGAAGCGATGACGATTGTAGCCAATCACAGACATTTCTGTTGAGCGTGTGCTGGTAGAAAAAGTAACTATATCATCTGAACCCTGAAAGCGCCTCTCTCCAGTTGCTGTCAATTATATAGTTTAACAATCATTATTACTGCAGAATGTTGCAAGTGACCAATCAGAATCAAGCATTTCAGAGACTTGTGTAATAAAATACGGTTAAATTGTAACTGCCTTTTGGGTAACTGTATACTGAACTTATTATGTATTAAAAGTGCAAGTCTTGCAGTGTTTCACCATAACTGGCACAGTTTCTTGAAAATACGTCTCCTCTTGCTATGACTTGGTTACCAGATCAAAAAGAATTTGTTAAGGGGAGCTGAATTCAGCAGGGGCAAATGCAAAACATATTCCCCTGTACCTTGCACCACAGAGGCTCCCAACGGGCTCCCAGTGGATAATGAGGGCTGAGGCAGGTTTTAGCAACAGCTATTAGCCCACCGATTGCATATTTATGAAAACTTTATGAAGCATTTAAGCCTCAATTCCACTAGAGCGTTATGTGCGCAGACTTGACAGCCTTCCTTAGAGATTAGTTTTCAGCTTCACAGCTAGATTGCAGTCTGCACAGATCGCTTTTTTTTCGCCGCCTGCACTCAAAGTCTCGGGCATTAACGGCTGGGTCCCGTACATGATGCGTACACGGATATCAGGCTAGTTGTTCTTGTTTGCTATGCGCCGTGGGAGGAAGGAGGAACGCAGCGGCAGGCGCTGTAGTAAATGTCATGGTTGATGAGGTCAGTAGGCCTGGCATCACTCTCACCATTACGCCAGCCCATGCAAAGCACTGTCTCATGCTCCCCGCTGCAGTGCACGCTACATCAGCAATTCAGTTTTTAGAGCGCTTCCCGAGTTTGAGGAATATTAGATTCATTTCCTTAGCAATCTTCTGGGATATGCACATTTATCCTCTAACACCAGCATAGGAAAAGGGAGTAAGTCTGCAGTATATAACAGCTCTTATTTCAAGAAAAATAATGCTAAAGAACTAGACATACTAGATTGTTTTGTTTACTTCTTACTATTCTAAAGTTCAGGTACACATAATGCATCTCGATGCAGCATTTGTATTATGATATACTGTTTTTTTTTTTTTTTGTTGAATTCATGCAATTTTATGATAGGCCTAATCTAGCTTTCACTTTTACCATGACGCAGTGCTACTGAATATATAAATGACATGAAGCATAAAATATTGATAATTATGGAATAAATACATGCAATTTGGATTAAGCTGTTTTTAAAATGACACATTTTGACACAAAAGTTAATCTAAATACTGTATTTCTGTTTACAAGTTTTTAGAAATCTGTTTGTACATTATATATTCACCAAGGCTGCATTTATTTGATCAATGCAGTATTATTGTGAAATATATTGCAGTTTAAAATGGTTTAATGTTTTCTTTTTTAATATGTTTTTTAAAAAATAATTTATTCCTGTTAAGCTGAATTTTCAGCAGCCAATACTACAATCTTTTTGTCACATGATCCTTCGGAAATCATTCTAATATGCTGATTTGGTGCGTGTAGCGCTTAAACCCTATTGTAATTGTTAGAGTGGTCACAGATCAGTGATCTCCACGTAAAACTGATCATGCAGACCAAACCCTAAGTCGTAGAGACTTAAAACTTGTAGGGATGATAGTACTTCCACTGCCGACAATTTGACCAAGGCTCACCCCAATCGGCCTGACGGGGGCGCTACAGTGAAAAAAAGTACAAAATTGCTCGTAACTCCTAAACAGTCAGTCGCAGGCTCAAGTGTCTTATGTTGTTGAACTGAGCCTGGCTAAATTTGGGTATTTTGGATTTTTCCTGGGTTTTTTGCCCGATCTGAACCAAACCAGTGCAGAAAGATTTTCTGGAGAGTGAATACCAATAATTATCAAAAAAAGTTGACATTTCGACTCACCATCGCAAAGGGGCACCAAAACGTTCAAAAAGGGTGCAGGGCTTCTTTTAGTAAAATGCCAAACTCAGAACACTTATGTAAGAGCTCAATCTGAGGTCACAGGAAAAAAAATCGCAGAACTTGGCCACTTGGTGGCGCTATAAGAGGGAAAAAAACATAAAAATGGCTATAACCATTTGTCCTATGACCGTGAAAGTCGGTGTGCAAGGCCTTGGTCCAAAGTGCCACAAGTGACTACAAGGACATTTGCGTATCTCAAAACACATGGCTGCCATTGACCACTGAATTTTGAGCTCCTGTTAGACAAGGTTAACAGAGGGCAATCGGAATGAAACTCACGGCCCCAAAGATCTGAGAGAAATTTGAAAGAAATTGGCCACTGGGGGGTGATGTTGCATTTTTCAAGGTCGTAAACGATTGCACGCCGCATGGTTTTTCAAACATACGCACAATATTCCTATCATATGATAGATCTCTCCATTCCGGACAACTTTGGTTCTAGAACCACCGCTGTAAATCAAATCGTTTGTTAAATGATTGAGAAGATGTAAAAAAAAAAATACTTTTGTGAACCAGTCAATCTGGAAAAAAAAACCACTGCAGTACAATTCTCTGGACTCTCTAGGCCAATAATTATGAAAAAATGTTGAAATTTACCCTTTGGGAAGCTATAACAGGGTAGTTTGAAAAAAGGGCCTGTCCAAATTTACCCGAAATCCTATAAAGCCTAAAGAAAAACTCGACAGGTGATTCTAAACAAGCAGACAAAGTTATAAGCGGATCGCACCACAGCTGGCGCTGTAACGATCATAAACATTAAAAAACATAATATTTCTATGGTAAATTACCTGGATTTGCCAAAAATGCTGTTTAAAATTATTGATTTAATGGATACAAGCTTGCTAAATAAGTCTTTTTTCATATATGCATAAATGCCTTAAAGCGCTTGAATCACTGCTTGCAGTTTTTTTTGTTTTTTTTTGTTTTTGTTTTTGTCATTGTTAAATATTAATATTTTTAAATTATTATTTTATTAAGATTTGATAAATAGAAAGTTCAAAAGAACAGCATTTATTTGAAATGTAAAGTTTTCTAACATTAAAAAATATATTTTTGATCAATTTAATGCATTGTTGGTGAAAGTATTACTTTATTTAATAAAAAATCTTGCTGACACACTTTTTAGTGGTAATGAAAATAGTCAAAATAATGACTTGCCATGACTCAAACGTTCACTCAAAAGTTACATTTAATAAGGTAAATCAACTTTAGACAATGAAAGGACAAAAAAGGCCATTTTATTTAAAGTTCTGTAAACATCTTGTGTTTTAGTGTTAAATCAGAAATGATATATACTTTTCTCCAGAACCCAAATGGTGTTTCAAATCATATTTATTCCTCCAGCTTTGAGAGCCCGGGACTATAAGTGTGCAAGTGTACTGTGACCCATTTTAGATTTTCAATTTTCACTGTAACTCTATATATGTTTTGGGCATTATTCTGTTTGGTTACTCAGCACTTGTTGAGCTCAGTACCTGTCATATCACAAGTAACAGTCATTCTCAGGCAAATCAAAAGCTGCTATCCATATCTATAAACAGCTTTTTCAATCTGTAATACACCTAGACAGGGCCTTCTCATCATTATACAATTTAAAACGTTATTCAAGGGCAAATATTTCTCACTTTTGATAGCAGCATATTTGCATTATGAAATATCTAAATCAGTGTACAAATTAAGGGAGAGTTCGCCACGAACACTGGCCATTTTTTTGACTCCTAAACCAATTTCAAGGCCACCGTTTTTTGCTAAATGAGATTTTAGAGGTGATTTCCACACATTGATTGTGTGACTTGCCTCAAGCATGCATAAAGATGACCTGGAAATGTTTCTTTCAGATATGTTAATGAGTTCCAGTCCCAAACAGGTTGAAAACCATTTCAAAGAGTCGCAATCATGCACATTTATATGCTAAAATGGATTAATTGGACGTCTTCAGAGACCAAAGCCAGAGAAGTCATCGGCGAGTCCGCGCGCTCCATCTAAACCCAGGAGAAAGTGAATGCGAGAGGAGCAGGCTGTCAATCAATGTGCATTTCACTCGCATTGGCCCTTAATTTAATCACTGTTTAATTAGGGGCTTTCCCCGGGGGCCTGCTCCGTGAGGCTCGGTTACAGAGCTTATTCCTTCCTCTACGGGTGCAAACATAGCCGACGGACAACTGCAGGCCACTGTCTTCACTATCTCAGCACTATTTAGCTACCTCAGGGCCTCATAAATCTGCTGATAATGTCAAGGGCAAACACATATGCATAGAAGTGATGAAAAGTGTCTGCATGAGGGCAGTTACAACTTCACCTCAAGCACTCAGGAAAACTTACCTCCCGACTGTCATCTGGCACATGGATGAACAAAACTCCTGAGAGCTTGTAGATTCTTTGAGGAGTTTATTGCATGACAAACACATTGCGCATCTTGTAGTTGGATTACCAGATCACTTCAGACCATATATTGTCACTGCATCTGGGGAATAACTTGAATTTAGCTCTTAAGCTACAGCAATCAATATAAATTTAGCATGGTAATAATCAGGCACTCTGGGTATAGTTCTGCAGGCCCCCTGAGCCCCTGATACAAGCTGCTGCAGGCAGCCAGTGGAGGAGAACAACTACTGCTACTCACTCTCTCTAATTTTCTCATTCACGCTCGCGCTCTCTTATGTACTCAATCCTGTCCCATACTGCCACACTTTAAATCTCACAAAACAAGGAAAAACAGAGTATAGTGCTGAGGTCACATTTAGCATTAGCGTTTAGCATTTCTGTATGAGAGAATTAGGCTTGCTTCCAATAGAGAGAGTAGAATATAATAAACATTTTCTTTTTTTGTGTTCTGCAGGAATCAAATGGCATACAAATTTGGAGTGACGTTAAAGCGAGTATACTGTGTTAATATTTTTGAATGAACTAGCCCTTTAATGTAAAAAAAAAAAGTTACCCCATGATTTACGTACCCTCAAGCCATAGGTGTATATGACTTTCTTCCTTCTAACGAATACAATCTAAGTCATATTAAAAAATGTCCTGGCTCTTCCAAGCTTTATAATGGCAGTGAATGGGTGTTGTGATTTGCACGTCCTGATTTTGCTGAGTTAGATGTGTTCCTGGGTCATCATATTTTGTTGACCCTGGAACAACATTTTAATCCAAAAATTTAATCTTGACCACATCCCTACACCTAAACCTAACCTTACCCATGAGTAATCCCTAAAATCAGAGGAAATGATAGATGAATGACACTGATGTACAAGCAGCAAACACTGATTATAAGCCTAAACTTCACAAAAACTATAAACTGTTTTCTCAAATCTGATTGGTTAATCACTATGTTGTTCCAGGGTCAACAAAGATGTTGATCCAGGAACTTGTCGTACTTGGTAAAATCAGGTTCTGCGTTGTGATTTTGAAGTGCCATGCGGCTCCAGGGGTTAATAAAGGCCTTCTACAGCAAATTGTTGCATTTGTGTACAAAAAAGATCCATATTTAAAACTCTAGCTTCCGCTAACTGTCATACATGCATTCATGAGAGAGTCTTGTTCCAGTGGATGACATAGGATGCAGGATGTAGCATAGAAGTGACCAATGATGGGAATAACGGCTTTATAAATAAACGGCGTTACTAATGGCGTTACTTTTTTCTGTAACAAGTAATCAAATGAATTAATGTTTCCCCCATTATAACGCCATTACCGTTACTGAAACGTGCAATTACTATAATTTTCATGTTGCGTTCTTCTTCTGAGGTAAATTCTGGCTTATTCCTCTCAGCATGTCTTTTTCCAGAAACAAAAGTAGCTGAGATGAACTTGATGAATGTTCACATTTCTTTATGAAGGTGATGTGGGCGTTTACCTACATGTCTGCGCGCATAGGCGGATTAACCATATGGGCAAGTGTCCAGGGGCACCACGCAATTAAATGTTCTCTGGTAAGACAAATGTGATGTCTGCCTCTCCCATCCCCAAAGAAAAATCACACTTCTCCAATAGGGTTGTGAAGGTGAGGGAGTTTGTTAGAGTTTTCTCTCTTTTCATCGCTTTTATTTGCTTTTGTTCGCCTTTAAATACCTTGCAAATGCCTGAGTGCATTTTACTTTCACTTTCAAATTAGCGGCAATTTGGTGTCAATTGATTAAATTGACAACAACAAAAACATTGTATCGAACCGAACCGTTACACCCCTAAAACAAATTTTAGATTTCATATTAATAAACTTAGAAAAAGTATTTTTTTTAGTTCTTTTCGCGGTCATCAAGAAAAAATGAGACAGACTGCACCGGGCATCGACCTCAGAGGGTTAACAGTGCTGCCATGGGATATTTTTCATGTCCGCAGGTTGAAGCGACCCCAATAACGTGATATTTAGCAATTGGAAGGTGTTTCTCACATTGTCTTATTACAATAGTGTAGATTAGTGTGCAATGTTTTATTCATTTACCATTTAATAGCCTATGGGAGCATCCAAGTTATTTGACATATTTGAATTTTTTTTAAAAAAAGGAACACAGTAGTTACTTTTCCTGATAATTAGTTACTTTTATAATGATGTAACTCAGTTACTATTTGTGAGAAGTAACTATAACGAATTACTTTTTTAAAGTAACATGCCCAACACTGGTATTGACGAGGAGAGCAAAACAAAACACCAGTCAAGAATTAGAAGTACAAAACGAAAAGAAAAATGTAAAGGATTTCGATATAAGTCAAGAGGAGACTGGTTTTCCTTTGCTGTAAACAAAACGTGGCTCTCACGAGACTAGCATATTCTCACCAGAGCTTACGCCACGCCTAACAACAGTTAGCGGAAGATAGAGATTATGGTTTACAAAGTTTTAAATCATGATATTTTTCTTACTCAAATCCATCTATTTGCTTCAGAAGGCCTTTATTAACCCCCAGAGCTGAGTGGAGTACTTTTGATGATGGATGGGTGCACTTTATTTGACTTCAAAATCTCACCAGCCATTATAAAGCTTGGAAGAGCCAAGACATTTTTAATATAAAACTAAATGTATTCATCTGAAAGAAAAAAAGTCATATACACCTAGGATGGCTTGAGGGTGAGTAAATCAAGGGGTAATTTTCATTTTTGGATGCACTATCCATTCTGATGTTACCAAAAGACTTTTTTAAAATAAAAATATGACTTTTCGTTTTTCCTTTTCCTTTTGATTTTGTGATGAAATATACCCCAGGAATTGAAAAAAGGAAAAGCATGTCACTTAAGCATATCATTTATAATTTATCTTTTTGTTTATGCATAATACATGTATACAATGTAATACAACATTTACTTTTGGACCAGGGCCTTTAATCAAGCTTGTTTCAGGTCCTTCGTATAGTAAAAAGCTTTGCCTACTCTGGATTGGATCATTATTTTTTATTTTTAAACCAGTAATTAGCATTTATTAATCATATTTTAAATACTGTATTAATAATACAAAAAAGAGTTGAAGAACCCCTTCTGAAGGCATTATATGAAATTGTTTTTCTGATTCCTGGGTTCAGTTCAGGGCATCCGTAGGTGTTCAGCTCTGCTGAGATCTAAATATAGTAAGAGGAGGTTTGCAGTAAAAGCAAATCAGTTGTTTCTGCAACTAATGGTAAAATATGTCACGACTGCTTAATTTGCGTGTGTTTGTCAAAGCTCAGTGTGAAGACATTGTTTGTGTCATGCACAATGCCTAGCACAAGAACAGAGCCCTAATGCAATTGACAACCCGCTGTTCCTGACATTAATAAAGATGGAACATGTACAGGAAATTAAACTCTCACTTTCCCGTCGTAATGAGATGGTATCCATCACCCAACTGTTTTCCTCACAATCAGATAAAATGATCAAATTGGAGCTGGGGCAGCCCACACACGTTGCCAGCATCAGTATCCAGCTACATTACTCTTTAAAACGGATGAGAAACAGAATGAAATTTAATTCAAAACTATAGATGGGATTCATCACAGCTTCAAACATGGCTTGATTTTTTTTTTAGATGTAGTTTAAGTCACTTCCTGCTTGATTGCAGCACGCAGACCCTTCAGCTAATCACACGCTCTCTTATTAGCCCCGGAAAAGGCCTGATGTGTATTCAGACAAAGATTTAGTGAGACAAGGATAGAACAATCCCTAGAGGAAATTCTTACTCAATTCCTTGATGTATCCAAAGAGTAAATGATTGACAACATCTTGAATTGGAGAACTGCTACAGTACATATAACGCACAAGCAGCCACTAGAGGGGGTCAGCTGCACATTTCACTTCAAAACTATGCACTATCTAGTAACAAGAAAAAAAAAAAAGCATCAGTAAAATGTCAGTTTCTTAATCGTCTGGTCCTTCTGTCACAGACTAATTATGACTCAATCAGATTAGAGAAATTAAAAAGACATATTACATATGCTGCAAGCATTGACCGTCATAAGCAACAAGGACCATGATCAAAGGTTTCCTTCATGTGGCTGTAGCCAGGTTGCACTCGAAACAAGTGCTCTGTAGCCTTGTTGAATAAATGACCAGACAGGCTCATCAGAATTCAGCTGAAATAGGACGCTAGTGGAGAGTAATTCAAGGCAGATTTAAGCATATCCGCCTGGATCCCTGTGCTTCCACTCCACTGTAATTGATGGGGAAATGTTAATTATGTTCCCATATAATAGCAAGACCTTGAAAATGAAGTCGTCTTAAAATCTCACACGAGCTATATTCTCTCCGGGAGTATCAGAAGGGCTTATACCACATATTTCCCTCTAGTTTAGTGGTTTCTTGGGAGAACGTGGCCACACGAAACTCACAGCACGTCTGTGAACTTTGTTGGCTGTCGGGCTGTAGGCTTCATGTTTTGGCTATCCTTTGAACGCTTCTTATGAATTCCCAGGCTGGAGCACGGTGACGGGAGCTCACAGACGCTCTCTAATCGAGAGGCAATGACAAACAGCCAGATGGATAAAGCTACAGATTCATGGAATGACTAAACACTGTGGGCTTGTGAGCATGAGTGTTGTTTTAAATGAGTCCCTTACGAGTTAATCACATAATCTCACTGGCTTTTTATATTTGGAAAGGAACATATCCATGAATGTTTGTGTCAGAGAATGAATTTTTTTTTTTCATGTGAATGTACACTTTTTGCTTTTGTTTTTATGCTGTTCAGCAGAATTAAATGATATCTGAAAGATCATGTGACACTGAAGGCTGGAGTAATGGCTATGTAAAATTCAGCTTTGCCACAGGAAGGAATTACATAAATTAAAAATATATATGATACAGAAAATAAAATGAAACAGAAAACTATTTTTAAACTGTAATATTTTATAATATTACTGTTTTACTGTATTTTTTTCTTAAAATAAGCAAATAAATAATTAAAACAACACATTTTTGAATTGTAGTGTACATTTGGTAAGAGAAAAAATGTGTTTTTTTATGTAATAAAATAAAGCATATATTTTTATTTAATGAACTTATGTAACTTTTTTGGTTTTAACATTTTGCTAATATAATAAAATACATAATAATTGTTGTAAATTATAATATTTCATATTAATACTTTTTCTTACTGTATTATTGAACATAAGAAACTTTATAAATAAATAAATAAACAAACTTTTCCAAACTTTTAAATTGTAGACAAAATGGTTTCTTTCAATAAAATTTTAAAAAGAATATTTAACTTTAATTAACTCTATAAATATTTTTCACAGTCTTTAATCATCTAAAATATATTAAAATAGAAAACAATTTTTAAAATTATATTAAAACAAGTGTTAAATTATATTGTTTCATAACAATACTGTTTTAGTGTATTTTTTGAGACTTCTTAACAAAAAATAAAACAAACAAACAAACAAACAAACAAACAAACAAACAAAAAAAAACCTTCCCAAACTTTTGAACTGTGTACATTTGGGAGGAGAATTTTTTTATACTTTCCTTTAATTAAGTTATTATATCAATTTTTCACAGTTTTTAATCACCTAAAATAAAATAGAAAACAGTTGTTTTAAATTAGAATATTTCATAATATTACTGTTTTGCTATACATCTGAACATAAAACATAAAAAAAAAAAATAAATAAATAAATAAATAAAATAATAATAATAATAATAAAAACTTCCTCAAACTTTTAAATTGTAGTGTAGATTTGGTAAGAGAACAAAATGTTTTATTTTGATCAAAAATAAAGAGTGTATTTTACTTTAAAGAACTTATTATAAACATTTTCACAATTTTTAATCAGCTAAAATATAATAAAATAGAAAACAAAATTGTTTGAAATTGTAGTATTTCTTAATAAAATGGTTTTACTGTATTTTTGAACAAGAGACTTCTTAATAATAATAATAGTAATAAAAACTTTCCCAAAATTTTTAATTATAGTGTACATTTGGTTAAAAAAAGTCTTTTATTTAAAAAAAACAAAAAGCATATATATATATATATATATATATATCCATCTTATGTTTTGAACAATATTCTGGCATTGGTCTGTATTATATTATAAGTCTATATATACAGAACATAGAAACCATATGATAGTTTGATAGAAGTACAAGAGCAAAATTCAAGGCAGTGATTACAGAAATTTCATTTCTGACTAAACCATCCATCTATGTGGTCTTGCAGTGTGACAAATGCATTTTTTAGAACAACAAATATTTCATGTCTCTCAATTAAAATGAAGTCATGCATAATAATTGCAGAAGAATTAATTTCAGATGTAGTACAGCATGTCACGCCACATGATATGTCAACTTTCCAAAAACATTTCACATCAACCTATTTATCAAGATCCAGCTATGATTTAAAGATGACTAATAGTCCGAATCTCCAAATGTCTCCAATTTAACACGTAGTGCTCAGTCTATACATCAAAAGAAAGCAGTTGACCACTAAGACGTTTTCTTTTTCCTTTTCAAGATATCATTTATACCACTTCAGAAGTTTGAGTTTAAGCTTGGGTGACTTTCAAAGCTCCTAGCTGAAAATGAACTTGAAACTTCAGGTCCAGATCTATTTCAAAAAACATTACCCTGCCAAACAGCTCACTAACAGCTCCGCTTCATAACCGTATTGTGTTTGTCCACATGTCAGTCGTGGAAAAGCTGTCATTGCATCAGCCAATCAACTGAAAGTAAGATTACTGCTGCAGACCACAGCGATGGGTGACATGATGATTATTAGGCCCCGAAGCCTGCAAGGTATGGTTTGTCCCCCTTTTTTAAAATGATATCCCTATTGCAATCTGAGGTCTGAGTGCACACTGCTTTGATATGCTCGGCCGGTCGGAGAATTTAGTGTGGCTTTTTTCTTTTTTTCCCGCTCTCTTAATATCCCACTGTGGAGAGACAGGTGTCTGGTTTCTATTCCCTCCACACACGTTCAACGAAATGCAGATTGCCAGTGCAGATCACAGTCTGACTGAAATGATAGTGGTTTTGGAAATGCCTGTATGAGCTTTAGAGATACATTTAAAGCAAAATGGATACAACAGACAGGAATGATTGCTGTAATGATAGTCCCCTACCCAGGCATTTTTCATAACTGGAAACTTGGAAGTGGGCCTGATTTGAAAGGAGGGCGAACGGCAGTCTATTGGCCGAGCGCATGCTAAGTCCTGTACAATTTACGAAAATGTTTCGCTCTAAATCACTCCTTGTGTTCTTTAGAGGTTTAAGGTAATCGAGTTCGCCACAAGAGCCGGCAGCAGAATGATAACATTTGGCATGGGTTTGAAATTGGGAGATTCCAAATGCTGTTTTCACAACACTCGCATTTAGCGAATGGCTAGCATATGCAATTTCACAATGGCTAAAATTAGCATCCGTGAAGCAGGTATTGCATTCCGGCAAGTGGTGATTAAACACAAATGCTTTGATTTAGTTTTATTGTATCTCATACAATGCAGGGTGACCTGTATAATTCACATCGACTTGTTACCCTTTGATATATTTTTAAAGCTAGACAGGAGGTTATAGCCGTTCTTCATTACGACTGCACGCGGGTGTATTTATGAGCTGAGATTTACACAAATAGCACATTTCTTTAGGAAGTAGCCGTATCATTTCTTTAATGAGAATGGCGCAAAGGAATCTGTCTTATAAAATGGCATGCTTTTAACAGTGAAGTCGCGGATGCCGAAAGCACGAGAGAGAGATAATTATGGGGCCCTGTATGTTAAATCACATCATCAACCCCAACCCACATACTGTATATCTTTGTAACTTATTGTAAAATTTATCATAAAACACTCCAGTTAACTGAAAAGGTGAAGCTGAAAAGCAACAACTCTCAACCAACCTTCAAGGAGACTGCAGGATGACATACAATTATTTAAATGTAAAACAAATATTTTAATGTTAATAAAATAAAAATGACTTAAAACATATACAGAATTCATATATTGAAACTCCCAGTGTCTGTTAATTTAAAACAAATGTTTTGTCATAATTACAGAAATTCTTTTTATACAGCAGTTCTTTCTGGTTCTTGAATCTGATTGGCTGAGAGGAGTGCAATATTCTAGTGATAACAGAACTCCAACTGTTTCATAGTTTGCATCACTCCGTTTGCGGTATTTCTCACAGTGAATGTGATGACAGACACACAAATCCACTTTAATTTTATTAGGGCTGTCAACGATTAATCGCGATTAATCACATACAAAATAAAAGTTTAAGTTTGCCTGATATATGTGTGTGTACTGTGTGTAATTATGTATATATAAATACACACAAATTAATGTGTATATATATGAGAAATATGTTATTAATATACAAAATGATTTTATTTATATATAATATCAATTATATAAAAATTATAATAAATACATATGCTTATAAATATTTCTTAAATATATACATGAATGTGTTTGTATTTATATATACATAATAATTATACACAGTACACACACATATATTAGGCAAACTTAAACTTTTATTTTGTATGCGATTAATCGTTGACAGCTCTAAATTTTATAAATAATACTGTTTTTGTGTCACTGTATGTAGTTTGTTAGGCGAGAATGTCTTTGTTTAGACTTCAAATAGATGGTTTGTTAATAAAGATAATGTCTGTTTGAAAATTTGCTTCAACACTTTCTGAGCTCCAGGGTGTCAGCGGCCTCATGAACCCGCCAAGAGAAGCCTCACCTCGCCTAGACCTTTTGGAATTTGCTGCTGGCTCTGATGTCTCTATAGAGGTTAAACATGAGATAAAATTTGCTTTGGGTAAATTTAAAGGGCAGTCTTTGGTCTTAATAATCTATTATTTGTTCCAGAACGAATAGTTTTCCAGAGCAAATATCTCATCACATATTTTATATAACTATATAACTATTTGCTGTATATCAGAGCGCTGCCTTTGCACTTTTGACTGAATTGCCTATTGCAACTTTTATGATGACTGTTGTTGTTGTTTATTAAATATTATTATTCAATAAATAACATTTTATGTTTATGTATTTAGTATTGGGAAACAGCATGTGTTTGTGATGGTGATTTTAGTTACATTGTTCTGCCATTAGATGGTGACAAGAGAGTTTTTATGATTGAGTCAGCAGTAAAAACTTTTATATTGAAAGAGACTGAAACAGGGTTGTAACAGTTTTTTTTTTTGTTTACTTTTAACAACCCCTTGTAAGACTTAGCCAACAAATGCATTGAGCTGTCATTAAAAATCACCTAAAATATGAAAGGATAGTACGATAAAGATATCGCTTCCCTCAGCGGATATTCAAACTAATGTTTTACTGTGAATATAAGATTCAGCTGAAGAATTAATGTATCAAATGCAGGTAATTACACTCTCTCAGTCCATCTCTTTCTCATAATACTCTACATAATACAGTGAGCTTTTAATATAGTAATACAATAAGCTTTCAATGAAGCAACTCAAAGTTTCTTTCTTTACTAGTTCTAAAGTGATGTCTTTAAATTAGTAAAGGAGGATTGTGCTCAGCTGTTAAATTATCTTCAGCTGAATCACAGCCATGCCATATTCTGAACAATGTTTCAGCTGATGTTGTCCATACAATGAAAGAGGGATAGGCATCAAGACAACCCGGGTCTCAAATGACTTTAATTGCACTGAAAAGAACAAAAAAAACATTTATTTTGTGTTCAGCAGAAGAAAGCCATACAGGTTTAGAACAACATGGAGGTGAGTAAATTATTTATTTTTAGTGATGTTTATTTTTAGTGATAGTTTAAGTGAACCCTATGGAAGTTGTTTTGATGGTATTGTAAGACCAGAACACCTAACAACTTCCAAAGACCACCATGATTAAACACAAGCACTGCTGAGCTCAAACCCGCCAGACAGCTCAATTTCCAGGGCTGCTTTAGACCTTCAGGTCAGTTGGTACTTAATTGGGTGCTTAAAATATTCACAGGGATACTGCATAGATAAATGAAGTCCTAAGCACAGTGTAAAATTTACAATAGGTCAGGTGTCATCTAATGCCACGGAATAATTTACTACGCGATCTTAATGTAACGTTAATGCCAATTAATATATTAAGCACATTAAAGAATCATAATGGCATTTACCAGTTACAGATTGTGAAATTATTTGGAATGAGAACGATAAGACCTCGTGTCAAGATCTGGAAGAAGGCGTTGGGAAATGCGTTATGTGCTTTTATTTGAACTGCAATTACCTTTAATGGATGAGATCCATTTAAGAAAGGCCTAGAAGATCCTATCATTTTCTTCCCGAGAACCGCATTAGCTCTTGATCCGGTTAACACCGCAACATGGAGTAATATCTATCTCCACTTATCTATACACCATTGTTTCCTATCAAACCTAGGATCCTTACCCTTCGCTTTCATCACTCTTTCTAATGGCTTATTTGATGATAATTAACCCTGAATCCTACAGAGATGGGCCGTGGGCAGATTGATGGCCTAGCTGGGGTGGAACACCTGTTTGGCAGAGGAGCTCACGGCACAGTGCATGCTGAATGTGACCGCGACAAGATGAAGGCGGCGATGCCAGAGACAAGCACATATGTGCTCTAGAATGGTTTTGTGGACCTTGAGCACAGAAATGACACAGTTCGTGACCTTGGTCAAACAGGTTTTGAACCTGTCTCAGGTAACTCGGTAGGTGGAGAGAATCAGTTATAGAGCCATAAATATCCATGTCACTGAGGCCTGTGTGAGACTAGACACTGGGAGGACACATAAATCCTGAAGTACGTTAGCAAATGTAAATAACAGGAAACTGTCTCGCCATGATGGTTATTTAATGGTTATTAATTTTAACTCTTCATCATCACACAAAACTACTGACATGGTCATTAGAAAAGGAAAGGAGGAAAAATTAAATTGTAATTCTTTTATTATTAGTGTTGTTAAAATTAGAGTGTTAACGCAGACGATTAATTTTTCCAGTTTGATGGTGTTAAAAAATATTTAACCCCACTCACAACTGCTGCTTCTATCTTTTGTTTTTTTGACAAGAAGTGCGTTTATTTTTGTTGCAGAACGTCTTTACGACCGAATCAAACAGAAGACAGTCCAACTTCACTTCAGCGCCAGGCGCTAATTAAATGAGCGAGAAGACTATACAGGTGGCGAGGAACTTCAGTAGAACATCGGTGAGCTCCAGTCAGGTGAGATGCTGTTAGGCCATATGTCAGTAAAAATGAATTTACCTGTCCTGTCAGCCTTTATACTGAGCTTGTAGCATGCACGCTTTAATTGCATACACAAATGCGGCAGTGTGCGCTGTAGCCTGTATCATTTTTGAAACTATGAGTATGCGTGTCAGATCTGCGTCACGTTCAGCAGTGGTGGCTCTTAAAGTAATAGCAGCCAAATAAGTTAATAACCCAGCTGCTGTGATGTCTGTTAAATCAAAGAACAAAAGAAAAAGAGGAAATCAATCACTTTTGTAGCTTGGATTCACTATATTTAATTTAGAATTTAGTGTTTAATAACTTTATTCAATTTCTGTATATTTCTTTCTTGCTGAAAGGCACAGGTAAATAATGGTTTATGTGAAGATTAAGATTAAGTTCACTTAAATTAGAAGTTGTTATTTTTTAAAGTCTAATAAATGTTAAAATTGATAGCTCTCAATTATACTGTAATGTTGAATGGCTATATTCAATGGTTAAATATTAGGAAAAAAGAACAATTTTCTAGAGACATCAGTAATATTGTTATCAGTGAAACCTTCACTTATAAAAAATATTGAGCAAATATTAAAAATATACTGTCTTTGTTGTTTCTACATTAATTTGAAGACTAAATGTGAAATCATGATTAGTTTAAGAAAAAAATGTAAGATTAATACATTTTTTAATCGATTTACACCACTAGTTATTATAGTTAACTAAAACTTAGACCATATTTAAAAACCTTTAAACCTTAAACTTATTGTATTTCAGCTATTTTACATGGCAACATTTCTCATTTTGATTTAGTTTGCTGATGTGCTGAAATAACTACAATTAAAACTGAAATAAAATTAAAAACTATCTAGATATATTTAAAAACAATAAAACCTAATAAAATGACAAAACACAACAAAATTACTAAAACTAACTAAAATTACAATGAAAACAAAAAATCTAAAAATAAAATCTATTAATTTATCTATTAATCTATTTCATATTTATCTCAGTGATTCCAAAATAACAAGTAAACAAAGTTTCTTGGGGAAACGCAAACGTTTTGTGAGTTTCTCAGGGGAACATAAAATCACTGAAATGCCAAGTTCTGTTATGAAACTCTAGATGGCGCAGGCTGAAGTGTCGTTAATGCAAACTGATGATATTCACAGCGGTAAACTACTTGGCACAAACTGATTGGTTCATGTTGCATACGTTCATGTTGCTAATACTGACCACTGGATGTTCAACAAGGCACCTCATGGCAAACAACTCTCTGAAGATTTGTGAATTAGAATTGTTGCTCTCCACAAAGATAGCCTAGACTATAAGAGGTTCAATAACAACCTGAAACTGTTACAGTACTGTGGCCAGGGTCATACAGAGGTTTTCCAAGACGGGTTCCATTCGGAATAGGCCTCGCAAGGGTCGATCAACGAAGTTGAGTACTCGTTCTGTGCGTCAGGATACCTGGCTTCAAAAAACAGATACATGAGTGCTGCCAACATTGCTTTAGAGGTTGCAAAAGTAGAATGTCCGCTTGTCAGTGCTCAGACCATACGCTGCACACTGCAACAAGTCGGTTTGCATTGGTGTCATCCGAGAAGGAAGCCTCTTCTGAAGCTGGCTTTTAAGAAAGCCTGCAAACAGTTTGCTGAAGACAACCTGTCCAAGAGCATGAACTGGAACCATGCCCTATGGTCTGATGAGACTAAGATAAACTTGTTTGGCTCAGATGGTGTCCAGCATGTGTGGAGATGCCCTGATGAGGAATACCAAGAAAATTGTGTCTCTCCTACAGTCAAGCATGGTGGTGGTAGCACCATGGTCTGGGGCTGCATAAGTGCTGCTGGTACTGGGGAGCTGCGGTTCATTGAGGAATACGTGATCAATGTAGAACATGATGCCTTTTTCATTCAGAAACTGGGCCGAACGGCAGTTTTCCAACATGATAATGACCCCAAACACACCTGTTGAGCACCTAAGGGGCATCCTCAAGCAGCTCCATGATGTCATTATAGAGGATTTGAGAGGATCCCAGCAACAACCTGTGCAGCTCTGGTGAATTCCATGCACAGAATGATTAAGGCAGTGCTAGATAACGATGGTGCTAACACAAAATATTGACACTTTTTACAGAGTTTTGACAAGTTCACTTAGGGTGTACTCACATTTGTTGCCAGCTGTTTTGACAATAACGGCTGTATTTTGAGTTATTTTTAGGGGACAGTAAATATACACTGCTATACAAGCTGCACATTGACTACTCTAAAATATATCATATATCAATATATCAATAAGTTTCATTTCTATAGTATTGTCCCTTGAGAAGATATACTAAAATGATCGCTGAAATGTGAGGCTTGTGCTCACTTTTGTGAGATACTGTACTGCTTTTTAATGATTTTTTAAGCTTAGGTCCACATTTATTGTAAATGTATATACAAGAGTGACTATGAGTATTGAAATTTCTCCCATTGTGTTCCACAGAAGAATACAGTCATCTCTAGAAGCATCTGGAATTTTGCATGATTTTGCATCATATTCAGGTTTGTTAAACTCAACACACACATTTCCTGTTCTGTATAAACCTGCTTAATTTGGAAGTGGCCAACAGTGCTTCATGCATTGCTACACAGTTTAAAATAGACATTCTATTTTACTTAATAGCAATAATAGCACTTTCTAGTAGATGTTTTTTTTTTTTTCTCATCTCACATTAATTTCTTTGACACTCAGTAGAAATCATATACTGGGGTATAACATCGAAAGATTGCTTAAATTATCAGTGCTGACAGAATTAACAACCTGATATACATTAAGGCTGTTCGTGCATATCAGGCAGCCCATGCGTAGCCCATTCATTATCAGTTATCCGTCATCACAGGGTAAAGACTTGTGGATAAACACATCTTTCTATGGCACGCAGCAAATTCACCATAATTCCCAGACAGCTCTGGATTCCGAAAATATAGCAGCTCAATTAGTTTGCGGCATCTTGCCCCGTCTTTATTGAATGATTATGTACTACGTCTGATTAGCCCTGAGGAAATAAAGTAACATGTCTTAGCAGAATGGCATTCTCACATGTGCTTTCCATTCGGCCCAGCTGTTACCTGTCATGGTTTTTCCCTCTGCGTTTGAGGGAATTGTTTATTTATTAATTTAATTAACTAAAAATATCAAAACATCCGTAAACAAGATTAGTTTACATTAAAATCAGTGTTGCAAAAATATTCAGATTTTTTTTTTCTTATTTGTTCTTAGCCTAAATAAAAATGTAGCAAGATTTTTTTAAATGCATAATTTATTTTCTAAATGCATGTCATAATAGGATATGACAGGATATAATATATGTTGTTTTAAGAATTGATGGATTTTGTTTTAAATGTAAAACAACAAAAACAATTAAGAAATGTATTTTTCACAGCATACATTCTCTTCAGCTTTTGGAATTTATGCAAACACAAAAGCAAGAAAAAGAAGACGATGCTTCTTTTGGTGCATCCATTAATAAAGTGTCTTTATACATTGCAGCGCGGTGGTATCTGAGGAGATGAGACGGCTTTCGTTCTGGCAGACCATATGCATCCATGAATATGCATGAAAATCTGTCAGCTGGTTAACAAGAAGGACATATATGCAAGACAGGAAGCCATAGGTCAGTAAATTGAGGTATGGAAATTGCTAACCTCTGTCTGTGTGAGGACGTATATTCACTGAGACTCTGGACTGATTCCTAGCAGGGAACCTGTCGATATTTTTAGACTGGTTTAGCTGTAATAGGCCACATATGTTTTAAATTACCATGTAAAAACACAGAAAGTCGAAGCTGATGTATAATGTGAGGCAACATTTTATTTTCTTAATTAATGAAATCTCCTTTACTAAACCGCATACGTGACATAACATGTTGAAGAGCGGTCATAAATAATCAAAATTATAATCTAACATTCTTAAAATGTTTAACATCTAGCATTCATTTTTAATATCCGGGGACATGACATCTGTTGCTGATAATGTGTTCCAGAAAATGTATCAACTTCTTCCTTCCTTTTTTTTCTTACAGCTTCAAATTGTACATTTTAAAATAGCACACAGCGCTTTGTAAACACAGGTATTGAATCTCTTGAAAAAAATAAATAATTCATTAGGCAGTACCACCCGTAACGGCACACTACACTGATTTAGTCCTTGCTCATAATTTAATATGAATTCATCTTATCTCCAAACTGCATTTTCAAGTATGAGATGCCTCTCAGAAGCACTTTCGCAGCCGTCAGAGTGCAAACAACCCTAGTTTCTTAACTATTTATCACCAGCCACATCAGTCCAGAGTTGTGCCCTGTGAAAACATGTGTCCCCGGGCATTCACGAGTCACTGCCGGGGCGCCGGTCCCTCTAGTATAAATTTCCCTCTTAAATTTTCATGATCTCAACACGCCAGGCCTCTGAATTCCATCATAGAAGAGTTCTCAGAGCTAATGACTGCAACTGCCCTGACAGTGCCATCAAAAAGCCATTTTTCCGAACACAAACACACACAAACACTTTCGCTATCGAGAACTGTGTAATAGTGCATTGGTTTTAAGTATAATCAATTACAGTTTAATCATTCCCCTTTCCCCGCTACCCTCCTTTATCTCCCTCTCTTCACGAACATTATATTAAACACTTAATTATTCATTGGTAATGCCTGTCGTGGTGAAATATTGGCTATTGCCGATCTGAATGCATCAAACTACCTCCCCTTTCCTCTGCGAGGTTAATAGAGGAGCCCATACTTTCATTAGCTTCACAACCCATACGTCAAAGTTCTCTAAGTGAGAGGAAAAGCTAGTTGTAAGTCTTAGCAGCGCCGTGAAACACATCTTAAAGGCCAGTGTCCAGTGTTTGAAGCTAATTTTGTTTCATGAGATGCTTTGAACCTGGAGCTAAATGGATACAAACTTGATGATGTGTGTGTGTGACTTGAAAAGTGATTGAATAGAAAAGTTAAGAGAGAGTCTGTTCAAAAATGCATGTGCTCAAAACAGCATTCACACATTAGACTCAAGATTAAATAAGTTGAGTCATTAGTCAACACACCTTCTGCAAATCACTCTCTAAAGCCATGCCTCCTCCAAAACACTTGAACGTGCACAGGCAGGCTAACCAGTATGGAAGGCCATTGTTGCCCGAAACATGTGAAACTGCATTACTTTCCATAAAAAGTAACTAAATAACACAATTACTTACTTTTCTTAGGAAGTAATGTAATATTGTAATAAATTGCTTTTAAAAGTAACATTTTCCAACACTGTTCTGCTTTGTGATTGGTCAGATCACCTGTCAATCAAGTTCAATTGCATGTTAACACATAATTTGCACATTACCTCCACTATTACGTGTTAACGTGTTAGTTTCACAAATTTTGGTGCTAATGACCTTCCATAAACCAGTGACATGATGAGTGATGACGTTAACGGAGGGTTGAATGCAGTGCTGTCAGATTACCTCATATTTCATTCACCACATTCCAGTACAAAGTGCATAAAATTACAGTAATAACCAATGTTGAGGAAAGTTACTTTTAAAAGTAATTGCGTTACACCCTAAAAAAGTAACTAATTACGTTACTTTGTTACGTTATATGGAAAGTAATGTGTTACCTTTTGAGTTACATTCGCGTTACATTTTAAATCTGGGCAGGGCTTTGCTAGTTTTTGCTGGTTTATTTAAAGCCATTTTTATTTATTAGTATGGTTGAACTGGATCATCAAAGGTCAGTAACAAAGACATTGGTTAATAAAATGCCATTAAATACATAAAGGATATTTGTGTTATTTAACATTTTGTTGCAGGTGTGCATCATATTCTGAGTTTGCATTTTGCTATTTTAATTCATTTTGATGAGTACTAAATTTGTATTTTTCTGAGTGAGATGAATTAATGCATGTTCACATTTAGTCTAAAACTATAGTAACATCATGTTTACACAATGAAAACTTGATGCTTTTGAAGGCTGTCATCACATATCTATTTTTTTTTTTATTAAAAACAAACAAGCAAGATCAGCCCAGCTGAGAAAAACTAACCCAAAAGCAGCATTATGCTGCTATGTTTCAACAAAAAGTAATTAAGTAATGCAGTTAGTGACTTTTTTTTAAGGAAGTAATCCAATATTGCATGTAAATGCATAATTTGCATGTTAACACATAATTACGTGTTAACGTGTTAGTTTCACAAATATTGGCGCTAATGGCCTTCCATAAACCAGTGACATGATGAGACACTATGTTGGTGGAGGGTTGAATGCAATGCTGTCAGATTACCTAATTTTTCATTCACTAGTGAGAAAACGTTGCAGTACAAAGTGCATAACATAACAGTAATAACGCCTTCAATTCTCACTCGGTCTGCAATAGTGTAACGGAATCATGTTATGTCTGCGCGAACAGGGTACAGTAAAACAACTTTTATTCCTTTTCACACAAAGAATGAGTTACAGGTACAGAGTTTTGTATAAAAAAAGCCTAATTTTCACACAATTACTTGCAGAATATTATGCTATGACATTTTAAAAATCCTGCGCAAAACTGCTGCGAAATGTGCAGTAAGGTACGTAATTACAGTGTTGCAGAAATGTATATAGAGGCATGTATTTTCATGAGCCTGGTTTGGTAAATACATGTAAATATATTTAGACCATTTCACCTACCCTGCCTTTAACTTAAAATTAGTGATGTCAATAGAATAATTGAGAATAATTATAATTATGTATCTAAATTCCTGACAGTTTTTAGAAGTGAAATAAAACGGCAATAGTGCTAAATTCATGAAATGTTAAAATATTGCTGACTCAAATTTCTTACTCAAATTTTCTGTAGATTCTCTAAAGAAAAAAAAATGAGACATTAATTTAAAAATGTTTATAGCTTGTCTCTACAATATGCCACATTGCTCATTATTTAAAAGACAAAACTATTAAGAGCTTGACTTGAGTTTGTATGGCAACCATTTCAGTTTTGAGTATCAGTATGGATGTTAAAATGTGATGTGATTGATTTTTCAGTCATCTTTGTCAGCCAAATGGTTTGATATAAAAGGTTCATGACATCACACAGTCTTGGCTTTTACATACTGCAAGATTTCTATTTGTTCACTTAAGCAACAGTTGCTGTGACAAGCATCGTTCAGCTCCGATAAGAAGATGTATTGGGCGCTTTCGGTTGAAACACTGCGGCAAGCAATATTTGCCTTGCTAATATGCACACTTAACAAAAATGATAGTTCCGTCCACTTAGCAAATTGCATGTTGATTATATCTCAATGAAATTGCGCCGTGAGGTTACTGGTTAACAGGGGATTACATATAATGCAAGACTCTTTCCGAATCAAAAATGCATGTCAATATAAGAAAATGCTGATGCTTGTTTAAACATTTTACCAGCAGTGCAACTTTTTCCGTGTGACAAATAAAGAAAATTAATTTTTCTTGATGAAAGGTCAGTGTGGGTTAAACATGAGTGTTTGAGCAGGGGAAAATCCAAGATGAATTCTCGTCTGGAATCCAATATAGGTCAATGGTTCATTGCATTTCCATCCCGTAGTAAATATGGTATGACCTCACATCGACAATGTACACACAGTCATTGCAGACCTCTTTTGAGTTGCTGAACTGGAAGGATCAGTCTGGAAAAGCAAATATTAAATGTCCCATCATAAAAAAAAACAGGATAATAGAAGTTCTTTATTCTCAGAGGTAACGTGTTTGCCTTATATAGTTAAACATTTACTTACTCAAGGTGAATTCAGACCTGAACTAGTCCATCTGAATGTATGCCATGTGAACATGAGCCAAAATAATAGCATGTTTCTTCAGTACAGCTCACTACCAGGTCTTAGTATCACTACCATATTTTCATGCTCATTAAAAATAGGATGAAGAAAGGGAAACCCTGCCTAAAGGCCAACAAAAATTCCGCTTCCCTCATAAATCATTTGTTTGTTATTAGTTAATGATTCTTGAAGTCCAACAGCACAATCTGTGGTGAAATTTTTGACCTTCACAACACAGCTGATTCTACCCACTGTAGCGCTCATTAGTGGCCATCTAATCTCATTAGGGAATGCTGGGATACCATGGCTCGGTGACAAAATAACAGCTTCTGAGTAGAGAGGAGAAGGAGAAGCAGGTGGGATTGTGGGTACTATGGCCAAAGCATGTCTTCTCTTTCATCTTAATGAAAAGTGACTCAGAGTTCCCCTGATGTGACCTCTTATTCCTTCGGCAATGCATTATGGGAAATCCATTACGCTTAATACACTTACAATTTTAATTGTTAAGAAATACATCACTTTTCAGAGTTCAATGCAACATTAAAACAGAAAAAGACATTGCGTTTTATAACGCAGTGCGATTAGCATCTTTTTTTAATGTACAATTCACCGTTAGCTTTCTCATCTGTATATATTGTGGCTATGTTCTCACATTAAACAGCAGGATGAAGTTGTTTCATTTCTTTCACCGAGCAAATGCATTCACCTTTGGGCGTCTCTTGGCATCATAATTTACCATTTCCTCTGTATTCAATATCTCTGGCAGCCATATTGTAAATTAGCTCTCTTATGTAACCTCATAACTACTTTAATGGGTGCATCTCCCTAATTCTGCGTTGATATTATTCAAGTTCTCTCTCATTCGCTCCCATTGTGACTCCTAATCTAGCAATTCATCTCAACTGGCTGAGCCCCATTTTCCATGCTCATATATGCATTTACTGTCACTCCTTATTTAAATAATCACTTGCATGTCAGAACACATTATGGTTCTCTGTCAAAAGGAAAAAAGAAACCTTTGTCGTGCCTTTTGGATTGCAAATATTAAACCATAGATCAATGTTTAACAATTCATAATGTACCAAATGAGAATGTCAGTAGTTGTGTTATTATTGACCTTTGGCAAAATCATAATTATTTAACATCTCAAAATCAGAAGAAAGTCATTATCATTATTGTTTTTTGAAAAATAGGCCAAGAAACCCCTCTCAGGAGAATATTGTACTGCTAATGTACAGTATTGCAAATACTGTACATTATACTTGACTCTTAAAGGTGAAGTGTGTGATTCATATGCTTTAGCAGCAGCAAACCAAAGTTACAAAATATTGGTTGAATTCGGAATAGCACACTACTAATCTTACTATTTCGACCTTAAGAAGTAGTATTTTATGTTGAGTTCAGGAATTGATTTCCAAATATTTTAATCAAATATGCCCCTTCAGTTTTCCTGCCCTGGTGAAAAAACCAGCATATGCTGGTAGGTATGTTTTGATGCTGGGATGCTGGTTAGGTATGTTTTGATGCTGGTTTAAGCTGGTCCTTTGCTGTTTTTTTTAAAGGGGTCATCGGATGCCCATTTTCCACAAGTTGATATGATTCTTTAGGGTCTTAATGAAAAGTCTCTAATATACTTTGGTTAAAAATTCTCAATGGTTGTGTAAAACAACACACTTTTTACCTTGCCAAAATCAACTCTGCAAAAATCATCTCATTCTGGTCGAGGCTACTTTAAATGCAAATGAGCTCTGCTCGCCCCACCCCCTGTTTACATTAGCCTCATTTAGCCGCGTTTAGCCGCTAAACTTGCTAACTAGCACATTATTAGGAAAGGCGATCGCAAAGATTAATAAAAAAAACCCTTATACTCACTTCTGCTGTAAGTGAAGCTGGATCATGAATGATTCGCGCGAACATAGACGGATATATGTAGATCGGGAGGCGCATTCCCTTCACAAATGTAATCTACTGCATCTTCAGGGCTCAGATGTCAGGAGTAAATGACGACCATTATGTTCATTATTAGATCCAGCAACACAACACCTCAATCGCTCAATCGGAGATATTCTTGTCTAACTTACATCCCTGCTCCGGCATCGAAACAAAGAGGGCGGACTGTTACAGCTGATCTGAGGTAAAGCGCTCATGTCAATCAACTATCGTGGGAGCGGCCTCTGTCGGTGTGACGCCACAACAATTTGAAAAAGAGGATATTATTTTTACAGATTATTAAAACCACTGCATGGATTTTTATCATTATAGGGTAGATTTGTACATGCACTGCCAACACACATTAATGTTCAAACAACATGTAAAAGTGAACTTAGCATCCGATGACCCCTTTAAAACTAAGGGTTATAAATACACCAGACCAGACTCAGGTGATCATACTAGATAAACAAGGAAACAAACAAGAACACACTAGAAATCAAGACAAACAGGGGGTCATCCCAACATTGTGGAAGGCAGATGGGGCCAAAACTCTTTAACCCTTTGGGGTCGACAAACCCGACACGCATTTTATGGCATTTTTCCTGATAACCCCTAAAGGAACTCAAATTACTCATTTTTTATTGTACAGATAAGAGCAATACATCATTCAAATCTGTAGAGGGTCTATTTTTATTTGCATATGTTCATAATAACAACAAAACTGAAAAAACAAATGTTAGGGCATGTCAAAACTTCTCCAGGGCCCCAAAACCCCCTCAGGCTGCATCAACACGAGCTGTTTGTGCTCATTAACGTGGCAATTTTGAACATGATTCTTTTGTATGTGTAGACACACACATTCTGGCTGTGTTAAGGTGCCAGTTTTGCAGCATTTCTTTAGTATATGTAAAGATAGTATCTAGTTACATTACTTTGTTACCTTTTATGGAAAGTAATGTGTTACGTTACTTTTGCGTTACTTTTTAAATCTTATACTGAACAACTTACTTTTTTTTGCGAGTGAGATGAATTAATGCATGCTCACATTTAGTCTAGAGCTACAGTAACATCATATTTACACAGCGTACACAACATCTCTGCACTTACTCCCAATTTCTTTCAACATGGGGACAGAAGACTTGTCAGTCAATAAATGGGAAAACAAAGTAACTAATGTTACTTATTTGAAAAAGTAACTTTTTTTGGTAAAGTAAAAAATAATGCATTACTTTACTAGTTACTTTAAAAAAGGTAATCTGACTACGTAACTCACGTTACTTGTAATGTGTTACCCCCAACATTGGTAAAGACGCACAGTTTTACCCTGTTAAGATGTCCCATGAACTCTGATGAATGTACACTCTCAACACATACACATTCTGGCCGTGTTCAAATGTGTAACACTTTTTAAAGAAGATTTATTTCTAGATTTACCCACATATTAATCCTTGCTTTTGATTATTGCGGGATTGCCTTAACTGATATCAAATGTGCTAGAGTAAAATTAATGCTACAATGTGAAGTAATTTTTTATTTTTTTTTATTTTTTTTTTTTACCATAGAAAGAATGTTGAATTGTACCACCGCATTATCCCTTATAAACAAATATAATGTCTGATATTTGTATAGGTTTGTATAGGTATACAGGGGTATAATGGTACACAGATGTCACAGTTTGGTATGCACCTCAGTTTGGGGGTCACGGTTCGATATGATTTCGGTACAACAGAAAAAAAAATCTACTATACTAGATTTCTTTTCATTTATTTTAAACAGACAGCAGTACAAATTACATTTTTTTCCACCTACATGTGAAAATACTAAATATTATATCAAATTATAATGTCATATATAGGCTGTAAAATCTGCAGTACATATACAAATAATGAATACTTGACACATGTAATTTAGTTAATTGTTAGACAAGGGAATAAACAGTGTGACGGTTAACGTTGCTGAGTTTCAGTTCAGTTTTGTAACAGAAAGGAAACTCAAATGGCGACATCCTATTTGTTTTTTTGTCTAAGTTGATTTTGCTGGTATGAGGAAAACTGAAGTAATCACGCCGGCGCACACAAACATAAAACATATCTGTTCCAGGCTTCTAGCTTTGTTAACTTGACATCGTAGTTGGTACTTTATCAAAATAAAACACAGTGAACCAAACATCAGTGCACGCGCCACTGTGTCACTGTAGGAACGCAGCTGAAGTACAAAGCCTATCATTTACATAATACATAGCAGTTTAGCATTTGGCTACATCGTAAATATGAAAATATTATGGAATATTTGGATTTGTGCTGAAAGAGAGAGGTAGGATACAAGAGCACAAAGCTCCATTTCGCAAACAGTTGAGTACGCAAGGCTTTCAAGTAATGTTATACTCCTTTGTCAGTGAGAGATGCGTTCAGAATCAGCACATGGTCACTGTCTAGTGGTCTTTGTTTTCAAGAGCGCAACTCCTGGCATTCGCTGTTCTTCAGCGGTCGGCTATCAAACAGCGTTGCATTACTCTGGATTGAAGGTGAATTGCCTATATTCATTGTAAGGCCTCATGCACCGAACCGAGATGCCCGTACCATGACGGTTCGGTACGAATACCTGTATCGTTACAGCCCTAGTATACAGTGGTCAACATTTGAAGTGAATCAAAACCTTTCATAAAAGTTGTCTTAAAACCAAAACAATGCCCATTCTTGTCTTAGGCCAACTTTGATTAACTTTTTTGATCCACTTCAAATGTTGACTACTGTATACCAACGTACCATCATGTCACATATGCAAATAGAGTCTTAAATACAGCAACTTCATTGTATATATGTATATTTGGTAAAATGTTTGCAGCTACTTTTTGTCTCTTAATTAGAAGCAGCATAATTAAACTGTCATTGCAGGGACTAGAAGTTTAATTTAAAGAAAAAAGTATTAAATGTACAAAATGTCTAAATAAAGCTCTGTGAAAACTTTATTTTTACAACAAATGTCATAATAAATGAACGGAAAGTCAAAAATGCCCTGATATCGTGTTAAAAAATGAAAATAATGAAAATCTAAACAATTCCTTACAAAAGCAAGTTATTTCCTAACACAGGATTCAAGCAATACAAGTTATTTCATAATATAATAATTTCTTACACTGAGAGTTTGTTAAGGTCTGCTACCTTCCCTCGACTGGATTCTGCCATTAGGTTTCATTCTTCATCAGTAACCCATACTAGTTCCTTTCAGTCTCAATAGACAACAGTATGGATGTTAGAGAGCATAGGTAATGTTTCCCCCACCCCCTGAGTCGTTCATGAGCGGGAGAGCATAACAACAGCTCTCCTCATCGCATCCCACAAGCTTCTCTTAGGCTGCAAGACTATCTTGAGGAGGGTCCTTGGCCTCTGGTATTTACCTGAGGGATCGAAACCTTATCAGGTGTTGCTGAGTTAGCGCTCTCCGCCACTGGGGAGAGCACACAGGTGAGCCTGATTAGCTCTCAGTGGAGGAGAGGTCAAGGTAAGGCAGATCACGTTACCTTTAGGAGGGAATGAAGAACAAAAGAGTTTGCTCTGTGGCAAATGAGAGTCGCTGTCAGTTAATGAGGGCGTATTAGTCAGATGCCAGGAGCAGTCCCAATTTTTTTGGAAAAGAACCAGCATGATACCTGCCCTTGTTCTAATTGGTCAAGGTGTTTCACAGTAATCCAGTCAGAGCTGTAGCCCAGCAGTGAGTCCTAAGCTTCATTCAGCTCTAAAGGACCCACAAAAGAGGCGATAAAGCGGGATTCAACCCCGGCTTTAATCCAATTAGAGCACTCTCTCAAGCACCAAAACAGAGGTTCACTCTTTCTGAATGCAAAAGTTACTTTGTGAACACACAGACTTAAGAAAAGGCTTCTTGTGATAAGCACAAAAAGAAAGAAGAGAAAAAAAAAAGAAAGCAAAAGGCTTTTCCCTTGATCTTTACTAGAGCAGTTACAACACATGAGTTTTGTGCACAAGTCTTAGTGTTGGTACTTGTTACAACATAAAAACAGCACCTTTTGCCTGTTTTTTGCCTGAGACAGCAACTTTTAAAGTATCTAAAATAAAAAGTTGTTATTGTTATTTTCATTATAGGGCTAGATTTTGAAAGCATGTATTTTTTAGACAATATCCAAGGGCAATCCTAATAATGAGTGGATGAATTCTAAAGGTCAGAGATAGGGTGAAAAATGGTCATTTTGAAAATGCTAAAAAAAACAAAAAAAAACAAACAAAAAAAAAAAAAACTAAATTATGACTGTTTTTTGTGAAAAAGAAAAAATGTAACATTAATACATTCAGTTAGGAGACATTAGACAAAAATGTTTGAGAACAAATTTTGAAGTTGGCTTGAGAAAGCCTAGCTTGAAAGTTTGAAACAGTTGTAAAAGCTTGAAATTTTAAAGTTTAGATAGATTAGATACCCTGGTGAAAAAAAGAAAAAAAATGCTGGTAGGTATGTTTTGATGCTGGTTTAAGCTGGTCCTTTGCTGGTTTATGCTGGTCATGTTGCTGGTCAAGGACCAGCATAAACCAGCAAAGGACCAGCTTAAACCAGTGTAAACAGCATATGCTGTTTTTTTCACCAGGGTAGACATAGATAGCATGTTGTTAGCATAATTAGCATGTTGTTAACATATTTTTAACATGATTATCATGTTGCTAGCATGTTTCTAGCATGAAAATTGCTACCATGTTTTAACATTATTAGCATGTTGCTAATATGTTGTTAGCATGTTTTCACATGATTAGCATGTTTCTTGCATGATTACCATGTTGCTGGTATGTTACTAGCATGCTTTTAGCATGATTAACATGTTGTTATCATGTTTCTAGTATGATTATCATGTTGCTAGAATATTGTTAACATGTTCGTAGTATGATTAGCATGTTGCTAGCTGTTCTTAGCATGACTAGCATGTTGCTAACATGTTTTTTTAGCATTACTTAACACATCCTTGCTGAAACCATAAGCTGGTTGGCTGGTTTTAGCTGGTATCCAGCCTGGTCTTAGCTGGTCAGCAGGCTGGTTTTAGAGGGGTTTTGGCCACATCCTTAGCTGGACAGGCTGGGAGACCAGCTGGAACAACCAGTAAAAACCAGCTTGACCAGCCTAGCCAGGTTGGGAGACCAGCTAAAACCCAGCTACGTCCAGCTTAAATCAGCTAAGACCAGCCAACCAGTTTAGGCTGGTTTTAGCTGCTTTTTTTCAGCAGGGATAGCTAACATGAATGGAAAAAAAAATAAAAAATCCAGCTAAAACAAGTAAAAGCTTGGTTGGTCTTTTAGCAGGTCTCTCAGCTTGACCAGCTAAGACCAGCCTGACCAACTAAAAAGTGCCCAAAACCATTTGAAAACCAGCCTTGGAGACCAGCTGAGGCTGGTTTTAGCGAGTTGTTAAGCTTTACTATAGCCATAGACAGTTATTATTATTATTATTTTTTATTTTTTATTTTTTTTAAGATTTATTTTTGGCGTTTTTGCCTTTTGTTGAAAGGACAGTAGTGAGACAGGAAATGAAATGGGACAGAGGGGGAATGGGATCGGTAAAGTTCCGCGAGCCAGGAAGGACTCGAACACGGGATGCTTGAACGGTGCTGCATGTCGACACACTGCCCATGAGGCTATCGGTGCCGACCATAGACAGTTTAAATACAGCATAAGTCTCATTGTCCAAAAGTTTTCACCCCCTCAATGAAAGTCTAAAAGACTTTAGGTGGTTTTGATAGTCTGGTTTACGAAAACCGTAAGTTAGATCAACCTGAGTCAGACCAGTCAGTTTGGCGGTTGTAGCTTGAAAGCTCTTTCTTAAGCCGACTTAATGATTTTAAAAACATGAATGAAATGACCCCCTAAAATTTCTACTTTAGTATAAATATTTTTGATGTTTACTGTCTAAATACTTCATAACATTTTAAAGAGAAAACACTTAAACTTCAATATGTTTTTCCAGACCCCTTCTTTACATTTGTGACTAAATCGATTAATTTAGCAAATCACAAATCTGAATCGAAAGCTGGAGAAGCATATCACAAACTACCATGATTCAAAGATTTGATATTTAAGTGCTGATATTAAATCCTTACCATTTTATGTCTCTACAGATTACATCATTATGCCAGTAGATGGTGACAAGTGACTGTCTCTATGAGTGATTCATTGAATCATTTATGCTTCCAATTAATTCAAAACACTGATTCATTCAGGAATTGTTCAAGACTTTATAGGTGAGTCATTGAATTGTTCACTCAACCAAAGCAATCAAAACTCGTTCTGAAATCAAAATGTCAGTACTGTGTGTTGTTCATAGACATTTGAGTCTATTGATCTGGCTTTCTTTGGAACTATTTTATTGTGAAAATATAATAGACAAAGCCAGTAAGTGTAAAAAAAAAAAAGAGCATGAAAAATGTCTTATTTCAAACTTTTGTAAAGGTATCAGACTCGCAATATGAACAGCACAGGCCGATTTTGCTTGATTAGTCTAAATCATGATTTAACACAAGATTCTATACAGAGTAAATCATTGAAAAAACATTTTTAGATTTATGGTCAAATGCCAGCTTGTTTGGAAACAGAGACCTGGACTCAGTACAGCTCATTCACCCCCAGAGCACGAGAAGGTGATCAAACAATGAAATTTAATCAGATCAGCTCTCCAGCCAAGCGCACATAAAAGCATTTCACCAATATTTCAGTAAAAGTTCAGTTCTATGAATATTAAAACAGCATATGATCCTTTTAATATTTAATATAAATCCACCTTAATAATGCAGAATGAATATTAGGCTTTTTTGTGTGCCTTATGGATCTTCTCTTTTTGTGTTCTGCGCAGCTCTGAATTACTTGTAAGCATAAAATGAAGCATCATTCTCTAAAGGGTTTTATTCTGACAGCTTTCCTTAAGGCTTTTTTCATAGCATGTAAAGCAGGCTACACTTTTTTCTTTCCTTCTTTCTTTTGGCTGTTCGGTATTGTAATTGCACAGTATCAATATATCAAATGTTGTCATTAATGAGAGCTTTTAATGTTGAATGTCGCAATTACATTTTCACAACACAAAGGTTGTAATTATCTGCGTTTCATCACTTCAAAGATGAATATTTTGTTTTTCCGTTGTCATTCTGACATGAGGCCAATTAAATCTGGAGTTTTGTAATTATTTTTCTTCTCCTTTGCAAATTCTAGTTAAGATGGATCGTCTGTTTTCAAGATAAAGCCTGTTATAACAGAGGAAACAAGCCCTAAGAACAGTGAAACCAATTCTAAGAAAATTGCTCAGTCGCACAAACTTCCCCAAATTCAAATTAACACCTTGCAGATGAGCAATGATGTCATTGGAGAGAAAATAATAAGGTCATTTTCATGTTCCACAGAGCTGTTTCTGCTGAGCGCCAAACACACTGTCAGCTTATTACACGGTGGAAGAAAATGGGATACTTTGACACACCAGAACATGTGCGGACGATAAAAGTGTGTCTTTCATTCTCAGGGATCGCCTGCAAGGGTAAGAGGTTTGAAGTGCTCTTTTTGATGTGGAGAAAAATCATCTGAGAATCATGATTTACACCTGTCCATAAAATGTTGTTTTTCCTGTAGTTGCTCTGGTCGGACAGCTCTGGTACATTATGAAACTTGTGATGCTGGCATTACAAATATTAGTTTAATATTCACACAGTATTTTATACCCTGATTTAATTCATTTCAGGCCTAATTACAGGGTGATATACACCTGGCACTTGCAGGCACTACCACATTCCAGTATTTTTAATGCTTTGGCTCAAGCTTCAAAGCCGCTGGTTTTGATGGTATTTGGCATCAGGAGATCTTGGCCGCTGCATAAATAAGATTAGAATGTGGCACGTTAAAAAGTACAGCTCTTGATCTCAGTACAATGGGATATTCGGGCTATTTTCTTTGTCAAGCCAGCATAAAACATGAGGAGTTTCCACATGCACCTGCCCCTTTTCTCTCAAGTAATCTATTAAAAACACTAGTTTTCCTTTAAACGTACAGAAATGTGAGAATAATGAGAATATCATGCTGTTCTGTCTGAATGAGTCTTTGAATCCAAGTCTGTGAATGATCAATAGTATTACGAGTTTAAAGTAACTGTGATGTGCCTTGATAACAGTAAACGCTGACACTTTTCACGCCAACTTGAGGAAAGTCCAACATGAGGTTTAGGTTCAACTATTGCTGCCAAAAGACCAGATGCTGAATGCAGTGAAACTCTTTCATTACGTGTGATTGCTGAAATAAAGCAGACAAGTGAATGAGAGATCAGCCAACAAAAACTCTGAATGGAGACATACAGCGCACAATCCGTATGTGCTGGTTCTAGATCCTGCATGTATGTTGGTCTTTGTTATATTTAGTTAAACTGCTGTTCATTGCTTTAAAATAAGATTTATTCTAGTTTTTAAAAGTCTGTTTATGGTTAGCCTATTATGTTTTATTTGTCTGTTCAAGTTTAATGTGGTCACAATTGTTCAGCCTAAATGTCATTGTTTTTGTTCTAGACAAATGATAAATAATAAGCAGATAGCATATTCAGTATTTACGCAACCAGTCAAAAGTTTTTGAACAGTGTTTTTTTTAAAGAATTTTGTTCTGCTCACCAAGCCTGCATTTATTTGACCCAAAAATACAGCAAAATCAGTAATACTGTGAAATATTTTTACTATTTAAAATAACTGCTTTCTATTTGAATATATTTTACTCCAGTCTTCAGTGTCTCGTGATCCTTCAGAAATCATTCTAATATGCTGATTTTTTGTTCAAGAAACATTTTATTATTATTATCATCAGTATTTGCAGTTGAGTGCATTGATTTTAGGATTCTTTGATGAACAGAAAGATCTAAAGATTAGCATTTATCTGAAATAAAAAGCTTTTGTAATTTTTTTTTGTACTTTTATTTAGCAAGGATGCTTTAAATTGATCAAAAGTGATGATAAAGACATTTATAATGTTACAAAAGATTTCTATTTTAGATAAATACTGCTCTTCTGAACTTTCTATTCATCAAAGAAACCTGAAAAAATTCTACTGAGCTGTTTTCAATATCATCATCATACTTTTGTTTTTTGCGCGGCAAATCAGAATATTAGAATGATTTCTGAAGGATCATGTGACTGGAGTAATGATGTTAAAAATTCAGCTTGAAATCACAGGAATAAATGACAGTAAAAGTAACTGCAACATAAAACGCAACATAAAAAAAGACGTGACATTGGGCAAGATACATTGTTAGCATGTGGACTTGCACAGACCTTTTACAGCGGTTAGCTTTACTTCGCAAACAAAAGCCAGCCAGCCTTGAGCTAAATATGAAATAATAAATTATAAAAGTTTGATATTTATGATATTTCCGTGACATCGTTTATGTGCGCACTCAAGCTCAGAGGGTCTCACATCTCAGACTTTTGAATTCTGTGAATTGTTAACTGGAGAGTCGCTCCGATCGAATCATCTAAATAAGTGAGTTGCTGACTCGAGAACAGATCCAATCGACTTATTCCAATTCACAAATGAATCGTTCATTGCGATTTGCGAACCAATTGAAAATAATCAGCTTGTTCACAAATCTGACATCGCTGTCGCGCCTGTCCATCTCTGCTGGCAAGACATATATGCGCCCAAGTCTTCAGATCTAGCCAAATTTAGTTCAGCTTATTGATTTACTCTCACAGTGGCTTGCAGCGGCTTTGCGAGAGGCATAATTCTCTTTATCTTTCAGTGGAATAAATGGCTTACGTTTCTACATTGTGAAGAAGCCTAAACAGGATCCAGCTTCACATGTGACGTGTTTGGAGCCTGAGTATGTGCTGACAGATTGCCTATGATACTAGTGAAAGATCATCTGAATTCCAATCAAACCACATCAGTAGATAGATGCGATGACTAACTCTGGTTAGTCCACTTTATACTGCGCCAAACTCACGGCGCAACTCTTAGCTGGAGCCGCTGACATCTGTCAGGCTTTGGTGTGGACATCAAGGATCAAATTACACTGGCTGGCATGAGACACATTGATAACTCCAATGTCAGTAAAGATCCAATCCAAATCTAAATTGTTCCTTTCTAAAACGGCCCTGTTGATTAGTTCTGCAGTGAAATCCATTTCCTGGCCCCATGCCTATTTCAAGATGTTTATTTCCCAAGTGGTATTTGGCTGTTCAAGACTCTTTCTGGACTCCATTTAAGGAGCCATAATACGCCGCTTGCCTCATTTTTAGGACAACTGATTTCAAAGGTGTTTATGGGTTCTTTTCTCGTCGTTAGCAAAGACGACTGCACTTCAATAAATTCAGCTTTCTAGTGCAGTTGCCATGATGGCAGTCATATTTTATAAAACTTCAAATGAATTTTATTGATCCTTAAGTCAAATCTGATAATATATAGCTGTGAAGTGTAAAACTCAGCATCTAACTTTTGTAAAATAAGATTAACATATTAATAATATATCTTCTATTACCAAGAACTCAGAAGTGAGCAGCAAGATTGAAAACTGTGCAAATTATGTTAAGCACAATACATTGGGGTCAGTTCCTTTAGTGGATTTGGTGCAAATAAATTGCGCTATCAGTCATCGGCAATTCATTCTTAGTGAATTACCCATCGTCTTCAGACTCTGTGTTCGTCCATTTGTTTGTAGCCACCATCAGCTAAATCTGATCCATCAGTATGTGACACTTAGACACTCACAACAGATCGGGGTGTGTAAGTGTAGCCTGCTTGGACAGCTAACATTAATTGCCTGTTGTAAAGATGAAGTTGTTAAAGACAACACAACCATCTTTGTGCATTTCCGAACAAAATTACCTCATTTACTGTATTGATAGTTGCAAGGGATCAATACACCAAAGCCAGGGTTTATTCTTGGCTCCAATGAGGTTGAGTGAGGAATTACTTCTATTAGAAGTTTCCACAGAAGAAAAGTCAAGTATTATTTAGTCCTGGAAACCTCTGAAGGCACACAAACACATGTGGACTCACTCTGTGTCACCTGTGATGTGGTTTTACCCATTTTAGACAAAAGAAAAAAAACTGATCTAAAAGTAAATCGAGTGCTTCAGGAGACATGGTCAGAACGCAGTGTTCCATCAAGAGAAAAGTTTTGCTATTTCTTACCTTCTTCATCTGGTTTCCTTTTTCTCTCAGTAAACCCACTACTTTCTTGTACACTGCCCTCCAAAAGTTTGGAAACGCCCTAAAAACGTGGGGTTTTGGACAATGTTGGCATGAATCCTTTTTAATTTGTGATAATTTTGCACTGATAAGGGACAACACAAACTATATGTTTATATGTAGAAAAAACGTAAATTTTCGATTCATCAAAATATCCACCATTAGCAGCTATTACAGTTCTGCATATTCTGGGCCTAAATTCATTGTATTCTAAACTTAATTGGCAATCAATTGTTGAAGCTATTAAGGTGTGCTGAACCAAAAATCTTTTAAAAACCTGGGCCAAGTTTAAACCAGTAACCAGGCATCACAGCTGGCAAAAGGGCATGTCTGACTTTGACATGTATATATTGCCATTATTATGTAATCAAAATGAAATTTATTATTGGTGGTCTTCAATGATAATGTCAAGTTACTTTAATGTATTTGCACCAAAACATGATATCGTCCAAAACCACCCTTTGCCAGGGGTGTTTTCAAACTTTTTGATGGCAGTGTATAATTATAAGTTCTTAAGAAGGCAAAAGTCCAAGTGGGTCCTAAGACATGCATGCTCACAAAGACAAAGGTAAAGCAATCCATTGTCAAATCCATTCAACAACACTTAGACACAGCACAACAGCTATGTACTAAAAATGGAAACAATTTTCCTTTACACATCACATCCCGATGGTTAAAATTTACCATATGTCGCAACTGGATTCATCCATTCTTTTTCTAAACCGCATGATTGAGTTTCTCTAAATTTAACATGAAAAACCACACACAATTACTTTGTTGTTTCGAGTTATCCTACAACAATGATAGAAGGAAATGAAAATGACGCTTCACACGATCTGCTATTTTCTGTAAACAAAGCAAGCGGCTATTGCATGATGGTTGCAGGTATTGTGGTGATGTTGAAACGTTCCACGCATCTGTCTGTCTATTCTGTGTTCCATCAGGTGAGATTTCATTCTGCCTTCAAGTTGCACATAGTTATTACATCAAAGTGCCTGCATGGAGTGTTGTAATAATCCATGCGGAGGCAAGCCAAGCGTCAGGTATTGAGGAGACGAGGGCTGTGGAAGTGGGGTCAAGACCTTCCATTGCCGCCTGGATCATGAAAGAAAGGTTTGTGCCCAGAATAAAAGACAGGGAATTTCTGGTTCCCACATCTGAACAGCTTGAAACAAAGAGAGAAATACATTTCTGTGATATGGGTGTTATCAGATAGATTTATTTGAATGCACACAGGGTTTCCAGTCATGCTACATGAAATTATGTATATACATAAAACATTGTTAGACTTTGAGTTATCGTGTGTTCTTTTGACTCGGTGAATATGTGTTTTGGAATCGTTCTCTTGTATCATTTTTCTCCTTGGAAACAGGAGGATTTTTTGGAAAGATCAAATTGGATGTTACCCTACTTTTCCATCTTCCCCGAGGGTTTTGGAACCACTTCTATTTACAACAGGAGTTCTGCTGCAAAACTGTGCCATCTATCATTCCTGTAATCCCAGGCTTTCCTATTAATTAGTGAAGCTAGAAAATATGCAGAATGAGGTGCAGGCGGGCCATGCTGTCAGCGTTATATCTCCAAGCTAACAAAACTGCACAGTGGATGTAGAGTAGAAGGGAAGCGAAAATGCTGCCAAAAGCAATATCAAGCTGTTATTGTGCTGAATACAAGATAAAAAAAAAATAATAATAAAAAGGAGGTCTTCCCCCCATGTTTACATGTGTAGTTATTTTCTGTATAATGTAGACAGCATTTGTAAAGAGAAGCAACTTCACATTTTTATTTGTGAGGAATTATCTGCTCTCCATCCGTCTATTTCACAAACTGCTTGTCTTTTATAGGGTCGCAGGATTCTCTGTTCTTTCTCCTTCCAAAAATTCCAGTCAGGTAGGTGAAATATTAGGCTAATATCTTAATTAATATTGCTTGTATGTATATTTACCATCTAAACTTTAGTTTGTCAAAATATTGCACCCTTCCCTGCTTACTATGTCCTTCTCTATATGATTTAGCAGCTTCCACACTTTTTTTCCGTGGTTTAGACAGCATAAAATAGCAGAACAATTTATTCAGTAGGATATTAACCGTGCAATCCATGCTATTGTTTACATCCGAGTATCTCCAATATGGCCTTGCATCCGGGTAACTCACCAAACCATGACGTAAGTGCAAACCCTCTATAGAGTGCTGCAGGGAAGTATTTTTGTAGGCCAAATGTGTAGGTAGCATCAACCTGGTTCCCTCTATAAAAAGCCAGTAGGATTTTTCCATTGACTTTTGGATTATTGCATAAAATAAGCTCTGTAAGCAACAAAACTTTATGATTCTTAAGTAGTTGTCCATCAAGATAATCCAAATGAACACAACTTCTATGCATTTTGAAGTTTAAATACAAAAAAGCTAAATAATAAAAAAATCAAACTACACAATGATAAATAGTGTGACCATAGTCCTCAATTTCCTGGAAATAAAAAAATATATTTCAATGCTTTCTCTCACAATTATATCATTTGGGTAATTATACTGTATAAAATTGCGGGCGTCTGAGAGCTGCTATTAATATATGGGCCACTGAAATCGCTTTTAAATGCGTCCTAGGAGCACAGTGCTTACCACACGTTTTACAAGATTAGATGTTTGATAGTGGCATGTGCAATCATTCACCATCATCCTATCAGTCGTCTCTCCTTACTCCTTACTCTCCTCCTTGTTTATGTGGTGAAATTTGATGTACTGTAATGTAACAAGCTACTGCTAGCAAGTGGCTAACCATGTCCCCTTAGGGGCTCTTTAGAATCCGTTATTCGTTTTCTTTTCCATTTCTTTTCCTTTTCGAATACAGATTCACTATAGAGTGTTTTCACAATGCGTCATCAATCGGCCATATAAGCAGGATCTGCAAATCATTCACCATTGTCCTATCAGTCCTCTCTCCTTACTCTGTTTATGTGGTAAGTGAATTTTTTTGTACTCTAGGCTACCGCTAGCAAGCGGCTAACCATGCCCCTTTAGCGGCTCCATAGAACGTGTTATTCCAATACATTCTCACTCCCAACTCGTCACATGTTGAGGCTTGGTCAGGACCCTTTGGCGTCAGTTTTTGAAGCACAGGGTACTCCCTTAGTGTCATTTTCCGATATGCAGTGTCCATTGCTTTAAATTAGATTAGATTAGATTAGATTCAACTTTATTGTCATTACACATGTACAAGTATGAAACCCTTGGCGTCAATATGCTGATGCAAAAGGCATTGGGAATTTTATTGTCTTTATCAAATTATATATTGGGTAATCATTTTGCCATTACTGCATATATGTTGGGATGTGATTTTTCAATGCAAACAGTCACAACAGTTTTATTTACATTGCACTATTTACACATTTATGAGAACATAACCCAACCCCTGCCCCTAAACCTAACCATTTGTCAAGAAAACACAATATATAACAGGAAAATACAACTACAGTCATAATTTATTAAAAAAATATTAGTATTCCAAGTCTTCCAAAGCAAAACGATTGATTTCTGAGAGGAATAGATGCGATTGCCTTCTCTATCCGCCATAAAGCTCATTCTGTGCGCTGCAGTCTGTGCACGAATTCCAAAAATGCTGCTAGAAGAAGCGTTACATCAGCTTAGGTTCTGAAATGCCATTGGCTCTTGTGTGTCTCGTGACTGACTGCATCATGCTAAAGTTCGGGAGTATGTTTTTGAATGTAATGCAGTGTTGCCAAGTCCACAGTTTTCCTGTCGAATTGGACTACTTTAACACTGTTGCCACGGGTTGTTTTTGATGTCTGCGGGTTGAAGCGACTCCAATAACGTCATATTTAGCCCCTGAAATACGAATTTACCAGGGGAACCCTGACAAAAAAAACATGTATTTTATCCCCCGGTACGTGATTTTTAACAGGGACCCCCCTCGAAATGCAATTGGGCTAGATTTGGGCTAGTTTTGAGTAGCAATTGGGTGAAAACCTGGCAACCCTGATTAGATGTAAGCATGTTAATGGAGCAGGATCATTTTTCAGCGATTATTTGTTTCAGCGATGTTATAATCTCTTCTTCGCATAAAGATATTGTATGGCTTCAGAAAACTTGGAATGCAACAGGACTTGTTTGTAATGCTTTTATGCTGCTTGTTTATGGCCAGTTTTTGCAATAAATACCTGTGATTGTACTTATATTTACCTGTTACATGTTTTATATTGTTCAGAAGTGGGTAGGTTTAGGGCAGGGGAGGGGTTAGGTGCTCTAATGAAAGTATAACTTTATATAAAACTGTTTCTATTTTTATGCATGCAAACCATTAAATTAATGCAAACAACTGAAAATAATGGAGGACCCTGCACATCGAAAATTGACGCTAAAGGGGTACCCTGTGGGTTAAAAATGATGCTAAAGGGGTCTTGAACAAGCATCAATATTTGACAAGTTGGGAGTGAGAACTTGTTGGTTATTCATTTTCATTTCTGTGCCCGTCTGAATACGGATTTACTTTCACAACACATCATCCTCATCAGTCAACTATATTAGTGACACTGAATGTAAACAATGCCACTGAACCAAACGAAACTTGCATATTTTACTGATTATTTCTGCTGAAAATGGTCAATTATTGTCATGTTTTGGTCTGTACTAATCAGTCAGATCAGGAAAAACATTTGGAGTACTACAGACTGCCAAAAGTTAGAACAAGGAGAAGTGTAACGTTGTGAGTGAGACGAGAGGCGAGCGGATCCATTTGCATGCTTTTATTTAAGGGACGAGACAGAGACATAGTCGACAACAGGCAGGGTCAGAACAGTAGCAAACAGGTGTAACACAGGCAAGACGTAGAGAGAGTCCGTAAAGCAGGCGTGCGAACGTGATCCGTAAAGGGGAGAGACGAGAGAATAATCCTTGTAACGAGCTAAAGTCCAAAAGGCAGGCGGAGAGACAGTCGAGACGAGAAGGCCAGGCGAGAAAGCTATACACGGGGAACTAGGAAACTAGGGAACAAGGGAAACTAGGAATGCTAACAATAGAAACACAACAACACTAACAATACTCCGTGGCTTGCATGGGGAAAGACCGGGACTTTTATAGGGCGCCTGATTGGTCACAGGTGCTGACGCAACCAGCGTGATGGGTGATGGGAGTAGTAGTCCGGGGTGTAGTACAACAGTCAGTGTGTAATGATAGGGTGAGAGCGACATCTGGTGGTGAGCGGACCGCAGGTCACCGACCAGATTCGTAACATAGCCCCCCCCCCAAAGAGCGGCTTCCAGACGCTCCAACCGAACAACAGTCTAGGGGAGCGGTGGGGCGGGAGCGAGACAGGGCGAGGGCTGGAGGACCAGGTCTATGCAGAGGACCAGGTGACTGAGGCAGGACCGGCAGGGCAGGAGCCCACCCAAGCGGAGCCGGAGTCCACCAGGGCAGAGCAGGAGGCGGAGCAGGAGGCGCAGAAGCCCTCCAGGGTGGAGCAGGAAGCGCAGGGGCCCTCCAGGGCGGAGAAGGAGGCACAGGGGCCCTCCAGGGCGGAGCAGGAGGCGCAGGGGCCCTCCAGGGCGGAACAGGAGGCAGAGCAGGAGGCGCCGGGGCGCTCCAGGGCGGAGCAGGAGGCGCAGGAATCCTCCAGGGCGGAGCAGGAGGCAGAGCAGGAGGCGCAGGGGCCCTCCAGGGCGGGACAGAAACCCGCATCATGGACTGGGACCTAGGGAGAACAGGGACAGAGGAGGCAGACAGAATAAGGAGAGAAGCAGAGAGTCCAAAGGATAACGCCGCCTCCATAAGAGGTTCTACAGCTAATGCTGACACCCCTGGAGGCATTGGCGCAGCTTCTCTGACGGGGAAGGCCTCTGGAGCAGGCTTGAGACCAGACGGGACCTCTGGAGCTGACTTGTGAACAGACGTGAGCTCTGGAGCAGGCTTGGGATCAGACGTGACCTCAGGGGCTGACTTGTGATCAAACATGACCTCAGGGACATACTTGTGAACAGACGTGAGCTCTGGAGCAGGCTTGGGATCAGACGTGACCTCAGGAGCTGACTTGTGAACAGGCGTGAGCTCTGGAGCAGGCTTGGGATCAGGCGTGACCTCAGGGGCTGACTTGTGAACAGACGTGACTTCAGGAGCTGACTTGTGAACAGACGTGACCTCAGGAGCACAGTGTGCAGCCCACACACACCAAATGGCAACCGCCATTAAGGGAAGAGCAGCAGCGGGTGGCAGGGTCTCTTTACTGGTGGGTTTAGAAGGTGCCGATGCCATTGGGAGGCTGGCTGCTCGCACTGACACCAGTGGTGGGTCCAGCACGCTGGCCATCATGACAGGCCGTGCCCTTGGGGTGTCGGACGAGACATGGCGAGGCTCTGGAAGGTCAGGCGGGACGTGACTCGACTCTGGGCAGTCAGACGAGACGTGACTTGGCTCTGGGCGGACAGACTAGACGTGAGAGCGACATCTGGTGGTGAGCGGACCACAGGTCACCGACCAGATTCGTAACAAGAAGAGTGCAAAAAACTGTCTGAGGAACAAAAGGCGTTTGTGGTTGGCCAAACTGAACCAGAATTTCCAGGGCAAGAATCTTGACAAGATTCGTGTTTGTTCTTATCATTTCCAGTCAGGTAGGTGAAATATTAGGCTAAAATCTTAATTAATACTGCTCGTACGTATCTTTACCACCTATTAACTTTAGTTTGTCAAAATATTGCGCCCCTTCATGCTTACTAAGTCCTTCTCTATATGATTTAGAAGCTTCCACACATTTTTTCCATGGTTATACAGCATACGTTAGCAGAACAACATATTAAGTAGTACATTAACAGTGCAATCAATGCTATTTTTTACATCCGAGTATCTCCAATATGGCCGCACATCCGGGTAACTCTCCAAACTGTGACTTATATGTAAACCCTGTATTCGAGTAGATCCCAACTCATAAGCAACTAGTTTAACCCGTTGAGCGTTACGGTCCCACATATGGGATTTAGAATGTTCGGTGACGTCACGCAACTGCCAAATTCAAACTGCGCTTTTGTGCGTTGGCTGGTGCTGAGACAGAGAGAGACGAGCTCTGCACTTGTGATATAATCACTATGCAGTGTTTTAAACCACATAACGCTTATGCACTTGGGAACTGGCACCTAGTGGTTTTAATGCAGATGAAAAAGCAAAAGCAAAAAGTTTCAGTTACAGATGTTGTGTAAAAATGTACCAGCGTCAGCGATGGTATGTAATAATGGGATATGGAGATAGAGCAAGAAGTATTTAGCTGGTCATGTGATCTTAGCATGTCTGTCACCACCTGTTTTATGACAAATAGCTTAATTAGTCTACTGATATGACTGGATTCTTCACCTTAAACATATTTTTCATCCTTTATGTGTAAACCATTTGAAGCACACGGGGACAAATTACTGAGCACACATTTAGCAAACTAAAGGGCTGATCTTTAAATGAGTGCCACGTTCTATGAGGCCACCCTTATGATGAAATACTGTGAGAGGAAAAAGAAATTGGACTGTAGATCACCTGAAAGGGGGATGGATAGACTACTTGTTGTTGCCCTCCTTCGACTGTGTTGCATTTGCGGTCAGGCTAACAGCAATACCTCTGATGACCTCCAGCTTGAATGTATTGATCTGTAAGTAAAGTCTCAGCTGAGTGATTGCACGTCCAAAGCCGAGCTGCCTTTTCTGTGCCTTGTGCTGTCGCCCAAACCAAAACATCCATCTCACTCAAGCTAGCTTGTTCTGATTGCCTCTATCAGCACAAATAGTCATACAACATTCAGCCTTTTACTTGAACTAGAAAGATAAAGGGAGTTTAAAAGTTTCATTTAAAAGTTTGGACCACCAACTGCATTTTGAATTATCTTGATGGGATGGTGACGCAGAAAAAACGTACCTTCCCACTGCATTTTCAATGCAATATTTCTATAAATATTTCTAAATATTTCTAAGTTCCTATACTGCTCTTTCTGTTCAGTGGGACGTTGATGTGATTCAGATGCGCCACAAATCAGTCTGAAGCTGATCCAGATGAACTTTTATAAACAATAATGAGTGGAATATTCGAAACGGCATGCTTTGTTTAAAAGTTGTGCACCAAGGTAAACATGCGTTCCCTTTCCAAATCCCGGCTCTTGATTCCAGTAATTGCCTAGCAACAGACGCTCATTCAAGGAGCGCATAACCGAGTTCCTTGTTGTGATACTCCATGCCGAGTGACACCATGCATGAGTAAATCAAATGATGTTTCCCAGTAAGGGTTCTCACAAGCACAACCAAATGATATCATCTGCATATTTCAGCTATGCCTCATGCCACATCCATAATGTTATGACTAAACTTTTGATGTCATCCCAGTGGAATTAGCTGCAGGAAATGCCAAAAAAGTGACTCTTTCATCAGATTTCTGAAGACATACCCCTCACTTGTTTCCCTTAAACTCAGTAGGTTTGCCAGCGCTTGTTACAGAAAATCATGAACTCCTGCTGTTTTAAAACTGATGAAAGCTGCCATGTCTTGCAGAGCTGATTTACAAAAACATTGAGAGTTTAAATTGATATCTGCATTTTTACGCATTCTTTGCATGCTCACAAAACATTCCTGTTGTCCCATAGCGCTCAGTAAAGTTGACTTTACGTGGTACTTGATTTACCAACCAGCCAGTATTATATGTATTATATGAACTTTGTTTTGTTTAATTAACTTCATAAATGGTTTCTGGGCAGTTTATAACACATCAAATGTATCATAGATTTAAGATTCATTTTATAAAATAACCTAATCACAATTATTTTTATGTTTTAGCATTTTTTTCCCCCAAAATGTTTTCTCCAAAGTCAGTAGTCCTGTATAGGATTGGTAGAACCTATAAACATTGCATAAGTCTGACTAAATATAAAGGTTTTACATAACATATATACATAAAAAAATATGAATATATGTTATATATTAATTGATTCATACACTACTGTTCAAAAAAAAATTATCTTTTCTATTCATCCAGGTATACAGAAAACAGTTTCAGAAAACAGTTTCCACAAATATATATATATATATATTACATAACTGCATTATTTTTTATATTATTTTAACTGCATTATTTTTTATTTTATTTTATTTTATTTTTTAACCATTTTAAATTAAATTAATTTTAATTTAATTTATTATTTCTTAAATCATTGTTAATATTATGTTTCTTAAGCATCAAATCAGTGTATTAGAATGATCATGATGCTGAAGACTTAAGTAATGGCTGCTGAAAATTCAACTTTGCCATTACAGGAATAAATTGCATTTTAAAATATATTAAATTAGTTAAAAACAGTTCTTTTTATTGTAATACTACTGTTTTTACTGCATTTTTGATTAAATAAATTCGACCTTGAGTACATGACACATTATATTTATTAGCTGTATATGTTTTGACACAATATAATAAAAGTTTATTATTCTAAATTATTAAAAATACAAAATGTAATTCTATATTTTATAAATTATACTATATATAAAAATATACACTGCCGTTCATAAGTTTGGGATCAATAAGATATTTAACGTTTTTTAAAGAAGTTTTTTCTGCTCATCAAAGCTGCATTTATTTGATTAAAAATACAGAAAAAAACAACAGAAATATTGTGAAATTATTGCAATTTAAAACAATGGTTTTCTACTTTAATATGCTTTAAAATAGAATTTATTCCTGTGATGCAAAGCTGAATTTTTAGCATCATTACTCCAGTCTTCAGTGTCACATGATCCTTCAGAAATCATTCTAATATTGATTTATTAACAATGTTGAAAACAGAAACAGTGCTGCTTTTTTTTTTTTTTTGTGGAACCTGTGCTACTTTTTTCAGGATTCTTTGATGAATAAAATGTTAAAAAGAACAGCATTTATTTAAAATAGCAATCTTTTGTAACCATATACACTACCGTTTAAAGTTTGGGGGAGTAATTTTTTTCTTTAATTGTCTGAAAGAAATTAATACTTTTATTCAACAAGGATTTGTTGAATTGATAAAAAGTGATAGTAAAGACTTATATTGTTAGAAAAGATTTCCCTTTTAAATAATTGCTGTTCTTTTGAACTTTTTATTCATGAAAGAATCCTGTATCACAGGTTCCAAAAAATATTAAGCAGTTTCCAACTGTTTCCAACACTTATAATAAATCAGCATATTAGAATGATTTCTAAAGGATTGTGTGACACTGAAGACTGGAGTAATGGCTGATTAAAATTCAGCTTTGCATCACAGAAATAAATTATATTTTAAAGTATATTAAAATAGAAAAATGTTATTTTAAATTGCAATAATATTTCATAATATTAATTTTTTCTGTATTTTGGATCAGATAAATAGAACTCTGATGAGCATAAGAGACTTCTTTAAAAAGTCTTACTGATCACAAACTTTTGAACGGCTGTGTATTTAAAAAAATATGCAGTATATTTAGTGTATACTACATTTAAGGTATATTATTCATTCACTGTGCACTGAATCAGAACACAGCTTCAGTCTCCAGTAATTTTCATTTATCTACGCAGGACACGGATCACAAAATAATTTCTCCTGTAGTCTGTAACGCTAAAAAATGTGATGCATTGTGGGGGTTTATATGGGCACTGAAAATGTTTTCATTTTTCGCCAGTTTCCAATTGATGTACAAATTATAGCAGTGTATGTCACTAGACAATATCATGGCTCAATATTCCCATAAGAGTCAGCCGTAGGATCCAAAATGCATTAGGTTTTCATTATGAGCGTAGCAGTGTGGCTCATGCTGAAGGTGCACTCTCTCTGCACCCCATTCATTCAGAATGAAGGGATGGCGGCTTCAGTTCAATGACCTCTTATCTGATGCTGTGCCTCTGTCATTGAAGCCGTCAGAGTGGAAGGATTAGGCCCAGCTTATATCGATATTTTGGAGAACACACACGCACGCATTTTGAGAGTGAGAAAGAGAAAATAAAAGATGGACACAGAAACCCACTACGAATATGATGGGAAGATCTGGGGTCGTAACAGTTTGTTTTGTGAAATATGTTTTCATCATGCCAACAGACAAAGAAAAGCGGAAATGTCAATACTGTGAGATCTAAGTCATTTAACTTAGCTTTAGCTGTTAGCGTGTCCCATTGTTAACAGTTCAGCATTATGTTAGCTTAGCTACTACACATAACGCCTTCTTACTGGCTCTCAGACAAATATTACGTTAGTTCATACATAGTAATGCAATACAGTATCTTGGTTAATGTTATTAAAAATCTGGAAGAATGGTCACCAGTTTAGCCTATATGGAATGACAGAAACTAGCTAGTATACTAAAAAAAGACTGTTTTCCCAGTGATATACTATAGGGTATACAGTTTACTAGTCTGGCTTAATGTGAAGCATAAATTAAGTATATGTATGTTTTATGATAAAGGGTTGAGATTCTCAGTACAAATTTGTTTTTTGTTTTTTTTTGTGCTCTGGTGTCAGTAGTTTGAAAGAGCTTTTTAATGTTTTAGTTACTGTTTGCTATTTTATGCTGTTAGGGTTCACGTATATAGAAGAGAATTCATCCTCTAGCCACATAAACCTTTCTCCCTTTGGAACACATTACCATAGATATATGCATAATGCATTGTTATGTCTGTGCATATCTACCTCAATGTCAGAAACTGAGTGGACTGCACTGGTTATATGTTGAGTGTTTCTCATCATATATCAGTACTGATTATCAGATCTATCTGTTTCCCAGTGTTTTCCACAAGGGACCCTGGTTTTAAATCTGATACACAACAAAACCCCTCAACACACCATAAATTCATGGAGAAAAATCAAGCAAACACAATCTCTGAAGAGAAAACACTTAAGATAACATTTAAGATATTTATGGTACTTAAATCTATCTATACATCCATAAAGACGTACACTACCGTTCAAAAGTTTGGGGTCAGTACATTTTTATTGTTTCTTTTTTTTTTTAAGAAATTAATACTTTTATTCACCAAGGATGTATTAAGTTAATAATTAAAAGTTTATTAAAAGTTAATAATAAATAATTTACATTGTTATAAATATTTATATTTTGAATAAACACTGTACTTTTAAACTTGTTATTCATGAAAGAATCCTGAAAAAAAAAATCACAGGTTCCAAAAAATATTTGGCAGCACAACTGTTGATATTATCCAACATTGATCATTCTAATAATAAATCCACATATTAGAATGATTTCTGAAGGATCATGTGACACTTAAGACTGGAGTAACAGCTGATAAAAAATCAGCTTTTCATCACAGGAATAAATTCTATTTTAAAGTATGTTAAAATAAAAAACATTATTTTATATTGTAAAAACATTTTGCAATATTACTGTTTTTTTCTAGATTTTTAATCAAATAAATGCAGCCTTGATGAGCATAAGAGACTTCTTTAAAGACTATTACAAGTCTTACTGACCCCAAACTTTTGAACGGTAGTGTACATCAGAATCAGAATTCTTCCATCCATCCATACATTATTCCATCCATCCATATCATCCATCCATACATTTATACATACATTCATACATCCATTCCTCTATTCATATACTTTGTACATCCATCCATCCATACATAAATCCATACATACATCCATCTATCCTACCTGCATCCATCCATCCACCTATTCATACATACATCCATACTTCCATCCATCCATCCATTTACACATACATGCATCCATCCATCTATTCATCCATCCGTACATAAATAAATCTGTACATCCATCCATCCATCCATCCATTTATAAATACATCCATCCATCCATATATTTATACAAACATTAATACATCCATTAATAAATTTATACATCATCCATCCATCCATCCATCCATTCACCCGTCCATCCATCTATCCATCCTTTCATTCACCCATTCCATCTGTCTGTCCATCTGTCCATTCGTCCATGTCCATCCATCCATCCATTTATAAATACATCCATCCATGCGTTCATACATCCATCTATCCATCCATAAATTTGTACATCTATCCATATATCCATCCATACATCCATCCATTCACCCATCCATCCCTCCATCCTTCCATTCACCCCGTTCCATCCGTCTGTCCATCTGTCTATCGTCCATGTCCATCCACCCACCCATCCATTCATCCATCCATACATATGTACATACATTTATACATACATTCATACATACATCTATCCATTCATAAATTTATATATACATTCATCCATCCATCCATCCATCCATCAGTCTGTCCGTCCATCTGTCCATCCAGTCATTCATAGATTTCTACATCCATACATCCATGTATCCATCCATCTGTCAGTCCGATCCAGGTATCATCTGTCCATCAGTCCATCCATCCATCCATTCATCCATCCTATCCATCCATTTATACATACATTCATACATCCACTCCTATCCATCATCCATCCATCTGTCCATATGTCCATCCATCCATTCACCCATCCATCATTAATCTGTCCATCCGTTCATCCATCCACCCATCCATCATCCATCCATCCATCCATAAATTTATGCATACATTCATACATCCATCCATCTATCCATCCATTCATTTATACATCTGTCCATCTATCCATCCATCCATATATCCATCCATCCGCATGTCCATCCGTCCATCCATCCTTACATACATTTATATGTAGATTTATACATACATTCATCCATCCATCCATCCATACATACATGCATACATAAATAACAGTTAGTTGTGTCAAGAGTAGGCTTATCACTGACTATCTCTGGGATTTTGAGAAAACATTTGTTAGAAAATTAGAAAAGTAATCAAAAAGTAGCCAAATGTAATCAGTTACATTGCTTCAATAAAGTAATTGAAATAGCTATACTACTTATTGCATTTTGAATAGGGTAACTTGTAATCAGGGATGGGCAGTATTTTAGATAAATGTATTTAAAATACGTATTTGAAATACAAAATACTATTTTGTATTTTGTATTGTAAAGCCTTTGGGAAAAATCTAGTGTAATTTGTATTTAAATACATTTAAGATGAGTATTTTGTATTTTCAAAATACATAAAATACTTTGTGCCAATCAACCTCTTTATCAGGGTGCTGATTTAGTTCAGCCACATCCCTCCCCGAACCTTAACACTCATGCACGTGAGCTGCCTGTAGCAGAGTCAGCATTGGATCAGCAACTTTTCTCAGTTTTCTGCATTAAGGTAAGGGGGTCATCATGATCAATTCCTTGTTGATTAAAGTTAAAATGGTGCATCATTCAGATTTGCCTTCAGTAAACATGAAAGAATAAAAAAGCACCGACACGTGTAGGAGAAAAAGAGCCTTAGCTGCCTGTTAGCCAATCAGTTTTGATATGTTTTTTTTTAATTACTGCATGTTAGGGCTGGGTGATATGACAGAACTTTATATATCTTAGGCAGCGATGATATAAAGTGTGAATCGATTAAACTTTTCAAAATTGTTTACATAGGCCTATGTCATTTAGAGCAAATAAATCCTTGCAGTGTTTAGTGGGGCAGCAGGAATTATTGGAACGTTGGGGTGGATGAAGAAGCATGAATGAATGAATGAATAATATAGTGTGATGTTCTTGGTTCAGTTGTACTTTGCTGTTTAAAGCGCGAAATGAGATTCATATTTACACTTGCACGTTTGCCAGGTAAAGTTGTTTTTTTTTTTGTGCGCACACTCCGTGACAGAGTGGAATAACGACAATGTGCCTTGTTATATAATTCTGTAAATCGGAGGGGCAACTCGGTAATTGTTCTCCACACCAAAATAATCAAATAATCCCGTTAAACGCAGTATTTGAATTTGTAACTTGTGATTTTAGAAAAAAAAAAAAAAACATTAATCTGTGTAACACTAAATTGTATTTTTTTTTAATTCATTAAACATTTTCTTTTAATTAACGAATGTATGAAACATGGACCATTACTTTATTCAATATTTCTGCTATGCAGGCTCATTTAGTAAATTTTAGCATTTTACAAACATGGTGCTTAATGAAAATGCCATTTCCATGCCATGTAACATTTCCGAATTGTGATTATGTTCCCCCATCTATGCAAATGATTGATGTAGAGACAAAAGAAGGTTAATCACTGTCTGTCACCATCACTTTAATGTAGTGATTGTGTGCATTTGTTATGACACTGATGCATGATGCACAACTCTTCAGCTTTTAGATTTATTCTTCAAAAAAAAAAATATATATATATATATATATATATATTATAATTTTTTATAAACTTTCTAACTGTATATAGGAGCAAACTTTACATGAAATAAATATAAAAGTTGCTATGCTTAAAAAGTATTGTACAACCTGCAAAAAAAAAAAAAGAAATTCAGTTAGTTTTTGACGTGGTTTTAAAACTTGCTGCGAAGTAAAAATAATATTTTGGTCATATTGCCCATCCCTGCTCTTTGCTCACCACAAGGAATAGCCTGCATTGTAACCTGGTCAGCAGTAAGTATATAAATGGCTGCTATTTTTCACTACATAAGTTTATTTGTGATTAGCAGCAAGGAAGCAAGCACTAAAGAAAGAAAGAAAGAAAGAGAGAGGGAGATTATGGTGACAGAATGACAGAGAGAGCAGAGTTCTTGTTACTGAGTTGAAGTCATGATGGTGATAAAACGTAATAAAAGATGTTTGGGGAAAAAAAAAATTAGTTTTGTTTTTCCTAGGGGAAGGGAAGATCATTTCTAATCAGTAGTACATCTAAATGTTTTTGTTTTGCATTCAGAATATGTCCAGATATATTTCAGCCTAATAGGGATGCCTGCACTTGAGGGCCAATTTCACATGTATTTTGTGTATTTTAAAAATACAAAATACTGTATTTGTATTTAAATACATTTTTTTACACAGTATTTTGTATTTGTATTTAAATACATTTTTCCACTCAGTATTTTGTATTTTTATTTTAAATACATTTCTATGTATTTATGCCCATCTCTGCTTGTAATCTGTAACCTATCACATTTCCAAATGTTTTTTTTCCAAATAATATTGTTTGTATTACTGTTTTACAATTCATTTTATAATTTTATTTTAACTAACTATATAAGGGATTCTTTTCACATTTACAGGTTTCCCCTGAAGAGGAAGTCATCATAGTTGGGTAAAATCCATTTTTCAGTTAATGAAAATCTAAAAATCTTTTACGATGGTAATAATTGTGGAAACATGTTGTTTATGAAGACTGTCCATGATGACCAAGCTCTGCAAAGTAGTTCTTTGTTCATAATGACAGACAGAGAAAAAAGAGGACTTGACACAGCATATATAGTCAAATGTAGCGTATTGTTGAGTTACCCATGATGCACTCTGCCTTGCAGTTTTTCAGATGCTAATGAGCTGTGGGGCTGAGTGCTCTAAATTAGTCTGTGTGATTGAGACTGGCCTATTTGGAGAAGGCCTGGCTGGTCTTTGGGAATGGAGAGAGTGGAGAGGCCCTCCGCCTCTTTTGTGTGGGCTGGTACAGGCACAGATGTTCCCCTCGCCCCACACAGGGCCCCACGCTCCCTAATCGCCACCTCGTATGCGTGTGGATTGCACCTGCCTGCCTGCAATCTATCCCCTTGTTTTTCCATGCTTTCTCGTTCCCCCTCGTTCAGTCTCTTTCTTTCATTCTTTCATTGGCGCTTTCATTCTCTACGAGAGCCGTACTAGCCGTATGACCTCCAAATCTTTTCTACCGTCCAGGATGGACGATTACTTAAGCCCTGAATAGTGTGTGGAGTGGAGGCAGGGAGTGGTGTGGGATATTTTTAATGTTATTTAGGGAGAGCCAAGGGAGGTAGATGAGTTGGTTTCCCTTCTCCAGCTGGATAGAATTTGGAACTTAATACCCAAAGCGAATAAGCCAAAACCTAAAAAACCTCAGCGCTCAGCCTGCACTGGGTCTGCCGCATATACGTGAGGGGGAGGAAAGAGAGCCGTAGTGCCTTATTTTATGCATCTCCCACTGTGAAGTGAGATTTTCTTCAATCAAGTGATTACGCTGTCAAACTGTGTAAGAAAATGAAGTTTGCTCTCGAAAATCCCAGGGTGTTGTCTGGTAGCAGAAAAGGCCACTGATGTGTTGTTGACAGGTCATCGTAAACATGCATACTTTATTCCAAAGGCACTGAATACGAGCAAGGCATGCTAAAACACACTGTACCTTGTTGAACACACAGCATGAGTTTCCATATTACAATGTTCCAAAGTGTCTTTTTCAATATATAAACAACATTGTAATAGTTGTTGCACTGCCAATTTATGCAGCTTTAATCAAATCAAGTATAATATAAAAATAATTGTATTGCAGTAAATTAAATCTAATGACAATCACCATTAAGAATAATTGGAATCATAAAAATAAATACAAACATGCATTACAATTGACCCTTGTGTTTGAAGTGTATTACTGCAATTATACCCTCAACAAAAGAATATGTACAATAGAAAGAATATATTTCACGCCAAATTGTTGTACTGACAACTTATGCAGATTCAATCAGATCAAATGTAATATAAAATTAATTGTATTACAGTAAGATCTAATGAAAATCTTCTTACGTGTAATAGGAATTATGCAAAATAAATAAATAAAAACATGCATTACAAACAGCTTTTACTAATCTTGATGTATTAAGAGTGTACTACCTACCGAAAATTTGTTGGAATATGTCCAAAAAGAAGAATTATCGGGTATGTCCAGAATATGCAATAAATTTCATCCAGTCAGAAGGAAGAAATAAGTATTATATAGTTATTTAAAGGTCATGGTAATATTTGTTGTATTGCCTATTTATGCAGATTAAATTAAATCAAATATAATATAAAAATAATTGTATTACAGTAAATTGTATCTAATGAGAATCACCTTTAAAAACAATGATAATTATAATAAATACATTATTAAAGGGGTCATCGGATGCTAAGTTCACTTTTACATTAATGTGTGTTGGCAGTGCATGTACACATCTACCCTATAATGATAAAAATCCATGCAGTGGTTTTTAATTCATCTGTAAAAATAATATTTCAGAGGCCACTGATGATAGACAGAGGCCGCTCCCACGATAGTTGATTGACATGAGTGTCTTACTTAAGATCACTTGTAACAGTCCAATCTCCATGTTTTGATGTCGGAGCAGGGATGTAAGTTAGACAAGAATTGAGCGATTGAGGTGTTGTGTTGCTGGATGTAATAATGAACATAGTGGTCATCATTTACTCCCGACATCCGCTGAAGAAGCAGTAGATTACGTTTGTTTGTGAAGGGAATGCGCCTCCCGATCTACATAAATGCGTCTATGTTCGTGCAAATCATTTGTGATTCAGCTTCACTTACAGCAGAAGTGAGTACAAGGTTTTTTTTATGAATCTTTGCGATTGCCTTTCCTAATAACGTGCTAGTTAGCAAGTTTAGCGGCTAAATGCAGCTAAAGTAAATTCGTCATTCCACAGAGAGAAGAGAGGGGCGGGGCGAGCAGAGCTCATTTGCATTTAAAGCAGCCTCGACCAGAATAGGATGATTTTTGCAGAGCTGATTTTGGCAAGGTAAAACAGGTGTTGTTTTACACTACCATTTTTTAACCAAAGTACATTATAGACTTTTCATTAAGACCCTAAAGAATCATATCAACTTGTGGAAAATGGGCATCCGATGACCCCTTTAATAAAAAATATACAGCATTGGAAATTTGAGGGGAGAAATCCTTAATTGTCATGAAAATAATGGTGCAATGAAACAAAATCTTAATGGTCCTAAAACTAGGTCTTTTTTCTTTGTTTATGCAACTATAATTATGCTTCTTTTTTTTTTCTTTTGATTTTGGGGTGAAATGTGACCAGGGCATGTTTTCATGAGATTCACCCTCATGTATTCATGTCAGAATTTAATTGGGTTCTGAGGGATTTAGCTGTATTGTAGCATAACATACTCTATATGTATATACTGAAGAATGTTAATAAAATTGAAAAGTTCGCAACAACAGGTTATAAATAAGTCAAACTTTAACACAAAAACTTGAGGGAATATTAACTAGATCTGAATGTTCATTGTGTTGCTGAAAGTTTAACTTAGTTTATATGAGCAGTATCAGAAAAAGAAAAAAAAAATCTATTTTAGAATTTTACAAACAATGTAATTAATATTCTGTTTATTAAAGCCAAATCTGATTAAGTTAGTGTTTTTAAGCATTTTACATTCATTCCAAAATAACAACATTAACAATTTAAACAATATCTGTGTGAGTTGTTTACTTACTTTTTAAAATTTGTCTTCTCGTTAACTCCATTATATTGTTCATTCAGACTGATTCATGAACGTGGAACACGCACAAACACAAGAGGCGGGATTTATCGCATGAACCAATCACAGCTAAACATAACCAGTCATATCCAATCAAATCGCGATGGAGGCATTGCCTCCTCTCCTGTGACTTTTCCCCATTCTTTCTCAATTACCCCCCACCAAATCCACTGCATGCTTTAGGAGGTCTGTTAAAACTCAATGGGCTCAGGGGAGGCGAGAGAGACGCGGACTCCTGCTGAAACTTTATTTGCTGGCGTCGCTTTTGGACAATATTTATTTAGAAAAACGAGTGATGTATACACTTTTTAATGTTATATTTAGTTTCATCCAATATTTTGAGGAGGCACTGCCTCTTCGAAGGAAACCCCTCTGGTTCTAAGGATTAATGTGTAAAAACACAAATGCTAACAAATGCATTTAAGATATGATGTTCTTTAGTTTCCAGACAAAACAAATTCATGAACCCATTGCTCTGTCACCAGTACTGCAAGAAACTTGTTTGTGACAGGCTGCATTGAACTCAGCATGCAGCACATTTCGCCCCCCAGTCATGGAGTGCATTTGCATTTACTAGAATGATAAAACTACTAAAAAGAGGCTAAGTTAATTGAATGAGCAACAATTAATCTTTCAGTTACTGAATTATTAAGAGCCGAGCAAAGCCAATGAGGCGAGGAGATTAGCTGCTTGACAGGCAGGTGTTTGATAGTTGCACTCCTGAAGGGCAGATCTTTACCTTCTATTTTTAATGGCGCGACTGTATGCTCGCGTTCAAGAACTGATCGCTCCTCGATTGCTTCACTCCGTCTATCTGACTGATGCAAAATGATGCTGGAGGTGGAGTGATTATCCAAGTCCCTGATGTACTGCAGTCAAAGCAGTCATGGTTACCTGTTTCTCTCTCCACAAAAGGCAAGTGTTGGTCTGACACGCATTCAGATGAGGCGGTCGGTGATTATCTTCATAAACACCATCTGTTGCTGCTCCTCTACTCACCTGCCCAAATACATCACAAAAAGAACAAACAAATGGTTAATCCGCCGAGCATGGAATTGTGAATTTTGGTGAGGATGCATGGAATATGATTTATCCTAAAAGAAATACGTAAACAGGAATATCATAAATCCATAGTTTTACTGTAAAATGAAAGAAAAAAAAATCAAATCTTGTCATTCAAATCTTTATGTGAAATTCTCACCAATCCTCAAAATCCTTTGAAAACATGGTTTTATTTGATTTGATTTGATTTTATTTTATTTTATTTTTAAATGAATATTTTTATTCAATTGACCAATCCTTAAAAAGGTGATTATTTTATTTTATTTTATTTTATTTTATTTTATTTATTTTTAAATAAATACTGTTATTCAGCATGGGCACATTCAACTGACCAATCCTCAAAATCCTTTAAAAAGTGGTTTTATGTAATTACTTTATTTTATTTTATTTTATTCAGGATGGACAAATTAAACTGACCAATCCTCAAAATCCTTTAAAAACATGGTTTTATTTAATTTTATTTTATTTTATTTTTAAATGAATGTTTTTATTCAATTGACCAATCCTCCCATTCCTTTAAAAAGGTGATTTTATTTTATTTTATTTTATTTTGTTTTTAAATAAATACTTTTATTCAGCATGGGCACATTCAACTGACCAATCCTCAAAATCCTTTAAGTGGTTTTATGTAATTATATTTTATTTTATTTTATTAACAAAACAAAAAACAAACAAACAACAACAACAACAAAAAAACACAGCATATTATGATTCCTGAAAACACCTTTGCCATCACAAAAATCAACAAACATTTAAAATAAATTAAACCAATTTTTTTTTTTTTTAATTGTAATAATGTTTCGCAACATTACTGTTTTACTGTATTTTTGTTTGTTTATTTATTTTTTTTATTTTTAAATAACTACAGCTTTGGTGAGCATTAGAGATTTCAAAAACCATTAAAAGTCTTTTTCTTCTTCTAGGCTTCTTTAAATGTAAATATCTCAAGCAACTTTTTCTTTAATCCAACAAACATCTGTGAGAGCAGCTAAATTGCATCATATTGACTCAGCCATCTGGATTTGCTGTTATGCTAAATAAAAACTGAGTGCTCCATCTCATCCTCCAATTAATAAATGTTAGTAATTATCCAACCAATACCTTTCTATCAGCTTGTCCCATATCCATCACTAAGTTAAAAATAAATTGAAATCAATATCCCAGCGGTGGCTTGGGACAGTGTCATTGCTTTCAATGGTAGAACTCTGGACTGAATAACCATTATTGATCTCCTCTAGGAATATTCTCTTTTTTATCTCATCTAGCCCACAAGATAAGTATTCCTCTCATCTCCTCCAATGGAAACCGTGTCAGGTGGCGACAAACTGCTCTGTGTTTGTTCTTATCTGCTCTGCTTTGATAATAAATGCAGAGATTGCAGAGTGATGGAGCAGGGGAGGACAAAAGAGGAGTTACGCTGATAACACCTAACAAAGTTGAGATTTATGCTTCCCACCCCCAAACACACACACACACACAAACAAAAACCTATTGTCAACCAACAACAAACTGCTTAAGAAGAGATTAAAGAAGTCTGAGAAAGAAAGTGTGTGGTTTTGGTGGTGAGTGGGGCTCAGAGGTGAGTCAGCAAACACCAGTGATCTACCAAACCCCAGTGAGCTCCCTACCAGGATAGCATTTTAAGACATCTTAATGCATCTTTACACAGCCAAATTAAGGCTGCTCTGTGTCTGCTCAAAATTTAGTGTATTGATGCAATGCCACATAAAAGACAGACCAAATTATGCCTGCATTCATGTCATCTCTGAGCAGCATTAAATAGTGTGTATAAATGAACCTAAATGCCAGTTCAGAAGCACCTCTGTGCCACCTTTGCGGTCAAATTTGGCAAAAGACACACTACAGATTTGAAAGCTGTTTCAAAAGGTAAACAGCAACATTAATGTTAAATTTACACTGCAATTTAGTGGCATTTAGGTGTCTTTAAACAGACCTCTGCTTCTCAGAGGTGACTTAAACGCATTTACACAATAATTAAAACTTTTTTAAGTTAATAGTAGGACTAAGGTGGGTCAGAGCAGGCACATTTTAGTCTGGCTTTTATTCTGCATTACATCTTTACACAAGAGTTTTGAGCAGGCACAGAGCAGCCTTAACGTAGCTGTATAAAGAGATGTTATATTGCCTTTAAAGGCCCTGTTAGCCAAATTCAGAAGAAGAAGTGCATGTATTCTTTACTGAGAGCTGCATTGAGGTACTGCAACATGAATGCATAAGCAAAAACAACAACAACAAAAAAACAAAAACAAAACAAAATAAAACAAACAAAAAAACATTATTATTTTATTTTATTTTATTTTATTTTATTTTAAATACTTTTATTCAAGATGGGCACATTAAATTGACCAATCCTAAAAATCCTAAAAAAAAAACCCTGAAAGATTACGTGACACTGAAAATTCAGCATATATATATATATTAACTTATATATATTTTAATTCTTTTAGTTTCCTTTACTATTCTGTGTGCAAGTATACTATTTTTTTGCTTATTATTATAGTAGTTTTAGCTTAGCAATATGCTAACATAAAATATATTTGAAATTGAAATCGATTTTATTTCTGATGGAGTGAACTGTCAATCAAGTATTTATTATTTTATTTTGTTTTATTTCGTTTATTATTATTGTCATTATTATTATTTATTTAAAATGAATATTTTTATTCAGGATGGGCACATTAAATTGACCAATCCTGAAAATCCTTTTGTAAAAAAATACCAGACCAGCATATTATAATGATTCCTAAAGGATCAGCTTTGTCATCACAAGAATAAATTACATTTAAAATAGATTAAACAGAAATCAGTTTAATATTGTAATAATATTTCACAATATTATGGTTTTACTGTATTTTTGACCAAGTAATTGCAGCTTTGGTGAGCATTCGGGATTTCAAAACCATTAAAAGTCAAACTTGTTTTGTTAAACTTCTAGTCACCTTTACTTGTAGTTTCCCCATAATTATGTGTGCAAGTATATACTATTTTTATGTTTATTAGTATTGTAGTGTTAGCTTAACAATACGCTAACATCAAAATCTATTTTCTTTCTGAATCCATTTTCTTTCTGACTGAGTGAACTGTCTGTCAAGTATTTTATTTATTTATTTATTTATTTATTTTTTCAATTTAATTTAATTTAATTTAATGTAAATTAATTTAATACTTTAATTCAGGATGGGCATGTTAAATTGACCAAACCGAAAAAATCTTAAAACAAAACAACATATAATAAATGTACATATAATTAATATATTTTTGATCAAATAAATCCAGCTTTGGTAAGCATTAGAAATTTCAAAACCATTAAAAGTTAAACTTTTTGTTTAACTTCTAGTCTAGTCTAGTCTGAGCAAGTACATACTATGTTAGCTTGACACTATGCTAACATCAAAATCGATTGGAATCCATTTTCTTTTTGGTGGAGTTAACTGTCACTGAAGTCTCCTGTGCAAGTCACATGAAAAACATGGAAGTATCTTAACTTATTTTGTGATAAAATGCACTAAATTGTCGCCAACTTGCAACTTTCTTTCATATTGTGCTGTGATGTAAATATAACAGATACATCAAAAAAAAAAGGTTGTTTATTGGATCAGTTGCTGGTTGGATGTTGAGATGTGGGTGTTGCACTTGAAAATGGAGGGAGATAAATGCAGTCTTGCAAGGGCGGGTTTTAAGCGGACTAAGTGATTGGAGAAGTCCTGTAAAAGCCACCAGAGAAGACTGGAAGCTCCAAATATCAAAATGAGGTCAAAATGTTTAAAAAAAAAGAACCAGGTCTGAGTGGTTCACAATAAGATCTATAATAGCATTTAGAAAATAGATGAAAATAGATCCATGCCAACTTTAAAAAAGCAGTATAGTACAGTATAAGCTATTGACTCTGTGTGAAGCAGGCTAATATGCAAACGACTAATCAATAACTAGAAAAAGACAAACAGAGCAAGTGAAAGAGAAAGGGAAAAGTGTGAAATGCATTAATAGATTTTTTTCGCACGCCAAGCCCTCAGTGCTTTGTTTATGTTCAGAGCCCTATACAGTATCACAGTGAGTCCAGCACAGCAGTGGAGGACATTTTGGCCTTCTGTTTTCACGGGCAACAGATCCATCAACGCCCACTCTGGGCATGCGAGACAAAGCATAGCGCAAACTTTGTGACCTGCCTTTGGAAATGAAGCCCCGTTTGCCATAATGACTCTAATGACAATTTGCTTATCCTCATCGGAGGCCCTGCCATCAGTCCCTGGAGAGCTGGAACATCTGGTGGGGCTTTTGCCAGAGCCACAGTACCCTCACCGAGGGGCACTCACAGCTGGGAGGGAGGGATAGATGGTGTCATGTTCAAGAACGACCATGGCTTTAGTACTTCACTTCGAGCCACTGGAGTAAAAAGCCCACAGATGGAGATCAATGTCAATGAAGCAAACTTCTGACAAACCTGTAATTGACAATTCTCCTTTTTCTGACTCTAAATAGCCCTGAATTTCCCATATGCAGTGCATATATTGGTTTATTTTAGCTGAGGATGCATCTGAAGTATGCATATCAGTTGTCCAATATGTACTTCTCATTCATTAGCCTTTACTTCAGGCGTCTTCCAACCACTGGGTCCATTCTGGTATATAATATTCACTTTTCACTTTTACATAAAGTCACACTATTTTTTCCTTCTTTCTTTTTTTAATATAAAATGTTATGCCAGATTATAGAAGTTTAAAATAACTGTTTAAACTGTTAAAATAACTGTTTTCTGTTTTAAGGTTATTTTAAAATGTATTTTTTTCTTCATTACTTTAGTGTCACATGATCCTGCAAAAATCATTATGGTTTAGTGGTCAAGAAACATTTCTTCTTATAAGCTTAAAAAGAGTTTTGCTGTTTAATATTTTTGTGAATCCTCTTGTATTTTCCCCTTCAGGGTTCTTAACGGTATTATAAATGTCTTTAAAGGTCACATTTATTCATTAAAAGTTCTACTTCTGAACTGTAGTGTATATGCATTTTTTAGTTACTAAGTCTTATGTTTTTATTAATGTATGGGTGGTGGATTATAATAATAATAGCCCTCACAAAAACAGGAGACAAAGTGTCTGTGGATAGGAATGTAAATGTGAATTTAAAAAAGTCCCATAATGTCGTTGATTACTTTGTTTTTCCTAAGCACATGCAGTTTAACCTCTGAACCAATAGATGTCAGTGTTCTTGAGTCTTTAGGTGTTGAGAACCTTAATGTATGTAATGGAGGAATGTTTTGCCACCCACTCTGAGGCCTGTTGTTCATCTCGTTTTGAAGTCTTACAAGGTTATAGTGCAACTGAGGATTCCCAAATGCTCCTCAGGATAACACAAGAAACAAAAGGCAAGTGTTATTAGATCGTTGTTTTTCCTGGATATAAACTAATCTCTGAATTTCAATGTTGTGTTTGGCTTAAAGAGTAGTTTTATTTACTAAACTTCCTCTCAGGGGTGTATCAAGTGTATCAGGTGGCATACTTTGAAAAAAAACATCACATTCACAGCCATCAGTCCAAGCAGGGGTTGTGTTTTTCCTCAGCATGTGGATCTAGCCACTGTTTGATGATTTAATTAAACTAATCAGTGAGGAAAGCACTTGTGATAGACTTGCCCAAAAAGATTTGAAAACAGTGCATTTATTAAACATTATATACGTTTTGTTGAAAACAAACTTTTGAAGAAGGCCTAGGCCAGAGGTTGGCCTCTGTAGACATGCAAAAAAGTAAAACAAACTGGCACACAAGTGAAAACTGAGAGAGAGAGAGAATGATTGTAATTGTATTTAGTCTATAGATTATTATACTTTAGAAATGGTGATGTCTATATGGAAAATTAATACCACCATATGAAATACAGGCCTTGGCTAGTAAGTGTAGCATACATTTCAGTTAAAGTCAAAAGTTTACATACATCTTGCAGAATCTGCAAAATGTTAATTATTGTACCAAAATAAGAGGGATCATACAAAATGCATGCTATTGTTTATTTAGTACTGACCTGAATAAGATATTTCACATTAAAGATGTTTACATATAGTCCACAAGAGAAAATAATAGTTGAATTTATAAAAATGACGTTGTTCAAAAGTTTACATACACTTGACCTGAACAGTTAAACTGCCTGCTGTTCTTCAGAAAAATCCTTCAGGTCCCACAAATTCTTTGGTTTGCCAGCATTTTAGTGTATTTGAACCCTTTTCACCAATGACTGTATGATTTTGAGATCCATCTTTCACACTGAGGACAACTGAGGGACTCATATGCAACTATTACAGAAGGTTCAAACGCCCACTGATGCTCCAGAAGGAAAAACCATGCATTAAGACACGGGGGTGAAAACAGAATGAAGATGTGTACATTTTTCTTTTGTCTAAATGTCATATTTTTTCATTTAGTACTGCCCCTCAGAAGCTATAGAAGATACATGTTTCCCAGAAGAAAAGTTGAATTTACTCTTATCTTCAAATTCAAAGCTTCTGCAATGAGTTCCTGCATACACATGCATGAGTCCCTTTGTTGTCCTCAGTGTGAAAAGATGGATCTAAAAATCATACAATTATTGTTGGAAAGGGTTCAAATACACAAAAATGCTGGCAAACCAAAGAATTTATGGGACCTGAAGGATTTTTTCTGAAGAACAGCAGGTAGTTTCACTCTTTAGGACAAACAAAGGACTCATGAACAACTATCACTAAACAAAAAAACACGGCTGTGGATCATTCAGGTAACAACACAATATTAAGAATCATGTAAACTTTTGAACAGGGTCAATTTTATAAATTAAACTATTATTTTCTCTTGTGGACTAGACATCTTTGATGTGAAATCTTATTCAGGTCAGCACTAAATAAAAAATAACATGCAGTTTGTAAAAAAAATTACATTTTGCAGTTCTGCAAGGTGTATGTAAACTTTTGACTTTAACTGTTTGTATGGATGGTGTATCTATACACTTCTGATGCATACTGTACACTATTTCATTTCTTACATTTCTTAAACATTAAAAAAAAACATTTCTTATTTGTCTTATCAGTGTTGATAACAATTGTACTGTTAACATTTTAGTGGAAACTGTTATTTTTTTTTAAGGATTCTGAAAGTCTCAGTGTTACCAATAATTTAATTTATTCTTGCTAAATAAATTACTAATGCCTTTCAGTAGAAAAAACAAAAAGACAACTGACGGCAAACTTTTGAACCGTTGTATGTGCGTCTGTATATATATGTATATGTATGTGAAAAACCTATCCCGACTCCGATCTCCATATAAGTCACGCTGTATGTTTAGCAAAATGTATTATCAATGATTCTTATGTGTTTGCACGTGCATTTTGCCCGCACTCGGAGTAATGGTGCACATAAGTACTTGAGAGCGGAGGCTTTCTGTGTCTCGAGCTCGTAAGACATTTAAAAGGCAGGCAGAAGGTGGGGACCTCTTCAGATCCAGGCTGCTATTAGAGGGCTTGTGATCTCCTCGTGTTTACCCACACTTACAAGACCCACATTGGCGTACGCGGCACCGCACTCAGCCAGGGCCTCTTTGAAGTAATGTTGATCCTTCAGAGCAGCCTTAGTAAATTGCGCTCTCTCTGTGTCTGTGTGCCTTGGAGATAGAGGGACGCATATGTAGAGCTTAGACTGTGATCTATAGACTCTCCACATCTCTCTCTGATCTGAAACAAATAATGAACGAAAGGCAAGAGCTGGATCGGCTCCTGCCAGAGCAATTTCGCCTGCATTCAGTGCCTATCAGTGCCTTCAGAATGAGCAAAAAAGGAGAGGAACTCATTATAAAACCCCACAGTGAATGCGTGCACTTGGTGTACAAGAGGCTTTCAAACTACTTCAAACTAAGCACCCTGTGTGTTCCTGAGCATTTTGTTCATTACGTCAGAGAAATGACATTCGCTTCTCGGATCCAGGAGTAGTGCTCTTTACCCAAGTTGGCTTAAATAATGATATGTTTTCAGCATTGTGCACTAACACCTTCGCATTAGCATAATTGAATGGTTGAAATGCTACAAAACAGCAGGCTGAGCGGTAAACCGGGTCGTATGCAGCTGAATCCGCTGTAATGGCACTAGATGTGTTTTTATGTTGCGGAGAGGTATTAAGGCATGTCGTCGCATATGCTGCACACATTAAGTTGGTATAATTGAAGAGCCGCTTTAAACTTAAGAATGCAAACATCGATAATCTCATTCTGTCTTTCCATGGTCTGCAGAGGATGTGGCAACCTTGAAATTTGATTGTTTACAAGGTGCTCTTTCAGAGCTCGCAGGAGTTCTTGTGTATATAATGACGTAATGTTGGGTTTTTTTGTGCCAAATTCCTAGAAAAAGTAAAAAAAATGGATGCAAAATTAATATGGATAGAATACCTTGCATACTTTGGGATTTGGAAAATTTGATGATGTATTTGAGCTTATATTTAAAAACTCTGAATTTTTATTGAAGACTGCACTTTGAGAATATGAGCTATTGATAACTGTGATATGTGAGAGAATTTTTTCTAAATTGTTACACTTGAGATCTTATTCAGTAACAAAATAGATCTTTCTTATTTATTTATTTTATTTATTCATTTATTAATTTGTCCCCTTCTTACTGGAATGTAGGCATTATTATTATTATTATTATTATTATTATTATTATTAAGAACTCCAGGTTTGCTGCAAATTATATCAATATGGCTAATAATAATTATACTAAATATACTTAGTAAAACAAAATAAGAAAATAATGTGTAACTATAAAATTACATTACTAACATTAGTCTTAATTTCCTAATTTTCAATTATCAAGCTTTTATTTTGTCTAAAAAACACGGGAAACTTTAATCACAGCCTTTGTGATTTGATATTTGCACTAGGGGTCAACAGATTATCGGCGCCGATGTTAGCTTTTTTATGGTTATATGTATTGGTCATTTATAAAACCCAATAATTTAAAAACATTTAAAGAAAGTTTTTGTCAGAGCCCTTGTTAAAAATATTGGTTATCGGTATCGGCTTTGGACCTAAAAAAAAAAAACACATATCGTTACATATCGACCCCTAATTTGCACTAAGCCATACTGTGATTTTGGAGTTAATTTCTATTACCTCTGTAGCCCCACACTCAGAATAAAAGGTTACTGAGGTGGTACCTTTTTAAAGAGTACCTGTATGTACCCTTTAGTGGTTTAAAAAAGCTACAAAACTAGATTTTGAAAAGTGACAGCCTTTGTACCTTTTTTTTCTGAGTGTGGCCTTCAACTGCAGAAGTTATATATATGTATTGGGATATGGGTGCTGATTTCATTTTTTCCCCTTTTTATCCAGTCATATGGGCACTGGTCTGAATCCAAGCAAATGACAGTACAAGAGAGTTTGTCTGCGAGGTCTAGTCTTTCTCAATGCGTGTATAGGGTGATTTGATACAAATGCTCCTGCACTGAAACAGAGGCGCACCGGAGAGAGACTGTAGGTTCAGGCTGAGAGGAGAGCAGGTGAATGGAGTGAAAGGTTTGGCCCTGTCAGTTTATTCGGTCATGGCTTTCATCCACCTCACACAGACCGTCAGAGAACTGACAGGCCATGCAGATGTGGGCCATCAGTGGATCCAGAAATACAAAACATGGCCCAAGTTGCCTTTTGAAACACTTATGAATAATGTAGACATCATCATCATCATCATTATTATTATTTGTTGTATCATTTGGTTCTGCCGTAAGTATTATTTTAATGTCTCTTTTATGGCTTAATGATGCTGTTTTTCATCATTGTAAGTGATTGTTGGAAAATATGGGCCATGAATATACTGACTAAATGTGAAGTGTATAGTTTTTCAATTTTAAAATTAGGCCCGGCACCAACATGGGGATCATATCATTTTGTGATGGGAGCAAATCCACCACAAACCCACTTAATGTTGTTTTAAAGATACAAAGTTACATATGTCTACTTTAGCACACCATGGCAGATCTTTTATATACACAAAACAACAGTAGCCAGGTTTCCATCCAAAGTTGCAAATTTTTTAAAATGTAATCGGTAGTAAATCTCCAGCTGGTGCTTTCAAATGGAGCAGCATTTAGTACTCAGAGCCGTAGTTCACTGAAAAGCTACGCTATATCACATTCATTATCGCAGACGATTTAATCGCGCAATTATGAAATCGAAAAAAAAATCGTTTGTGATACAGCTGTTTGCGTAGCTTCTCAGTGAACTACGGCTCTGTGTAGAAACGCTGCTACATTTGAAAGCACATGGATAATAATAATAATCACATGCCAGTGCCACTTCACAGGATTATGGTGAACAACTACAGAGCCTACAGGTATATGGAGATCTTTGCTATATTGGTAAGTTAGCTTAAAGGATAAAGCCAAATCTTATTTCATGATATAGTCATGTTATTTCACAACAACAATTTATATCATGACACAGTTTTTTTTTTTTCTTTTTTTTTTTTTTGTTATTTTACTTTGTTATTAATAATAAGAACCTAGATGCAAGTAACAAACTAAAGGACAACTACAATAAAGCAAAGACACAAATGAAATAAAGAGGTCCCTATGAAATCTGTTTTTTTTTTCTAAATTCCATTTTAATTTTTCTAGACTCTATTTTAATGGTTACATTAAAAAATGATCAAAAAGCATGTCTAATTAACTGAAAAAATGAAAGTTGCAGAATTTAACAGCAATTTATTACAATTTAAAAAATATGACATGTTTTTAGGGCCCTATGAAATATGTTTTATTATTTTTCTCATATTCAGTTTTCTTTGTGAATCTGTTTTCCATTAATTTTCTGGATTGTATTTTAATCATTTCATTTTAATAATCAAATGAATTTAAAAGAATAATTAGATTTGATCATTTTATTAATTTATTATAGGCTGTTTATTTCTTTTTTTTCATAAAAGTTGTGTTGTGTATTTACAATTTTTTGGTAAATAAATTCTGGTAAGTATTTTTGCTAGTAAATATTCCTTAAACATTGTTTTAATAATATTTTTTATTATTAGTAGTAGTACTATCTTTACATTAAGTAATATATTAATATATTTCTGACTGTCAAGTTAAACTGACCTTTCATTTTGACGGGTTGCTGTGAACCTTTGGGTTTCTGTTTGTATATTATATGATGATATAAAAGAAATGGTAAAAGAAACGGTAAAATGCTCATGAAGTGACTCTCAGAGCAGTTCTAGAGATTATGTTCATGTACTCAAATATTGAAGTGGCAGATGCTGAAAACACCGCGAGCGTCACACGTATGTTTGTAACGTTAGTAAACAAAACTGTGTGTCTGTGCCATTCACTAACACAGACACGCAGAAATACGGCTCTTATTAAAATGCATTCTTAAAGTACCGGTACTAGGAAAATGCAGAAACGTACCGTTTTTAAAAGCTGGGTATCACGATACTTTTTAAGTACCGGTATATCACGCAACATTACACGCAGAGTATTCATAGTATTCTAAGCAGTGATAAAGGCATTGCATTATTATATACCGTATTATAAGGAAAATTATAATTAGAAGAACCCAGATAAGCCATACGTTGTCATAGTCGTGTGTTTATTAGTCACGCTGAATCAATGAAAGCAGTTAAATCTCCTGTTTATTCAGCTGCAGCGATCGTGATTTACTGGGTTTCTTCTTAGAGCGTATTTGGAGTTTCTGCACAAGAGTGCCCTCTGGCCTTCAGATGGAGATTTACTGCTTATCACAGAACCGTGCTTCACTGAAAGATACGCGTGACAATCGATTTATCATTTATCATTTATCATTTCAATTTATCATGAAGCCCTACATCCGAGTCAAAGAGAACAAAAAATCATCACATCCTGATAAACTGGCACTAAATATCACTAAGAAAAGTAGAAGAAGCCACTGAATATAATTAGGGCTGGGAGATTTTTTCTGTTTTTGTCGATTCATTTGAATTTAATGTTTTGCCATGATTTTATTTTTAGAATTCGAGGAATCGCGATTTTGAATAGAAATATTACCGAACTTTAGAATTAGACACTTTGACAATATGCCAATGATAACAGTAAAGAGAAAAGAAGGATCCAACCGCATGTCTGCGCACGTAATTAACCACTCACGTGTGACGTGCTCATATCGCTAGTCACCATTCACACCAAATACGCTTTTGCGCTGACAAGGATACGACGCAGGCGGTGGAAAAGACAAAAATGTAAGAAGATGGGATTTAACTTCTTTTAACTTGAGCGCCGCGTTTTTATAATGCTGTTTCATGCATGAGACGTTGCAAGAGACATGAGTGAAGCAGTCAAACGTGTCCATAGAGAAAAACAATGTAAAAGCAGTGTAATCGTATAAACAACCTGTGAAGAACTACTACTGTATGTCTGATATTTTATGTTTGCATCATGATAACAGACTGAAAGCTGCCGTTCATTGTTTATGCGGAACATTTATAGTTAATAAAGGTCTACTGGTGTTATACCTTCAGTCATTTTGAATTTGCACTACCTTGACTTTTGAGATATTTTTTATTTTTTATTTTTTTTTTTCCCCCTCATTGTTTCAGAACATATAATATGTATAAGACAGGTTTGTACAAGATGTAGTTTATGCATCTTTTCTGCAAAGATATTTAACGTGATTTGTTTAACATTTACATCATGCTGACAACTTCATGTGTGGAATTAGAATATAGTTTTCTTTAACTAGAGGGTTAGTAAAGAAAAAGTTACTTGACTCATGTTGTAGTTACATTTCAAAGTTGACTAGTTAAAAATCATTTAAAATCAAGAATCTTTCAAACGTTCTGCAAAAATCAAATTTTTTTTTTTGCCATATCGCCCAGCCCTAAATATAATAATTTTCATATATAATAAATTACGTGCGCCTCAGAGAGAGCAGACAAAACTAAAATAAATGCGGTTAGTGCTGTTTGGGAACGAAGTCGTGCAAGACAGTTCTGGTAGGCAATTATACCAAAATACTTTGATAGACTTTCCTCAGGCATTTCAGAATGACCATAACAACATTTCAGATGCTGTGCGATGAGATCTGTCTGCTGGTTAGTCAAATTATCGAGTCCCATAGCACAAAGTCACATGACTTTTTTGGTGTGCGTAGAGGAATTTATTCGCAAAATGCGTTTCTATCTCCCATTATTTGCATTAAACCTTTTTCAAAAAACATCTCAAACAAGCCTTTTTTATGAATTAAGAGACTTTTTTTGTAACTTGAATTAAGAGACTTTTTTTCATCACTCGTTTCAGATTCTATACTTCAAAATTCGCATAAAAACATTGTGATGGAAATGTAGCTAGTAAGACATATAATCAGTAGAGTTGTAGGCATCAAGGTTTCTCTGAATTGAAATTCCACAGAACATGTCCTCTCGATTCATTTGAACATTTCTTAGATGGGTCTTTTTCAATTGTTTTCAAGTTTTATCAAGTGGGCCTTCCTTAAGTGCCTCCTACTTCTTTGCAGGCCAGAGAAAATCCACTTTAAGGTTGAGAAGAAATTCCTGCACATTTCTGTCAAAGCTCATAGTGTCAACACATGCTTAAAAGCTGCCTTTTTTCTTTCAGAGCCTAGGCCATCTGAAACTTTATCCGCTTCAGGGATGTTAGTAGCTGTGCTGGTTGATGGTGATGATTCTATATTATATCCATGCCTACTTTGAGGATTGGTTATTGTATAACAGAGCTAATGCAGTTCTGGTTTGATTACATTTTAGATTTATCAGCCAAGTACTTGAATAGTCAGATTACTAAAATTCTCATACCTAATATATACTTTAATGACGATATACTACTCTGTCTTTGAACCCTAAATGGTCATTCTGTGACAACTCAACTCTTATCAGCTGTGTGCAAATTTGGTTATTGACCATTTAAAATGGGTAAAATTCAAAAATTGCACGTGAAGTCATATTGGGGTCTCAGTATCTATGAAACCGAACCATGTATGTCCTTAAAAATGAAGATTCCAAAAGTAAAGTTTATTAAGAATAAGAATAGGATACGATATTAACATACCTTGAATACTTGTAGTTACAGGAATGACCTCTTTGGAAAAAGAATATTTATGGCACTCAGACAGGTGTGTTCTATGTATTTGAGCTGACAGAAGACAGTGAGATACATTTCTAGTTGTTCTTTAGATATTCTTAAAAAAAAAAAGAGACCCACATTTGGTTTTTGACCACGGAAAATGTGAACAATTGACCAGTTTACTCATGAAAGTAGTTTACGCATGGTCCAGGGTCACATATAAGATGCTGCCATCTTTCTAAAGTCATTTTTACATCCCTCTAATTTGGTTCATCTAAGATGAAAATTGTGATTTTGACCCCACTCTATAAAACAGTGGATTACTCAGCAAAATGAAAAATTTGAGCCAGGGAAGTTTCCAAAATTTGGTTGCTTTGGTATGGAAAGACCCTAAAGGATATTTTTATTTTGTACATTCTTCTGCTCCATAGACTTTTGTTCTATTAATTTGAAAACCTCTGTCTTGGGGTACATCAGGTAGTCCCTACCTCAATTAAAGCTGTGCCCAAGCCAGTGAGAAGTTGGTTGTTTTGTGCCTATTTACAGTGTTTTCGTGTTGCCTGCTTGGCTGGCCAGATGTGAGGAGGAGAGGTATGGAAGGTCAGGGCTGCTGAGTTCACTACTCTTTGTTGTGGAGCCTCACACTCAGTGAACCAAACCACTGGCCTTGGAGGTCAACCACAGCATTGACTCCTGCCGCCTGTCAATGTGTCAGAGTTCACGCAAGCGTGTGTTTCAGAGGAAAAAGACCAAAGTAGAAAGACATGAAAGGCCTATTTTGTTTTGAAGATTTGCAATGGCCCTCCAAGACTCTCTCTGCATAAAAAATACAGTAGTAGTGGAAAACGGCAAAAATAAAGTGAAGAGGACAAGAGCAGATGGTCCAGTGGAGGTCGTCCCTCTGGATAGTGTTGTCAGGTGGCATCTTTCTATAGATGACTAGTGAAATCTTGCTCCTAAATTAAATCAGTTAGCTTTTGATTTAAATAGGCTGCCTATGCATAAGACATTTTGGAAAAATGAGTATCGGTTTAGTGTTGCGGATTGCTGTTGTTCTCAAGTTCTTCTCAAGTTCTCAAGCAACGCCCCATGTTATAGCAGCCGGTTGCGTTTCTGGCAGATGATGACCTCTGATGGGAGCCAGATGTGCTTGTGTGCTCTTTAAATCACATGCAAGTTGAGTTTAATAAGGATTATTGCCAGATTTAGGGCGTCAAAGCAATTAACGCCTACATCATCATAAGATTTTGGAGATGCTAATGTGCTGTTTGGTCTACAGCTTTGGCTACATGCTGAATTAAGCTTGCTCACTGTAGGAGACACAGCTGGGTGATTCATGCTCTTTTGGTCTCAGTAGCTTGGACGGACTCATGAAACATAGTCAAAATACTAATTTACTGTATTTAAAAGTCACATTATTCATCTGAATGCAGTTTTATTGCTGCCAGAGTGTCTGCGCGACTCTGTTTGCACATTGTTCTTACTCAGAACTTCACTGGTGTGTTAGCAGCCCAAATGTTTTAGATTTGGGAAGACCAATCACTGTTTCTGCAATGCATAGTTAGTATTCTTATGTTATGGAATGAAAAGTTTTGTATCCCATAACGCAATGCATCTGACTTGACAGTCCACTTAAAATTAGAGAAATTAATGGATTAGTTCACTTCCAGAATCAAACTTTCCTGATAATTTACTCACCCCCATGTCATCCAAGATGTTCATGTCTCTCAAGGTTTTTGAGGAAATTTTTTTTAGTATTTTTCTCCATATAGTGGACTTAAGTGGGGATCAGCGGGTTGAAGGTCCAAATTGCAGATTCGGTGCAGCTTCAAAGGGCTCGACACAATCCGAGTCGAGGAATAAGGGTCTTATCTGGTACAACGATCGGTCATTTTCCAAAAAAATAAAAATGTATATACTTTTTAAACCACAAATGCTTGTCTTGCACTAGCTCTGCGACTTACTGTGAATTATGTAGTCATGTTGGAAAGGTCACGCGTGGTTTGTTCTTCGTCTGTGTATTTCGGTTCAGAAAGGTAGGCTAGGGCGAAAAACTTCATCTCTTTTTCTCCTCAAACTTCAAAATTGTCCAACATCATTGTTTTACGTTTTGTGTGACCTTTCCATCGTGACTACATAATGCGTGAAGTCGAGCTAGTGCAAGATGAGCATTTGTGGTTAAAAATGATATACATTTATATATATTTTTTTAGAAAATGACAGATCGTTTCACTAGATAAGACCCTTATTCCTTGGCTGGGATCGTGTACAGCCCTTTGAAGCTGCAGTGCAACTGCAATTTAGACCATCAACCCGTTGATCCCCATTGAAGTCCACTATATGGAGAAAAATCCTGGAATGTTTTGGTATCTCACAATGCAATGCGTCTAACTTGACATTTTGTTGTTTAGAAGATCTGATTTGAAAAACATTTGTTTGTCAAGTGAGACAAAAGTGAGAAATCTGTTGAAAAACACAGTTCTGAAGCTCTTCTGATATAGAAGCTTATTGTACATCTGCCCCTTTAAAAAGCATGAACCAGACTAATCAGAATAACCTCTTCTCCATGCCATCATTTGTCTTAATAAAACTATTGACTTTATAATAGCTTATTCTTGCCCTGTGCCATTAGCCCGGATAGCCAGGACTTTAAATATTAAGCAGGCTTTACAAGATTTGATGATATGTTTAGCAAACAGCACACAGCCCACATTTCTCGATCTCCTGCTGTAAATGAAAAATAGCCTATCTTTCAATAGGAAAAAAAAAAAAACGCTGTTTCAAGCAATATCGCGAATCTTGTTTTGGACTCAAGTGTAAATGATTTAACATGCCATATAGATTTAATCTGGTTAAGGTCAGTATCTGTATGCATGCATGGTGTCCGGGGGTTTTGCGTTCTGCTGATATTGACTATCATAAATGGCGTGTAATCCAAACAAGTGATTTATGGTCCGTATGTTGTAAGCATGTCGATGGCCACACCACAGTAATGCTCATAAGTTATTCCCGTGTTTTTAAAGCATGTCCAACACTCACACTTACTCCCTGTGTGTGAACTAGACTTGTCCAGCTGGTAAAAATTGAAAACATTTTTTTCTCCAGGGGCTTAAAGGGTCAAGAGAACCCCCAATAATCCTCTCTCATGTATCTTTTTCTTTTTTTTTTTTTGAGTTTGTAACAAACCGCACCTTTGTTGGACGGGGCCTCAGTAGAAGTATGGCTGCGGGGACAGCAGTGAGTTCTGACTTTCAAGGCCCTGTCAGACTTTAAATAGCTTCTGCTTTATTTCACCCTTTGACCCTTGGCTCCCAGACACGGCCATGCAGGAAAAACACAGAGATATGTGATACATCAAGGCTCTGGTGAAACTCCAGAGCTGTGAGAGGGAGGCCCGAAATGCCGAGTTTGCAGGAATGAAGGAGGGTTTTGTTTGGGGCCAAACACCACTGCTTGTGATGAAGAAGCTTGTTTAGAATGAATGTGTTCTGGTATGTTTGGTTGTGATGGCAGTTCTCTGTGCACTCTTCATTTTAAAACTGCTGAAATAATGAAAGCCCCCAGGTTCATATTTCTTTGTTGCAGGACACAATATAACACTGTGGGGTCTCTTTTGGTTGACTAATTAAGAATCCAATGTATTGTTTCATTAATAATGAATGAGGACACGTAAAACAAAATGTCGCCAATGCTATGAAAAGAGTTATGTCTGGTCTAATGTGCTCTAGACAGTAAGATCGTTAAGAATTTATATTTGAACCTACATTCAACCTCGGATAAGCCATTTGTAGTGTTATCCAGCTTATTTATTGTGTTTAGTCTGCTGCCAAGATTCAGCTGTGAGGTCCCTGCATTCAACTGTTGTGTGGCTTAATGAATTTTTTCAATTGCATAGAAAATGCAGGCACACAATGACTTGAATAAACCTCTTTGAAGCTGCAGTCCATAACCTTTTTTTTTTTTGGTTAAAAATGATCTGAAATTGTTTGTGTTTGAAACTATCTCCTTACTTGAGCCCGATTCACAACGGTAAGCTTATAATAATGTTTTTTAGTTTGAGTGGTACTGGTAGGAATTCAGGGGAAATTCGAGCATGCCGCTGCGTCATTATGTCACGTCTGTAAACATAAAGAAGGCGTCCCGGCTAGTAGGCTATATCACATATGAGGATGCTGGATCGTTTATAGCCTTTTCTCACAGCAGCTGGAATAATTAAATTTATCATTTTGATGGCGGATTGTAATCCAGAAAGGATTATGTGTTTATAAAACACATGTGAATGAAATGAGATTATATTCTAGTTTAAAATGTGCATCTGATTATACCTGTATGGTATTACACAAGATTTTTATTTTAAAGAGAGCCAATTTTAAGGAAGAATAATTAGCTTTTTGGGTTAAAAGAATTTCTTTATATGAAAATCGAATTGGTATGACAATTAGAGATTAACGTTAGACTGCACAGCAGTTGAAATCTACAGTAGTCAGGCAATGCTGATGTTGTTAACATTAACAATTTGAGAACAAAGCACAACAATAATAATTTGCACGATTTGATGTGATATGACCTAACCAATCGTTAGAATTAATCACCACTGGTAGTGTGATTTATTGTAATGTGTATGTTTATGTTGTAATGTAATGTTTATTTATTTATTTTTTTTCTCAGTTGGTCTAAACACAAGTGGCAGACTTGTTACTTGTTCAGATGACAATATCAGGTAAAAAGTCTTATTTGGTTTATATATTCCAAGATGTAGGCTAGAATCTGTGGTTCCGAAGTACAGTATCCACACCGGTGCGGCGACTGACAGCCACACATTCACCTCTAAACATCAGCCGTGCTGATGCACAACCCACATAATGAAGATAATTCTTCAAATAACTGCAATGGCAGGTTTCAGACAGAGATGGCGACAAAGAGGCAAAACTTACGGACTGCAGCTTTAATGATGCGTGTTTTTGATTTCTGAATTAAAATATGTTTTCGGTATTTTTGTGAGACATAGTCAGCGATATAACTGTCCCGGTATAATGGTGAAGAAAAAAACATTGTATACTTAAAGTACACCTTATTAAGTAGTTCGGCATAATCTTTTAATAGTATTGTTTCTTAGGTAAAATATGTTTAACAAAACTGATTGTTAAAGGGATAGTTCACCAAAAAATTTAAATTCTATTATTAATTACTCACCCTCATGTTGTTACAAACCCGTAAGACATTTGTTTATTTTTGGAAAACAAATTAACATGTTTTTGATGAAATATGAGAGCTTTTTCACTAGGGGTCGACCGATTATTGGCCTTGCTGATTATTGGTGTCAATATTAAGCAATTTTAGGACTATCGATATCTGTAATTTTCAAAACTGATTTGCCAAATAAAATAATTTAAAAGAATTGAAAGAAAGAGATACAGTTGTGCTCAAAAGTTTACACACCCCTTGCACAATATGCATGTCCTGATAAATAAATATCTTAATTTGTGTTTTGATGATGAATGAAAGTCTTACAGGTTTGAAACGACATGAGGATGAGACTTTAATGACAGAAATTTCATTTTTGGGTGAACTATCCCTTTAATGCTCAACCTCACATGTGCCAAGACATGTGATGCGACCAACAAAATTAATAAACCTCTTAATTTTAGATATCTCATATTTCAGATGTATTTGACAAGGCAAGGTTAGTTCAGATTATAAAATGTCATGCGGTGCGACTTGCAAAAAACCTAATGATATTTATGATTACACCACATGACGTTTTGAAATGTTTTTCAAAACTTAGAAAACATGAATGTAAAAATATACATTTCTAAAAGCTTACTTGTGTTTTAAACTAGATTTCAAAAATTTTTGTGAGGACATTCCGTGGCATAGACCCATTTGGCATTTGTAATCATAGAGACTTTTTTCTGCCTTTTTTTTTTTTTTATTATTATTTTTTTTTAATAACCTATTGACACTGAAGCAGGAGCATTAGTCTTTATCTTTTCTTAGAAAATGTGTGTAATTTAGGTTGCTTCGTTTTTACATAGTTGAAATGCTAAAATAGCATTGGGGCCCAAAGTGTCAGTTATTGATAAATTTCCATGTTTTTTTCTCATTGTGTGAAGCTCATTGATTAACTTGAAGATGCGCTGCATAGCCAATCAGTGTAGGGGGCCTCGCTGAACCGTGTCCATAGAGATGTTGAAGAGTGTGGGCCCCTCCACATTATTTGGGATCCAGGTCATTCAGTCCTTGACCTTGAAAACTTGGCCCCCCGGACTGAAACAAGGGTCCGAATGCTCAATATTCGAGTTTGAGGCTTTCAGGTTAAGGGGTCATGAGGTCAGCACTAATGCACAGTTGTATTAATGATTGACCTTCAGAAAATGGGGCGAAAGAAAAGGCTTGGGGGCGGAGAGGGTAGAAGGGGCAGAAAAAGGAAGAGAATGAAGTCAGGGACCTGTTCGGGAGAGATAACGGAGATGGCCGTGAAAATGCATCCATCACCCAGCGGCTAAGCCCATCTACTCTTTGTGCATCAGCGTGGCCGTGTTGACTGAGAGTAGCTGGGAAGGCAATCTGTTGGGGGTGGGGAGCGGAGGAGAGCATGGATGAGGGTTGCCCTGGGCAGGCCAGAAGGGCGCTGCATTGCTTATTCAACAGGGGAAGATCTTTCAGAAGATAGAGGCCCACCAATCTCCTCAATGAGGCTCAGTCGAGCAGCAGGACTTGCTCAGGAGATATCTAATTTAGTGAGCAGAGCAGGCGGTTACAGGGCTGGATGACAGACGGCTTAGGTGAACCATGTGTGCGGAGGGAGGGATGTATTGGAAGGGGGAAGTGCTGCACTTATACATGATCAAAGGAGCCAGGGGCTGTCGCATATGGCGCAGGTTTGCTGAATAAAAATGGAAGGAGAGAGATGACTGTTGTTGTGAAGTTATCGTTGTTATTTATCTTAGCTTTTTTTGAAGGTCGTAAAAGAAAACATCAGCATATTACCTTACAGGTAATATATACTGTGGCTTTTAGGAAATCTAGGTCGTGTATTGTCACTAGGTCATGTGTATTGCATAAGCAGTTTCCTAGTATACTTTCTTTTCTCCAAAGTACATTATTTAATATCATATCTGTGAATACAGAACACCATCTTCTTGCAGAGTTACATGATCGGTCACATCATTTTGAAGGGGCAATTCTGTCGTTCTTTACTTGCCTTTAGAGTACTGTGTGTCCTTCCAAAAACCTATTTTATTATTATTATTATTATTTTATTTTGTTATTTCATTTTGTTTTACTATCTTTTATTTTGTTTTGTTTTTTATTTTATTTTGTTTTACTTTTATTTTATTTTAGTACTGACTGCAGTTTGTCAAACAAGCATATTTTAGGCAGGTGCTGACATTAAAAAAAAATCTGGCTGATACCAATATGCCATTTTTAAGTTTTTTTTTTTTTTTCTTGTTTTGTCTGATAACCCTATATAGTGGTATTCAAATACCTTTTGCCTAAATAAAGCAAAGCAAAAGGAAAAAAAAAAAAAAAAAAAGCTAGAAGTGAACTTAATTTAAAACACTGTTAAATGCAATCTCAAATATATACACTACTGTTCAAAAGATTTCTTCTCTTATGCTCATCAAAGTTCCATTTATTTTAATCAAAAATACAGAAAAAAGTAATATTATAAAATATCATTGCAATTTAAAATAACAGCTTTCTATTTTAATATACTTTAAAACATAGTTTATTTCTCTTGATGCAAAGCTGACAGCATAATTACTCCAGTCTTCAGTGTCACATGATCCTTTAAAAATCATTCTTATATGCTGATTTATTATCAATGTTGGGAACAGTTGTGCTGCTTAATATTTTTTTTTGGAACCTGTGATCATTTTTTCATGATTCTTTGATGAACAAAAAGTTTAAAAAAGAACAGAATTTAGTCAAAATAGAAATCTTTTCTAACAATATAAGTCTTTACTATCACTTTTTATCAGTTTAACACATCCTTGCTGAATAAAAGTATTAATTTCTTTCAAAGAAACAAAGAAAGAAAAAAAATACTGACCCCAAACTTTAAACGGTAGTGTATATTGTTATCAAAGCTTTCTATTTTGAATAAATGTTGTTCTTTTTAACATTTTGTTCATCAAAAAATCCTAAAACAAAAGTATCACGTGTTGTAAAAAAAAAAATAAAAAATTAGGCAGCACAACTGTTTCCAACATTGATAATAAGTCAGCATATTAGAATGATTTCTGGATGATCATGTGACAATGAAGACTGGAGTAATGATCACAGGAATAAATTCTATTTTCTAAGTATATTAAACCACTATTAAATTGCAGTAATATTTCACAATATTACAGGTTTTTCTGTATTTTTAATCAAATAAACGCAGCCTTGATTTCATGCCTTGATATGTAAAACTTGTTATATGGTAAAACGTCAAAAAGTCATGTTAAAAATCTCCTTGAAATGTTGTTTTTGTTTTCAGTGGAAAAAATAACAGCATGCATTACAATAACAAACAAATTGCAACAAAACTAAAAGCAGTCATTTGAACTGCTAGAAGTGAACTTAGATATCACAACATTAGTGTTCAGCATGATATTCAGTTTGAGATTACATCTTACATTGTTAAACTATTAGTGTTATTAAAGGGAAAAAATATATTTTATTATTATTTTTTCGGTCTTAAAAACAACAACAAAAACATCCTTTTTTTTTTTTTAGCACAGCCTGAGATAATTATGAACCTATGAAAGCCTGTTTCTGCCACTGAATATAAAATATAAAAAGCTAATTGTGACTTCATCTCGCAATTTTGACTTCTTTTTTTTTTCCTCAGAATTGAGATGTAAACTCGTAATTCACAGTTTTTTCTCAGAACTGTGAGTTGCAATGTCAGAATTGTGAGACAAACTCACAATTCTGAGAAATAAAGTTGCAATGATGAGAAATAAAGTCAGAATTGTGAGTTTATCCAAGTGGCCAAGCTCTGCATTTTTTTCCTGTGACCTCAGATTGAGCTCTTACATAAGTGTTCTGAGTTTGGTGGAGATATCTCATTCAGTTTAGGAGTCATAGGCATTTTACTAAAAGTGGCCCTGCCCCTTTCGAAAGTTTTGGCACCCATTTGCCACGGTGAGTCACAAGTTAAACTTTTTTTGATATTTATTGATATTCACTCTCCAGAGAAACTTCCTGTGCTGGTTTGGTTCTGATCGGACACAAAACCTAGACTAGTTCACAAAAGTAGGTTTTTCAAAAAATGCGAAATACCAGAAAATTTAGCTCACAGTCAAATCTGAGGTGTCATTTTTTCCGGCGTGAGTCAAGGATTCCAACAACATAAGACACTTAAAGGAGAAGTACACTTCCAAAACAACAATTTACAAATAATGTATTCACCCCCTTGTCATCCAAGATGTTCATGTCTTTCTGTCTTCAGTCGTAAAGAAATTATGGTTTTTGAGGGGAAACATTTCAGGATTTTTCTTCATATAATGGACTTCAATTGTGCCCCCGATTTTGTACTTCCAAAATGTAGTTTAAATGCAGCTTCAAAGGGCTCTAAACGATCCCAGCCGAGGAAGAAGGGTCTTATCTAGCGACACGACCGGTCATTTTTTAGAAAAATAAAAATTTGTATACTTTTTAAGCACAAAAGCTTGTGTAGCACAGGCTCTGGGATGCACGTTCTTGAATGATTTGTTCATTTTGAATGGATCTTTAATGTGATTCGGGAAGAACGAGTCGTTTCGGGGAGTGATTCGTTCAGTCGCGCATGCGCAACATCCCATTAGGTTCTGTACTGGAATTAGTTCACCTGTTTCGAGTCTTCGGGTTTTTCGAGTCATTCGTTCATCTTATTGGGCTGTCACATAATGAACGAACGACTCGAACCCGAAAACTTGTCAGATAAGAAGTGAGGTGAGCTAACCATAGACAAAAGACCCAGGTAAACAATGAATTAATATTTTCTGTTTCTTATAGCGTTATAGTTTTGTCTTGTTTGTGGTGATCAACGTTTGTGTAAGCAGTAGATGTGTTAGGGAAGTAACATTTTATTTATATTTGGCTAAAATGAATGAAATGACTTAAAAAGATTTGTTCATTTTGCTGAACGAGACTCAAAGGTCAGAGTCGGTAAAATGATCCGAACTTCCCATCGCTACTACGAATCACGTCTAAGTTCATCGTCTGTGTACTCCGGCTAAAAAAGGTAGAGTATGGCGAAAAACTCCATCTTATTTTCTCCTACAACTTCAGAATTGTCTGACATTGTTGTACCTTTTTGTTTGTAAACAGCGTTTGACTTACTTGCACTTTGTTAGTCTTTGCGCGTTCGCTTTGTAAACACTGGGTCTGTAGTTCCGCGACCTTTCGACGTGATTCAATAGTACGTGAACGCGCATCCCAGAGCCTGTGCTACACGAGCTTTTGTGCTTAAAAGTATACAAATTTTTATTTTTCGAAAAAATGACTGATCGTTTCGCTAGGTAAGACCCTTCTTCCTCGGCTGGGATCGTTTAGAGCTTTTTGAAGCTGCATTTAAACTACATTTTGGAAGTACAAAATCGGGGGCACAATTGAAGTACATTATATGAAGAAAAATCCTGAAATGTTTTCCTCAAAAGCCATAATTTCTTTACGACTGAAGACAGAAAGACATGAACATCTTGGATGACAACATCTGGAAGTGGACTTCTCCTTTAAGCCTGCAACTAACCGTTTAGGAGTTACGAGCGATTTCATACTTTTGATCGCTGTAGCGCCCCCGTCAGGCCGATTGGGGCGAGCCTCTGAGATGTTGTAGGAGGTGTGAGTACTACCATCCCTCCAAGTTTCAAGTCTCTATGACTGACGGTTTGGTCTGCACAATCAGTTTTACGTGGAGATCACTGATCCATGACCATTCTACAGTAACAATTACAACAGGGTTTCAGTGCTAGGCGCTTTCTCCTCTAATTACTCATACTACACACATTCAAACAATAGAGACAGAAGCCTTTGGAAGTATTTCATGCCTTGGGAAACTCTATATCTCGGCTGTGGCTTCACCCTTCAGTGCATTCGTTTTGCCCGTAAACGAACATCTTTGGTGAGGATTGACTTGGCTGGAGGGGGGTGGGTGGGCATCTTTTCCATCTTCCCACTTATATTGGAAGCGACGTGGTGACACAATCGACCGTAATGTGGAGCCTTTAACTTTTCTCCTCCCCCCCCTCAGGCTTTTAATTTCACCAGTCCATCACTGCGCCTCCTGTCCGTTCTCAAGACACATGCGGCATGTATGCTTTAAAGTGGGGTAATGTATACATTATTCATGTCCTGCCACAAAAGGTGCTCATTAAACTTTACACGGCACGCACAGAAGACAGGGCCGTATTAAATGTGTTTCTTCGCCAAGAAATGTCAGGTTGCACAGACAGATCTGGTGCCGTACAACTTTTGAGTGGCTTTGATTAGCTGCGATGCCTTCGGTAACATTTCCCTTGTTTGGATGACACTTGCGAACAAAAGCCATATGTGACGTGATGGGTCTCGGCCATTCTGATGCGTATATTACATGTAAATTGTAACACTAAAAATGAATTGCCTCGGTGTAAATGCCAAAGAGGAAATCATTTGTCAGAAAGGACAAGCGGAGTTGAGGCCTCAGCGCATGTTAGAAATAAAAGTGTTGATACTGCAAGCTTGTGTTAAATAATGCACTGTGATGTTTGCGGAGAATGATAGCAGCTATAGCTAATATTTGTGGAACCTAACATTGTGACTCTCAATGTTGGTGCATTATAACATGCAACAGTTCTAGTATTATGAACATATTCATAAGGAAATTATTAATAAGTGCTTTTTCTTTCTTCTTTTTTGGTCTTGATCTATTAATTTATAATAGAAAATATAATAGAAATATAATAATAATGCAATTTCTTTGATTTATTCAATAATACATAAAATAAACACCTATGCAAGCCTATCTTTCTATCCGTTTATATATATATATATATATATATATATATATATATGTATATATATATATATACATATATATATATATATATATATATATATATATATATATATATATATATATATATATATATATATATGTGTATATGTATATATATATATATGTATATATATATATATATATATATATATATGTATATGTATGTGTATATGTATGTTATGTGTGGTTATATATATATATATATATATATATATATATATATATATATATATATATATGTGTGTGTGTATATATATATATATATATATATATATATATATTTACTATATTTATTATATTTATGTTTGTATTTATATTTTTGGTCTTGATCTATTAATTTATCCGAAAATACAATTTATTTAATTTATAATACATAAAATGTAATACATGAAATCCATTCATACATGCAAATAAGTAAAACATGTCAGAGTAATACAACTGCCTTGATATCATATTGGGGAAGAATAAACAAACAAATAAATAAAACCGAATAATTAAATTGTGTAGTTTTCTATTTTTTTGTTAGAAAAAATAACAATATTTATTTATTTTTTTTTTTTTAATTGAAGTTTTCATAAAATGTAAACTTTTATTGAAAACAATTGTTCTAAACCATGTGCAACCAACGTGAATACAAAGAGTACATTTACTTTTCTAAAATATAATTTAATTTGCATTTTTTTTTTATGGACACCTTTATTTGTCTTTGACCGTATGTTTTTTATTTTATTTTTAGACTTTTTGGCATGATGCTGTTTTTTTTTTTTTTTTTTTTTTCTTTCTGCTTTTGGTCTTGATCTATTGATTCATCAGATAATACAATTTATTTACTTTATGCAATAATATATATACAATTAATTCATACATACAAATAAGTATCAAATTAACACAACTGCTTTGATTTCATGTTGGAAAAAAAACAAGTGTGTAGTTTTCTATTATTTAGTTTTCTTAGGAAAAAAAATATCTATTTAAAAAAATATTGTTTAGGATGAAGTTACACCACATACTGTATTTTTTTTCTTCAATAAAGTTTTCATTAAAAGAAAAATTATTTGTCATTGACCCCTATGCATTTATTTATTTTTTATTTGCCATAATACATAAAATAAATTCATACATACAAATAAGTAAAAATTATCAGAGTAATATTACTGCCCTGATATCATATTGAAAAAAGTAAAATAATTCAATAGTGTACTTTTCTGAAATAATAATTAAAAAAAACAATATTTAAAAAAAAATATATATATATATATATATATATATATATATATGTGTAAACTCACATATATTAATTGTGTAAGGAAGACGTTTTTACTTACAAATGATTGATTTGATAGATATGCAACCCACATGAATACAAACAATACATTTATTCCTTTAAAATATTACTTATATTTATTTATTTATTTATTTTTTGTATTATTGATCCCTATGTATTGTTCAGTCATATATTAGCCTGGATCCTGTGTATGTATTGTTGGAAACTCCCATCAGATATCTCAACATATCAATCACTCCAAAACAGTCTATAAATCACAGTACAAAATGGCCCAGGATCGAAAACTGTGTAGTCTTTTGATACACAGACCAGCCGTTTGAGAACTGCCCTGTGGGTAAATCATACATGTTTTCTTTTCTGAGGAGTGATTCATATATTAATAATGCAACATTTAACCCCCCTTACACAAGGATATGAAAGGTTTGGCTGGCAGGTAAAGCAGAGAAGAACCAACAGAGGCTAAGAGGACTGGGAAACACGCTCACACACACTAGAGGAAGTAATCTGTCATTACTGAGAGCGTCGTGCTCGGCCCCCTCTACCCAGAGATCCCTTCCTACTCATAAATACATCATTACAACAGCACCGATGAGTTCGGGTTTCATCAGCTGTCAGAAATGACCTGGATTCTGCATCGCTGTTTGACCCAAATCCAGCCGTCACATATGCTAAGCAGGACTTACATAATCACCGTCCTTATTGCTAGCATGGCATGATGCTGGAAATAGTATCAAGCTACCAATAATGAAAGAAGATGAATTATCAAAAAAATCCTTACTTGCATACAGAAATTAAGCTTCTTTTTGATTCTGCATAGGCAGCATGTCTAGCTTTTATTTGAGATGATTTACACACTAGACAAAAAAAGTTGCTGCAGATGTGAACTCAGACTGTTTTAACTTTAGAAATTGTTGAACAAAGTCATTGTTTTTGTTTTCTTTGTGCACAAAAAGTATTCTCGTAGCTTCATAAAATTAAGGTTAAACATCTGATGTCACATGGACTATTTGAACAATATTAGTGTCCTATGATTTCCAGTCATAAAAACGGAATTTACTAAATAACGCGGAAATCAAACTGCGATATAGACTATTATCTGTAAATATTAAGCCGCAAAAATGCCATTTAAATGAATCCTGCATGTTCTGCGTGTCTTTGTGTCGATTGGATTTGTTTACTAGTACATACATCCTGAAGCACACGTGACGCTCATGGTGACTTAAAGGTCATCAGATGCTAACTTCATTTTTACATGCTGTTTGAACATTAATATGTGTTGGCAGTGTATGTACAAATCTACCCTATAATGATAAAAATCCATGGAGTGGTTTTTAATTAATCTGTAAAAATAATATCCCCTTTTTCAAATCGAGCCATTCTCAGATGCCTGTCGTTGTGGCGTCACACCCACAGAGGCCGCTCCCACGATAGTTGATTGACATGAGCGTCTTACCTCAGATCAGCTGTAACAGTCCGCCCTCTTTGTTTCAGTGCCGGAGCAGTGATGTAAATTAGACAAGAATATCTCCGATTGAGCGATTGAGGTGTTGTGTTGCTGGATGTAATAATGAACATAGTGGTCGTCATTTACTCCCAACATCTGAGCTGCTGAAAATGCAGTGGATTACGTTTGTTTGTGAAGGGAATGCGCCTCCCGATCTACATATATCTGTCTATGTTCGCGCAAATCATTCATGATCCAGCTTCACTTACAGCAGAAGTGAGTATAAGGGTTTTTTATGAATCTTTGCGATCGTCTTTACTAATAATGTGCTAGTTAGCAAGTTTTGCGGCTAAACGTGGCTAAAGTAAACAGGCTCGTCACTCCACAGAGAGAAGAGAGGGGCGGGGTGAGCAGAGTTCATTTGCATTTAAAGCAGCCTCGACCAGAATGAGATGATTTTTGCAGAGCTCATTTTGACAAGGTAAAAAGGGTGTTGTTTTACACTACCATTGAGAATTTTTAAGTATATTATAGACTTTTCATTAAGACATCATATCGTATCAACTTGTGGAAAATGGGCATTCGATGACCCCTTCAAACGTCTGTCGTTTCAGTAAACAAGGACATAAATACATGAACAACATTTTCAGAACTGCTCTGAGAGTCACTTCATGAGCATTTGACTGTTCCACAAAGAAGAACTGTAAAGTTAGTCACGGCAACCCATCAAAATAAAAGTCAATTTTAAGACATTGTGCCAAAAATATATTACTATAGACTTTTTTTCCTGAGTAAACGATGAGCGCCACCATTACGAATTCTAACTTCTGATTGAATGCTCTTCTGTTTCGGTCTCCATAGGAACCCATTCAAATAGCGCCCATTTGTTTTTAATGGAGACAACGTCGGCAGCTTTGTGTCATATACACACTCATTAAACTTTGAGGAGCGAGGCACTGACAAACGACGGTCATTGCCACATTGCAAAGTGATGGCGCTATGGAGCCATGCGCTTTTTAAAAACATTTTAATAGGTTTAACTTTAGAGTATCAACTTGGAAAATACGCTAATTTGACTAGAAACACTAGAGACCAGAAATGCAAAGCATTCTTCAGGTTAAAAGTCAGGCTAACAGGAAAAGCGTCTATTGTTCAGTAGAATTTACATAGCATACTACTTCTTTTATTACTAAAAATGAAATAATCACACAACATTTCTTCCATGTTTTAATTTTAATAGTATTAAATTCCCTTTGTTTGTCAAAAAATAAAGTTTGCTTAATTTTCAGTAATTAAAAGAGAAATGAAATTAATGTTTTATGCCTTCATTTGATAACCAGAAAATTTTAAAACACAACGCAGAATTTCTGAGGGGGGAAAAACATTTTATAAGGATATTTTAATAATAAAATTTAATAAATTAAGTATGCATTTACTAAAATTAGACATGTTAAATCAATGAGAAAACATTTCATAGCGACCTAAACGTAATTTTTGTTAAACTTAATAAATTGATGTGAAATTGTATACGTTTCATAATTTTAATTAATTCATGCTTTTTGATTAATAAATTTTAATTTAACCATTAAAAAGGAGAAAAATTTAAACGAGGAAAAAAAAACAGAATCCAGAAAAATTAAAACGGAAAAAACGGAATTTGGAAAAAAACTAAAATGGAATTAGGGAAAAAAATAAAACGGATTTCATAGGGCTCTGCAATGTTCTTACTACCTTTCTAGAAATTAAATATGTCAGTTGTTGCTGTCTATGCAGGGTCAGAAAGTCATCAAAAATGTTGGTGTCGATAGCCTTGTGGGTAGCGCACCGACATACAGCGCCATAGTGCCTTCTCTCTCCCACTTTGCTTCCTTTCAGCTATGATCTGTCCTATCCTAATAAAGGCAAAAAAAGCCAAAAATAAATCTTAACAAAAAAAAAAATGTAATTAAAAATATCTTAATTTGTGTTCTGAAGATGAACGAAGATCTTATGGGTTTAGAACGACATGAGGTTGAGTAATTAATCAAAGAATTTTCATTTTTGGGTGTGAACTATCCTTTAATTGTGTTTTTTTTTTTTTTCTTACTGTACCTGTATTTAGATACTAAATTGTGATTTGGTATTTTCCCCTCTATTTATATTGCATGCAACTATATATTTTTTCTGCCTTGTTTGTCCATATTTATGTTTGAAGTATCAAAGTACTCTTCAAAGTATCTTTTTCTACAAAAACTTGAATTGTAAGCATCTGTATTCCCTTCAGGAAATGCAAACTTTTTTTCCTTCCATTTTTCTCTTTTAAAGTAGCTGTTGCAGCAGTGCTGCCACTGGGGACTGTGATTATTCTAAATAAATAAATAAAAACTATGATTACTGTGCTGAGCTTTTAGTTTGATTAATATTGTCTATGTAAATCGTTATGCTAAAAAGATTGCGTATGTTTTTCCAGCATACCATTTTGCGCTTGTAGACAGATGAAACCACAAGGACTGACCGTCCAGAGCAAAACACATGTAAGGCTGTCTGACTGTGGTTATCCATACTGTCCATGTCAATTTAGAACAACATGAACACTGAGAAAGAGTTAACAAGACTCAGCAAATGTCTTGGCTAATTAATGTGCATAATTAGTCATCGCTTCTCTTCATGAGCTCTGAGGCAAGATCACGGTTGCTATACTACTGGCCTACCTGAGGAGTGAAGATGTAAAGTGTCACGTTTTCAAAATGCAAGACTGGTTAAACCCTTCACCCAATTTGCCAGGTAATTCTGCATGCAGGAACCAAATTGGATTAGTTGTTGTAGTAGTTGACCACTTATGTCAATATTGATAATTTGAGAAAAGAGTGGCTGGCTCATTCTACAAAAATGTCCACTTTTGGTATGGCAAGATGTCTTAAAATTATTTTTTTTAACATTTAAACTTAGACCACATTATTAGATTACCTTTTGATTTTATGAATACACATAAATGACAGCTTAATGATTTTTGAATCATTTTGAATTTTTTCGTGCATTTATTTACCCATAAGGAAGGTAACACCAGTGACAATTTTCATGAAAAAAGCATTTTACAAAATGGCTGCTGCAAGGTATCAAACCACATGTTGTCAATCATGATATACTCACTAAATTAAGTAATTTAATCCATTTGAATTCTATTTTTTTTTTTTAACACAATTCCCTAACAATAAGATCACACCAGTGACTTCAACTAAAAGCTTAATATGAAATCATGAGATAAATTAGCATATTTTTGATAACTGAAAAGAGACAGTGGACTTAACATGGGCCTTTTTTCATAGATCTTTAGGAAATAGGAAGTCAGGTGATGTCATCAGTGTAATTTTTTTTATTTTTTTTTTTTATTTCAAAATAAACATTTTTTTGTTAAACGGTAACACCAGTGACACAACTCCAGGGGTCCACTACTTTCATTATATATTTTTCTTTTTTTTAATGCCATTTACATCATATATTTGATAGCTATGAATACATTATTGTATTTTAAATGATAGTTTAACGATAAATGATAGTGGCAGTTTTGTGGTGCTTGGAATTTAAAATAATTTAAAACAAATATTGATAGCTCAAGAAGGTGTAATTGTTCAAATAACATACAGTTTCATCTTAAAACAAAGAAATTGCAACCCTGAAGTGCTTTTCAAACGTAATATTTCTGTAAGGTACAGAAAAATGGACATTTCCATAGAATGACCTGGCTATATGTAAGAAAGGGCGAATGGTGATAAACAACAGCTTTATTTTAAATAATAAAAAAAAATACACTTGATTTTAATGTGGCTTAGTTTCAATTTGAAATTTGATTTTAAGACAAATGTCACCATTCCATTAGAATCTGATTTGATTTCCAATTGGATTCAATATTGGTTATTTTGGGTATATATATCAGGAAAAGTACAGTCAAATTTTCTCAAGGAAAAAAAAAAAGGCAAAAACCAATGCTGTAAAATATGAGTCAGTTGGTACATCGTTACTATATTGCAGATTAAAATTAATTGATTTGTATAGAAACACCATTACACTCAATTAAATTTTTACAATAATACAATTACATAACTATATTTCTACTCCAATTCATTTTTAAAATATAAACATTTAAACGGTGGCTGTCATAAAAACTTGACGCATTTATTCAAACATAAAATAAACGGTGAAGAACGGCAACAAATTTTTTTATATGGTGCATATGTTTAACAAAACGTTCCTCTCTAGAGTTTATTGTTCTAGCTGACTAATACGTTTATGGTCACCGAATATGTTTTTTTCTGAGGTAAATGTGACGTTAAGTGACAAGCTGTTATACATTGACGTCTTTGCGCGGTTGAAACACTGATTGAGGGATCACATGAGACCGTATGCGGATTTCGGTAAGTTGTACTCTTTCTTTTAACATATACTCGAATGTGTATTCATATTTATTTAGTGCTGAAAGTGGTATTAAAGCAGAGGAGACGACATGATCATTGCCGCTTCTTATGAATGGAGGCTTTAGCGATCTGTCACTCCACAATGAACCGCGCCAAAACGGTATTGTTCGAATACTGTAACAAAATGGACAGCATTTGGAATCTGAGACTTTGTTTCATATGAAAAGTAACACAGCACAAATCTTTTTGCGATTTATTGGATGGGAGGCACGCTACAACTGTCTATTAACTGAAAACATGCTAGACTGTTTGATTTGTGGGATTTAAAAATCCATATCGCTTCATAAAAAAGAAAAATCGATATTATTGTTTTTTTTTTTTAACTCAGCCCTAACAAATAGTATGGTATTGGTTGCTTGTTAATAGTGTAAAAGTAAAGTTTACTAATAGTACATTTTAAGTGTAAATAGTACCTGTGGAAACATCAGATTTAACCGAATTTACATTGGAGTTAGACTCAAATGCTCAGAGGGGATGCTAAGTTAACATTAAACAACATTAAACAATTTTTAACACATTTTATCACTTAATATATTAAATTCAATTAAATATTTGTGCATTATTGTGCCTTGCACATTGACAAGGCCTAGAAAGCTTGGTTATTGGCTGCACTTAATTATCTTGTTTGTTGGGTGTATAACTAGTTAAAGGAGAAGTCCACTTCCAGAACAACAATTTACAAATAATTTACTCACCCCCTTGTCATCCAAGATGTTCATGACTTTCTGTCTTCAGTCGTAAAGAAATAATGTTTTTTGAGGAAAGCATTTCAGGACTTTTCTTCATATAATGGACTTCAATTGTGCCCCCGATTTTGAACTTCCAAAATGTAGTTTAAATGCAGCTTCAAAAGACTCTAAACGATCCCAGCCGAGGAAGAAGGGTCTTATATAGCGAAACGATCATTTTTTTCGAAAAATAAAAATGTGTATACTTTTTAAGCACAAAAGCTTGTGTAGCACTAGCTCTGGGGTGCGCGTCCACGACGCTACGCTGTACTCCGGCTCAAAAAGATGGAGTATGGCAAAAAACTCCATCTCATTTTCTTCAGAATTGTCCGACCACGTTTTATCTTTTTGTTTGTAAACAGCATTTGACTTACAGCAGTCGCTTTGTAAACACTGGGTCTGTAGTTCCCCCTACGTTCCGCGTGACCTTGTGACGTGATTCAATAGTACATAGTGTACGCATGCCAGAGCTAGTGCTACACAAGCTTTTGTGCTTAAAAAGTATACACATTTTTATTTTCCAAAAAAAATTAGATCGTTTCGCTAGATAAGACCCTTCTTCCTCGGCTTAGAGCCCTTTGAAGCTGCATTTAAACTTCGTTTTGGAAGATCAGGGCACCAATGAAGTCCATTAGATGAATGTTTTGATCAAAAACCATAATTTCTTCCAGGAGAAGACAGAAAGACATGAACATCTTGAATGACAAGGGGTGAGTAAATTATTTGTAAACTGTTGTTCTGGAAGTGGAGTTCTCCTTTAAGCGCTCTATTTACGTTTTTGTTTCCAACATTGCCCAACAGTGATCTGTTGTTTTAAGTAGTTTAATTCCCTTATCTGTCATCATTTAAATGAATCTCCACAGCTTATGTTCCTATCACATGGTTTAAACTTGTATGACTTGCAATACTCAGTGTTTTACAGCAGCAAATTGCTGACTGGGCCCGAAAGTGCTGAAGGAAGAGAAATAACAGAGCATAGTGCTCAGGAGTGAGGATGTGTTAGATAGCATTATCTAATTAGCTGCAACTAATTATAACAAATATAAGCCAGACACAGTCCCTAGGCAAAGTAGCCTTAAGTGTGCATTCGCTCTCTCGCATACTATCTGTTCCTCTCGCCTCATAATGTTGGATTCTTCTCTTCCCTCCTCCTCCTCCTCCTCCTCCTCCTCCTCTCGTCTCAGTGCATAAACAGTGCCTGCAGTCAGAATATTCTCTGATCAAAGGGACAAATCTATCCAGGAGCAATCAGGTTGCTGAGCTAGCCGGGGCCGCTGACAACTCTCTAGCTCTTTGATCAGAAATACATCATCTTCAGTAGGTTGGCTGGCTTTGTCTGGGGCCAGGAAATAGGGGAAGTGATAGCTCCCACTTGGTTCTCTTCCTTTCTTGCTGCTCCCCTTGTCAGGCAAGATGAAAGCTACCCCAATTACAAGTGAAAATACCCCCCTTCCCACCCCTTGTAAAAGCTGCTTTTTTAGCTTCTCGCAAGGCAGCTATATTGCTAAGTTATCACTGATATCTCCATAAAATGGCAATATAAAATGCAGAGCTGAAAATCACCCAGTGTTTTTGCATTCTTGCACCATATTCCCGAGCGATATTGTTTGCCAAAGCAATTGCAGGCAAAGTAAACCTTGCGTTATTAGTTTTGGTAGGGGAGGAGAACCTCTTCCCAAAATATCTCGGTTGTGTTATTCCGACAGCCTTCCGACACAATCAGTTTTTCTTTAATCAGCAGAGTTAGAGAGCGTGGCGTGTATGTTTAAAAGCATGTTTCACTGAATGTCGCTGTTCTGATCTGTCACTCAGAGCACACATCTGGGACTGCGCGCCATGACCTGAATCCCAAATCGCACACCTGATGAGATGAAAACGTCGAGTTGTGCTTTGCACACAGCGAGAGCACCGAATTTACTGAGCTTGTTCACCTGGTTTGACCTCAAAGGGAAATCTCTAATTCTTTTGGCACGCAACGGTGCAAATCCCAAACCAAAATGCCTTGAAAAGTTTAAAGGCCTTACATGTAGTTCTCTAGGTTATCAGATTGTTTTTCTTATTTGTTAGGTTTTGTGTCTTTGCAGGATATGTAAAAAGTATTTATTTTATTGCACTCACTGCTGTTCAAAAGTGTGGTGTTGGTAAGAAGCATTTATTGATTAAAAATAGATAAAGATAATAACCTTATGAAGTATTACAACAGTGTCACATTATCCTTCAGAAATCAATGTAATATGCTGGTCACCTTTAATCAATTTAATGCAGCCTAATATTTACACTACCAGTCAAAAGTTTTTAAACAGTAAACAGTTTAATGTTTTTTAATGAAGGCTTTTCTGCTTACCAAGCCTGCAATTATTTGATCCAAAGTTCAGCAAAAACAGTACAATTTTGAAATATTTTACTATTTTAAAATAACCCTTTTCTGTTTGAACATATTTTAAAATGTAATTTATTCCTGTGATCAGAGCTACATTTTCAGCATCATTACTCCAGTCTTCAGTGTCACATTCTAATATGCTGATTTGCTGTTCACAAAACATTATTATTATCAATATTTAAAACAGTTGAATACATTTGTTTTTTTTTCAGGATTCTTTGAAGATTCAAAGATTAGCATTTATCTGAAATAAAAAGCTTTTGTAACATTATACACTGTACCATTCAAAAGCTTGGATATTTTTTTAATAGAAATTAATACTTTTAATTTAGCAAGGATGCTTTAAATTGAACATTTATAATGTTACAAAAGATTTATATTTCAGATAAATGCTGTTCTTCTGAATTTTCTACTCATCAAAGAAGCCTGAAAAAATTCTTCTCAGCTGTTTTTATCTTGGTTGTTTTTATTTTTTGAGCAGTAAATCAGAATAATAGAATGGCTTCTGAAGGATCATGTGACTGGAGTGATGATGCTAAAAATTCAGCTTTGAAATTACAGGAATAAATTACATTTTAAAATGTATTCAAATAGAAAGCAGTTATTTTAAATAGTAAAAATATTTCAATTTTACTGTTTTTGTTGTACTTTGGATCAAATAAATGGAGACTTGGTGAGCAGAAGAGACTTCTTAAAAACAAACAAACAAAAAAAAAACCTTTGACTAGCAGTGTATTTCTTAAAATAAAAAAAAGGTCCTAAATGTTTGAATTGTTATATATCACTGAAATATCTTATTTGTGTAATCTGCTGTACATTTTGTTTTATAACGATACAATGATATCGATTATCATTGTGTTTTAAACGTATAATATTTTTATGCCAATATTCATGGCTGCTGATGTAATTAGTCACTGAATATTATATAAATATAGCAGTGCTGTTCTGAATAGAGGGGGCAATTGTCACATTTTCATGGTTAAATAAATGTTACTTACACTTACAGAATAAAAACCTATATTACATTTTTACACTAATAATGTAGTTAATAGGCTATTCTATGTATTAAAAAAGTATAAATTTAATCAGTTTAGTGTTTATAAGCATTTTATATTTATTTCAAAATAATAACTCAAGGCAGTAAAATTGTGTTGGCAGTGTATGTACAAATCTACCCTATAATGATAAAAATCCATGCAGTGGTTTTTAATTAATCTGTAAAAATAATATCCCCTTTTTCAAATTGAGCCATTCTCAGATGCCTGTCTGTGTGGCGTCACACCCACAGAGGCTGCTCTCACGATAGTTGATTGACATGAGAGTCTTATGTCAGACCCGCCCTACAACAGCTGTAACAGTCGACCTCCGTTGTTTCGATGCCGGAGTAGGGATGTAAATTAGACAAGAATATCTCAGATTGAGCGACTGAGGTGTTGTGTTGCTGGATGTAATAATGAACATAGTGGTCGTCATTTACTCCTGACATCTGAGCCGCTGAAGATACAGTGGATTACATTTGTTTTTGAAGGGAATGCGGCTCCCGAAATACATACATGCGTCTATGTTTGCGCAAATCATTTGTGATCCAGCTTCACCTACAGCACAAGCGAGTATAAGGTTGTTTTTTTGGAAGAGAGAAGAGAGGGGCGGGGTGAGCAGAGCTCATTTGCATTTAAAGGAACAATCGATCAGAATGGGTTGATTTTTGCAGAGCTGATTTTGACAAGGTAAAAAGGGTGTTGTTTTACACAACCATTGAGAATTTTTAACCGAAGTATATTATAGACTTTTCATTAACACCCTAAAGAATCTTGTGGAAAATGGGCATCCGATGACCCCTTTATACAATAAATTTGTATTTAAACAATTATATATTTTATTTATGAAATGATGTTTAGCTGTTCTCTTTTGTAATAAAGTTGTTATTGGGATCATCAGACATCAGAGCTCAGTAAACACTGGTCACAGATGCGGAGATGTACCTTTAATTTCACCAAGCTGATTACTCACTAAAAACTCCAACAGATCATGTTTTCAAGCCATTTAAAGTCTTACTTTGATGTAACAAAGTAGTTATATCTAAGTGTGTGAGGTGTTTGCTTACTTTTTTAAATTAACCTTTCCATTAACGCCAATATATTTTTCATTCAGACTGATTTGCGAATACGCAAAAACACAGGAGGTGGGATTTGTCGCATGAACCAATCACAGCCAAACATAACCAATCATATCTCAATGGAGGCATTGCCTCCTCTCACATGAATGACATTTCCCCATTCATTCCCCACCAAACCCACGGCATGCTTTAGGGGCTCTGTTAAAACTCAGTGTGTTCAGGGAGGCTAGAGAGACGCGGAATCCCACTGTAACTTTATCGGCTGGTGTTGCTGTTGGTCAGTGTTTTAGAAAAACAAGTGAGTTGTATGCTTTTTATGTCATGGTTTGTAATATTTGCGTTGTTTTACTTTTTTTTTTTTTCCCTCATCCAATTATTTAGGAGACCCTTCCCTCCTTGGATGAAATGCCCCTGATATGTGCTAGAAGCACATTTTTTTTGATAAGTTAAGCCTTGGTGCTCATTCAAGTGATGCAGGTTTGAGCCCTGCCTGCAACAAAACATTTATATCAATCTCACCCTAATAAAGCAAAGTGCAAACCTTAAAAAATAAATAAAGGACTCCAGAACTGTAGCTAGGTAGCAGTGTGTGCATTTAACAATCTGTCTTTCAAAAGGGAAATAAATGTCCAACAAAAAAAAGAGAGCCACACAGTGTCACTAAAGTATTGCCTTTGGTATCTCAGGCATATTTTATTGCCTCTGTGAAGTAGTCCACCTTGTCAGTCAGCAACACAACTGCAGCAATTACGTTCTCGTCAAGTGTCACCTGTCTGTACCCCTGTGGGCAGAGTTCTGTGGAGCAGTCAGCCATTTAGATGCTCCAAATGGTTGTTTAGTGCGTAGAGAGCTTACAGCATGGAAGAGTGAACAAGAAAAGACTTAAGTGCGACTAGAAGCTCTGCCAGTTTCTGTGTGTGTGTGTTGGGGTTGAGAGATGGGATTTGTTTTTTTTCAAATTCAGATTGGCAGTCTAGTAATTCTACCCAAACAAAGTAGGTATTAACCAAGAGAGAGAATCAAAAGTGCTGTGCTTCGATGTATATTTGTTAAATAAAAACCTATGGTCTTCCTGTTCTGAGTGGCTGCTAGGGCATTTCTAAACGGTCGCAAAGTGGTTACTTACTGGACTGATTCATGAGAAACGAGAACGTCTGTGACGTTCTGAACCCTCTGATATGGCTTAGATCCTTCCTTCAGTGTAATTTACGGTATTCTTCACACTCTTTACTGTCTGCCAGGTGAAAATTGTAAGTCTGATTACTTTGAAAAGTTTAATAGGATTAGGATGTTGAAATCCCTAACCCATAAAAGCTGTGAGCAATAGTAATAGTGATGCTTGGCTGAGCAACCACCACTAATAGGACAGTCTTGCAAATGTAATTCAAAGCAGGTCAGATTGATTTTTCTTTTTTTTTTCTTTTGCTTGCTTGACAGTCACTGCTTGTAATTATTCATTTCAGTTTCATTTCAAATCTTGTACTGAATTAATAATGTGTATTTATTGAATTTACCCCTGATGTATACTCTTTATGGCATGGTACAGTAACCTCTCACCTACCCTAGGATTTCAAACATTTTGATACTGTACATCCCTAAATATTACATGTTGAATAATTGGATTTTATGTTGTCATTAAAATATTGTCAAGAGAATATTTATTTTTCAACTATCTTTAACACTTATCGTGTATGTTTTTCTCAAAACTGTACACATTTTTGTTAAAAACTAGTACTGTGAAAATAAAAAGAATATATATAAAAATAATCTCTCAATAGAACAATTAATCCTTAGAAAGGGGAATGAAATAGAAATGTTAAAATTATTAGCAAATATAACATATTTATTATATTATATTACATTATAATAATTATTATATCTGAATTATATAAATAATATTTAAGCGTTTTTACAAATATCATAATGTTACTAAAAGTCTTATTTTATAGTTCTTTGAGGAGTCGCCCCACATGACATTTTGCAAAATGCCTTAATTGGTTTGTTAATTACATCATTTGGTTTGTTAATTACCCCATACATCATTTGGGTCTACAGGGTCCTGTCTGTGATATCTACTTTTTTTTTTTGGTTGCACTAAATGACGAAAATCTGTTTTTTTTTTTTTTTGTTTTGTTTTTTTTTTTCTCCTTTCTAGAAAATGCAATAATAATCATTATAAAATTTTATCAAACTACTTTAGAAAGCAGTTTTGACAGCCCTACAAATACATTTGCTATTTTCTACATTTTTTTTTTTTTTTAATGATTTTCATTTTAATAGAAATGAAACAGTATTAAAATTATCACAGTTATCAGAATTACCACAGTATTGTTATGTACTGGAAATGTTCAAAAAGTACTGACAAATAAATTGTTTTACCAAGTTTAATATTTAAAATCAACAAACAACAAATATAACTAGTCTTGTTCTTTGCATAAATACTGAAACGATAACATTACCAATGATGTCCGGAATGACTGACAACGGACAACATGACAGACAACAGTTTATCTAATAACGTGCGAAATGTTCAAATAAAGCTTTGAAAAGGTTTCATAAAATGGTAAACCTCACATTTCAGCCTTTAAATATAGAAAAAGGAGAACTCAAAATGTTAACTAATTAATGAATGATTATATGTATTTCATCTGTGCTATAAATAATTCTAGTTAGCTGTTCTGAATTGTTTAAATGTGTAAAATCCACACAATCTTGTTTTTCATCAACTGGTCAAAATTCGGTCCGTTTTTTTTTTTGTCCAGACAAAACTTACACACAGTCAGTGTAACGCTATGTAAATCTGCTCTCTGACACTAGGTGGCGCTTAAGAAACAGCAGATTTAGAGCCGTTTCCTGTAACCTCCATGAACAAAGCAACACTGCGATTAAGAACACTACTTTAGTAGGTATGGAGCAAAGATGAAAGCAAAATATCATCGAAATCTTTTGTGAATATACAGTTGAGGTCAAAAGTTTACATCCCCCTTTCAGAATCTTCCACAAATATTAGTATAATTTATAAAAATGACCCTGTTCAAAAGTTTACATTCACTTGATTCTTAATACTGTGTTGTTACCTGAATGATCCACAGCTGTGTTTTTTTTTTGTTTAGTGATAGTTGTTCATTAGTCCCTTAATTGTTTGTCCTGAACAGTTAAACTGCCTCCTGTTCTTCAGAAAAATCTGGTCCCACAAATTCTTTGGTTTTTCAGCATTTTTGTATATTTCAATTCTTTCCAAGCAATGTCTGTGTGATTTTTGAGATCCATCTTTTCACACTGAGGACAACTGAGGGGCACATATGCAACTATTACAGATGGTTCGAACGTTCACTGATGCTCCAGAAGGAAAAATATGCATATAGAGCTGGGGGTGAAAACTTTTGAACAGTATGGAGATGTGTACATTTTTCTTTTTTTGCCTACATATCATATATATTTTTTTTCATTTAGTACAGCCCTTCAGAGGCTGCAGAAGATAGTTACATGTTTCCCATATCAAAAATTAAGTTAAATTTACCCTTATCTTTAAATTCAAAAGGTTTCACCCTCAGCCTCCAGGTTTGAACCTTCTGAATAGTTGCATATGAGTCCCTCAGTTGTATTAAGTGTAAAAAAGGTGGATCTCAAAATCATTCAAAGTTCTCTTTCATGTTTTATTGCGCTTAAATTGTCAAATACACACAAGTTTATGTTAAAAACACACAGGAGTTACAAAACCAGGCAGTTATGTCTTTGAGGGTAAAACAGCTGGGAAAGAAATGGCATGGAAATATAATAGTCTTGTCTCCTCTAAGGCTGGGACTCTAAATAGTGTAATCTCATAATATCATTGTGCCTGCTGCACCCATGGGCTGGAATGAGAGTATAGTTCTTAGCCTAGAAAACAACTCGCAAACAATTCGCAACTTTTCATTTTCTGTTGGTCTCAGTACATGATGTAACTACAGAAGGGTCAAGTTTTAAATAGGAAAAATATCGAAACTCTTTGGTAATTTTTGAGCGAGATGCTAACGGTCTAATCTAATTCAATGATCTATGCTAAGATATGCTAAAAGTGCTATAGCCAGACCCGGAGATCGGCTGAATGGATTCGAAAACGGTAAAACTCAACTGTTTAACTCTAGGGGAGTTGGAAAATTAGCCTATTTTCAAAAAAAGTGGAGTGTTCCTTTAAAACTTTGCTTTATGCTGGACAGTATTTATTTATCCTTAGTTGTTCAAATCACTGCAAAAGAATCCCGGCCTCAGAATATTCTGAATTAGGTGAGGAAAAATACACACATTTAACCGCAGTTATCTAGTATGTCATGTGTCTGCGATGGATTGACATGCGTTGCACGTATCAGACTTATTACTCAAGAGACTGAATGTGAAATTTCCATTTGATTCCACCACAGAGCAGTTTACATTTGAAGAAACATGTTAAGAACTTGCCCCAGAAGATTGTCCTTCTAAAGCATTCGCTGTGATGCTTTTTGATAAAATCCGCCATCTGGATTCTGTGCAACCAATTGTTACGTCTGGTCATGCTGTCCTTGTAATGCTCAGCTTTTAATATTGCATCACAGGTGTTGCTCGGTGTTAAAAGCATCAGAGTAAAGATTGAATCTGGGTCACTTTCCACCACTTGCACAGCGCTCTGGAACGTCAGGAACATTGTCAAGTATTAATGAAGGGAACGTCCCTGCAGGGCTGGTGTTTGTCAGACGAAATTACATACATTCAGACGGAACGGTGGGATTTAATCTTTCAGATACCTTCTGGACATATAGGAAGCAACATACAGGAGCCGTCTGAAAATATCTTCATGATGAGAAGCAGAACTAGCTGAGCAGACAAATGGAGAAGATTTCATCTATATGCATGTTGTTGCAGTAGACTGCTGTTCATTGATTAGTTACATTGTGTGAGAGAGGGGAAAAAATGAGAATGTTTTAAAATGGCAAGCGTGAAGATGCATAGGGGCTTTTTGAAAAGCTTCATGAAATGATTTATTCTATTGTCTGGATCATAGTCACCAGAGAAAATGCTTTTCAATGACCTGATAACACATTCTGTTGTGCTGTTGTCACCAGATGCATTTGTATGTGTGAAAAGCTGTACTGCAGCCAAACATCAGTAATGCCAGTGTGAAAAACCCCAAGCCTTTGATTTATTAAAGCAACTCAATGTCTCTTTTGGCCTTTGTCTTTAAAATGCATATTTTGTGTATGTTTATGCTTTGAAATTTCTTGGGCTGCAGCTTCTTGTCCCTGCGCTGAGGTTTTGTTTGAATGCTGTGGAAAAATAATTCTCAGTCAATTAAAAGCCATTGATAATACAGAAGCGCTGCGTGTGCCAGGGCACAGCGTGGAGCAGCTGATCAGAGGGAGGGATTTGTGCTACCATGGGAAAACACTGGAAGTAGATCTGTTTTTTTTTTTCCCGCCTTGTGTCTTACTGAAGTTTAAATAAGCCTGCAGATTACTTAAGGGCCTTTAAATGCAAATTAGGCTATGCAAAGCCAAGCCTGAAAGCCTTATCGTTTGCCCCGCAGATTATAGACTGCCTAAAACATGATTTTGGCTATTGGCCCCCTAGTGAGCTTCTGGCCAGGGGGTTTCTACACCATGAGCCATGTATGGATAGATTCATCCGCTGTGGCTGTGCCAGGACCAGGACCAGTTGTAGCTCTGATAAGAATAAGCAGCAGGTATCTGGGGGGGAATATGCATCTGCCAGCATGTTCATATGCTTTGTCTGTACATGCAATGTATATGAGTTTGTTGCATTTAAAGGGATAGTTCACCCAATAATGAAAATTAGCCCATGATGTACTCACCCTCAAACCATTCTTGTTGTATGTAACTTTCTTCATACAGATCAATACATTCGGAGTTATATTAAAAATGGCCTGGCTCTTCCAAGCTGTATATTGGCAATAAATGGATGTTAAGATTTCGGAGCAAAATAAAGTGCATCATGTTTATGTAAAAAAAATCCATATTTAACACTGAAACCGCTATATGGACTAGTATCTGTAAATATTAAGCCGCAAAACTTCTGCGTGTCTCTGTGTTTATGATTGGCGTAGACACGCGGATTTGTTTACTACACAGCCTGTAACGCGCGTGACGCTCGCGGTGACTTCAGTGTCTGCCGTCTTTTTTTTTTTTTCAGAACTGCTCTAAGTGTCACTTCATGAGCATTTGACCGTTCCATTTGAGTAAAACTAACATTATATCAGATACATGCAGAACTGTAAAGGTAGTCACGGCAACCCGTCAAAATAAAAGTCCGGTTTAAGACATTGTGCCAGAAATATATTACTATTGTTCAGTAGAATTCACATAGCCTATACTACTACTACTACTACTACTACTAAAATGAAACAAACATTATTTTTAGGGTATAATCACACAACATTTCTTCCATGTTTTAATTTAATAGTAGCTAAATCCCCTTTGTTTGCCAAAAAATAAAGTTTGCTTAATTTTCAATAATTAAAGGGGTTCTATTATGCTTTTTCACTTTTTGAACTTTAGTCAGTGTGTGGTGTGTATCTTTGGGCATAAAAAAAGATCTACAAAGTTACAAATCTCAAAGTCCACTCCAAAGGGGAGATATTTGATAAGGGATGAGGTGGGGGACTACCCTAACGATACAGCGCGGAGAGCCGCTTCAAAGAACCGCGGCGCGGCAGGTATAAACAGAAGCATTGATTCAGAGCAGTAACACGCCGCAGACGTGATAAAACAGCAAGCTAACATGAAATACTGCGGAAAACTAAAACACTGCTGTTAAGTACACCTTTTGTATTTTATTTTCAGGTTTGTGGTCCTGAGGTCCTGTCGTCTGCATCGGAGGTGTATCTGAGTGCTTTCTTGTGATTGCCGTCGTAGCGGTGCTAACAACAGGTGAGCTTTCATCAACTTAACTGTTACTAAATTAGCCAAATTAGCCACAGGTAGCTGTTCTCCACTAACTCACAGAACGGGTTGACGTTTTAAAGGGGTCATCGGATGCCCATTTTCCACAAGTTGATATTATTCCTTAGGGTCTTAATGAAAAGTCTATAATATACTTTGGTTAAAAATTCTCAATTGTTGTGTAAAACAACACCCTTTTTACCTTGTCAAAATGAGCTCTGCAAAAATCAACCCATTCTGATCGATTGCTATTTAAATGCAAATTAGCTCTGCTCGCCCCGCCCCTCTCTACTTTTTGTGGAGTGACGAGCCTGTTTACTTTAGCGTTTAGCCACGAAACTTGCTAACTAGCACGTTATTAGGAAAGGTGATTGCAGAGATTCATAAAAAAAAACCTTATACTCACTTCTGCTGTAGGTGAAGCTGGATCACAAATGATTTGCGTGAACATAGACACATTTATGTAGATCAGGAGACGCATTTTGTTCACAAACAAATGTAATCCACTGCATCCTTAGCGGCTCAGATGTCGGGAGTAAATGACGACCACTATGTTCATTATTACATCCAGCAACACAACACCTCAATCGCTCAATCGGAGATGTTCTTGTCTAACTTACATCCCTGCTCCGGCATTGAAACAATGGAGGTCGGACTGTTACAGCTGATGTAAGGCGGGTCTGAGGTAAGACGCTCATGTCAATCAACTATTGTGGGAGCGGCCTCTGTTGGTGTGATGGCACACTGACAGGCATCTGAGAACGGCTCGATTTGAAAAAGGGGATATTATTTTTACAGGTTAATTAAAAACCACTGCATGGATTTTTATCATTATAGGGTAGATTTGTACATACACTGCCAACACACATTAATGTTCAAACAACATGTAAAAGTGAACTTTGCATCCGATGACCCCTTTAAAGAGAGGAATGTGCGGATCATTTATCCTTGTTCTCGCTAAAAATATTTTCTCATAACGTGATTGCAGTTTAGTTTAAAGATGTGTTATTGTGTTAATAATAATAATAATAATAATAATAATAATAATCCATTGTCAAGCTACTTTTATGATATTAACAGGATGATTATATAGCTCCCTGGGAGTTGAACCCATGACCTATAGCAAGGTAGCGCCATGCTATACTGTTTGAGCTACAGAAAAGCTGTATTGCGTATATGCATTGCACTTTTTGTGTAAATTAATAGATCATCATAAGCATCAAGCCATTGACCTAAATATGCATCCCACTGCTATGAGTGGGGATAAATAAATTTGCAGAAGACATAATTTGATCGTGTTACTGCAAGCTGCTTTATTAGATCCTCTTTCAACCAACAGATGTGTGTTTGAGCTTTGAAATTTCAGCTCTGATGAGTGTCCAAGCTCTTCAAACGCTCTAGTATGGTTTCTACATGAAAAGCATCTTGGCTAGTGGAGGTGATTCTGTTTGACTGACACTACCTCATGACTAAATGATTACAAAAGGCTGTTATGGTCATATTCCTGAGCCAGGGGAGGCCACAACCCTGCTGACTCAAAGAGCTAAATAGAGCCCAGGCCGATGTTTTAAGGAATTGCTCAGCATGTCCACACCTGGTACGAGTTACACAGAGCTAGAAAGCAACGGCGGTGCATTCGTGTTTCGTTCCCTGTAGAATTATAATTGCTTCACTGTGGTTCAAGCCTCCTCAGACTATCAGATGGAGACCGGACAGTGAGTTTAGTGTTTCGAGTACAGGTCAGAGACCTCTGGCAGGAAGCTAGAGGAAGAAGGATCTTGGCAGTGTAGTGATTTGCCCCTAGCAGCTGTACACGCTGTGTCAAGTTCGCTGTCACCCTCACGTCTCTGCTGCCTGATGTGCTGGGACTGGGAGACGCCGTGAGATGTCACATGGCTCTCAGGCCACGCTCAGGGAGTTCACCGTATGCTGTGACAGGTAGCATGTGCTCTCTGTCACGTTTGCCCCTCTGGAAAGGAGAGACAGACAAGATAAATGTTTGCTATGAATATCAAGGAGGTCTTTTGTTCGTCTGACATTGCTTTGTTGCTTTTAAACCTATACTGTATTGTACAAGCGCTGAATGGTGTATTAGGTTAAGCATCATGGAAGGAATATACATTAGGTATGAAAGCAAAAATATGCTTCATCTCTGAGGGAAATGTACTGTTGCATGCATTTACTTGAGCTAATTTTCATACACAGTTGTTGTAATGCACAGATGTTGACCTAGATTTTAGATTTGGACAAAGAATGTAAACAAAAATGTTCTTAAACCCATAGAGATTAATTAATATTTCCATAGCTTAGACCCAACCATATACACTACCAGTCAAAAGATTTTGAACAGTAAGTCTCTTCTGATTACCAAGTCTGCATTTATTTAATCCAAAGTACAGCAAAAATAGTAAAAAAAAAAGGTAATATTTTTACTATTTAAAATAACTGTTTTCTATTTTTATTTATAAAAAAAAAACATTTATCCCTGTGATCAAAGCTAAATTTTCAGCATTATTACTCCAGTCTTCAGTGTCACATGATCATTCAGAAATCATTCTAATATGCTGATTTGCTGTTCAAGAAACATTTTTTTATTATTATTGTTATTGTCAATATTTAAAACAGGTGAGTACATTTTTTTTCAGGATTCAAAAGTCAGCATTTATCTGAAATAAAAAGCTTTTGTAACATGATACACTATACCATTCAAAAGCTTAGAGTCAGTGTAATTGTTCTAAAAATAAATTATAAAAATTAATATTTTTATTTAGCAAGAATGCTTAAAATTGATCAAAAGTGACGATAAAGACATGTATAATGTTACAAAAGATTTCTGTATCAGATAAATGCTGTTTTTCTGAACTTTCTATTCATTCAAAGAAACCTGAAAGAATTCTACTCAGCTGTTTTCAACATAGTAGTAATAATAATAATAATAATAATAATAATAAATGTTTTTGAGCAGCAAATCAAAATATTAGATTTCTGAAGGATGTGACAGGAGTTATGCTAAAACTTCAGCTTTGAAATCACAGGAATAAATTACATTTTAAAATATATTCACAAAGAAAACAGTTAATATTTTTAATATTATAGTAATAATAGTTTTAATATTTTTAAATAGTAAAAATATTTAATTTGACTGTTTTTGCTGTACTTTGGATCAAATAAATGCAGGCTTGGCGTCCAGAAGAGACTTCTTTAAACATTAAAAATCTTACTGTTCAAAAACTTTTGACTGGTAGTGCATATCATATATCAATGTTTTTATGTTTATATTTAGCATTTTATTTTACTTGTTTTTGTTTATTTTTTTTTGAAGACTAATGGATGCACATTTGGCAATATCTTACAGTAAGTTCACATAGATCAGCAGTATCCAAAGATATTTAGTATTATATTATATATTTGTATGTATGCATGCATTTATTATTTGCAGTTGCATTGTGTGTGTGTGTGTGTGTGTGTGTGTGTGTGTGTGTTTTATTTTATTCCTCCTGATGTCTGAAAAGAAGATATCTTACAGTATTAGAAGTGTTTCATTTCGATTTAAAATGCATAGCCAATGAGATTTGTTCTTTAATGCTGCATAATTAGAATAAAGCATTGTTGAATCTTGCATAATTAGATCAATTCAGTGTAGAAGCTATATTAATAGAATGTCGAAGTGAATGAAGCAACACTTGAAAGCGTTTTTTTTCTTTCTCGTCCTTATAATGCAGCATGAATACCAATAGACATAACTACCTTTTAGTGGAGTCAGAGCTTAAGAAATTTCAAATCGATTTTTAATTTTTTTTGGCCTTTTTGTACTTGGCACCCACTTTTAGGTTTGTCAAAAGGTTAGCTATTCTAAAACTGCAATTAGTTTAAATGAATGGTACGTAATGTAGCATTGTGTGACCTGTTAGGATGGCAGGAATAAAAAGAATGGATAATGGTGGTAGATTGGAGAGGCCATTAACTAGATGATGAAGATAAATGTGAGAGTAGAAGACATGCCGCAGCAGAGGCTTTAAGTTCCTATCCCACCCTAAAATGCATTGGAAATAATTAATGTTATTAGAATCCTCTGTGGGGTTTAGGGTCATTATGTGAACTTTATTTTTACTGTTTTCAAACTGAATTACTGTTGCATTTACATAATTCAGTGAAGAAGAGTCTAAGTGCGGCTCTGGCTTTAGGTTAATTTTGTTGCTAATATAGTGCTGGTTTAGCTTTCAGGCTAATCAGGGAAACAGGAAGCAGTTCTTGGATATATGCAGTCAACTGGATCTCTTTTCTGACCTGGCAGAACAGAGAAAGAAAGACGTTCTTGAAAACAAAACTCCTTAATTAGATTGAATAAAGCTTTTTCTTTGTTATGAAGTTACGTTTGAACACATAGACTACTTTAACAATGTTCTTACTATGTTTTTGCACCTTGAACATGTTGTGTTGCTGTCTATGCAGGGTTAGAAAGCTCTCGGATTTTATCAAAAATATCTTGATTTGTGTTCAGAAGATGAACGAAGGTCTTACAAATTTGGAACGTCATAAGGTGAGTGATTATTGACAGAATTTTCATTCCGTATGACATTTTTAGTCATTAAATTGAAACTTTTCTTAAGTTTTATGACATTTTTTTTCAAAACCGTACTGAATACAAAAGCCCCCATAACTTTCTGAGGATGAGAGGATGCTAGCACATGTGCAAAGTGGTGGAAAACACACGATTTCAATCACATCTCATCTAGATGGACTGTTTAGTCACAACTGGCTTTGGCATCATTTGTATTACATAAACCTCTGAAATGCATTGAGGTAGAACTTCAAAGCAACTCAACACTTGATTACGCTAAAGCGGTAATTGGCTAGTTTAGTACAAAGCTTTTGCGTCCTTTAGTTACATTGTTAAGAAGAATTAATTGCCCTTCTGCGGCATGACTTACACTGTAAAACCTACTGTTTGTCACACCATTCTCGATGCTATTCTCAACAGAGCAAAGCAGTCTGGATGTAATTGTGTCTAAGGTCAGTCATTATCGGAGGAATCAATTTTACGTGGAAGTTTGTCCAATTTTCTGCAGTGCTATCATAACATTGTATCTCTTGAGGCGATGCTCTCGATGGTACGTCCTGCTTTATCGGCGTTTATCACGTCTTCCCCCTCGTAAAAGTCAGCTGACTGCCGGATTTGGTTATGTTAAGAACGAGGTGTAATCTCTCCCTAAATGTCGAGGACGCATCCAGTTAGTGGCGTGGGGGCCTTGTAAAAGTGCCTAGCGGGACTTCAAAAGTAATGACCGTCGCTCGCGAAAACAGTCGAAGCCCACTCCAAATCACTTCCTTATGCGTCCACCGGAGTACTAATGAAATCTTCGGAGAGAAGTGGAAGTTGTCTGCTCTGGATAATCTAATGTGAGAGGGCATTGCGAGACACGATGCATCAAGCTACAGGAGCGCAATATGAATCTGCTCCCAATTTTTTCCTATGCCATTATCAGTGGGCAGAAAGGAGCGGGAGTGAATTAATGAGTGGAAGATTTATTTGTTTGCTGTATGGACTGTAAAACAGTAAGAGCAGTGTTGGCCCGTGCAGGCCTCCTACCCCTAGGGTACAATCAAACCCTGGCAGTAAATCAATAGAGCTGGAAGAGGTTTTTATAACCAGAGTTTAACACCCTGCTCTAAGTGCTTCAGGTGACAGGTCATTTGTTCATTAGCAGGACTTATCGCAATAAACAGTGGCAAGTCCAGTTGTGCAAGAAAGAGAGATGAAGAAAAACAAAAAGAAGAAAAAAAAAAACAATAAAAAGATCACACGGATAGCATCTGGGTTTAATAAACCGAGTGGCAATGGTTTGGTGTCCAGAAGCTCGAAATTAAACACAATGCAGTTATTTCGTGACTTAAACTAGGATGGCATGGAATCAGGCTGCGCTTGAAGTTGTCGCCCCGGACCGGATGTGTTTACAGAACATTCCTATGCGCTGATGACCGGTCGGCTGCTAATAAAGATCATCTGTTCGATAGCTCAAACGTTGTCGGGAAATGCTCATGATTTTAATCAATGTGAATTGTTGGGGACTTAGGTGAGATTATTATAAAGATGTCCAGATGAAACTTCTGTGCAGCTTAATACAATCACAGCCAGTCAAAAAATACTTTTAGGGGTGGGTGATATACCGGTAAACATGATTAACTGGTGGAAATTTGACAGACGGTGCTCAAGTGACGTTGTTGTGCGACGTGGTCACTGAAACATAATGTTTGCATGTGTTATTAAGCATTGTGGTTTAAAAATAAGTGATTTTAAGCCATTAAAACATGATCAGCAGTGAAAAATATCTCCTGTTGCTATATGTGCGCGCTGATAGTACTCATAGAATGCACAGTATTACATTATTTTTGCCGCTTTATAGGTCTTGAAGGGTTAAATACGCATACTTGTGTGTCAAAATGACCGTCTTTGCAAGTGTCTACGTAAATACAGTAATTTAGGTCTTGAGCGATAGCAAACAACTGAGAAAGAAAACGCATGTAACTGTATATTTGATCCGGGTAGCTCTTAAAGTGACAGCAGTCTGATATTCCTGCTGTCTGTTATTCATGTTAATCAAACCACAAAAGAGAGAAAATCTCTCACTGCTCTTGACTATCACTTTTATAACTTTAATAAGGAGAAATATATATTTGATTTACACAGTAAAGAATATGTAGTGTTTTTATACATTTGATTACTGTGTACAATGTGTGCAGCATTTTTTATTTTATTTTTTTGTTTCAATGTAGCTTTTTTTAGTCCTATTGCTTGTAATTAGTTTCTTAGGGTGTGTTCACACTTGTAGTTTGGTTCATTTGGTTGGGACCAAAAAGGAAAATTTGGTCCTGGCCTGCTTAGCATTCACACTGACATTTTTGACAGTGAACCAAAAATACGAACCTAAAGGCATAGTGATACACTCACAATCTGATCGGTCGGGTTGAATGACATATATTTCGTGACGGAATTCACCAAACATCCCAAACAAAAGGAAAAGGTGAATTCGAATTGAAGCAATAAATACGAATTAAATCAAACGATTCACTGATCAGTCTGCTCAGCGCTGCTTTAAGTCGAATACACCTAATGCCGTCTGCTGGACTAAGGGTGCTCGTTGCGCATATGATTTTATTTTCACTACCTGCAAACTCATAAAGGTATGTTTGCGTTTGCTCATTTTGTTTTGGATACACCTCTTGTTCTCTTAGTGAAATCATGTCGCACAGCATCGCATCTTGTCATTACTCCCTGTTTTGGTTCAGTTAAAAGTATTTGCGTTCATATATTTTATTCGAACCACACCAGAGTTCGTTTGGAAGTGGACCGAGACCCATCATTTTAGCGGTCTCGGTCTCATTGTTTGGTGCGCACCAGGGTCCGGATGGCAGCGTTCGCACTCAAACCGCACTAACAAAGCAATCGCACCAGGGTTCGTTTTAACCTAACCAAACATGACAAGTGTGAACACACCCTTATTCTTATTTAATCAATAGTCAAAATATGAAAAGATACGATTTTATTGCTTGTCGCTCAACATGGACATGGTGTGATGCAACTACAATGTTTTGCCCAGAGATGGTTCCATTTAAAAGTGCGTTAAAGTGCACTTAGTGAAATTTTATGGGCAAAAAAGTCCTTTGTTTATTTTCAGTAGTTTAGCGATGTATGAAGCACTGCTCACATAGAAGTCACTTTCTAATCATGCAGCTTTCTGGTCATTGTGGTGAATTCACATGACCAACTTGAACCCATTGCGAAATCATGTGGGAAATCTTTCGCTCTCTCACACAATTCCCAAAAAGGATTCCTAGCGAAAATTCGTACTGTAAATGTGACTTCACCTTTAACCCTCTGGGGTCTGAGGGGGTTTTGGGGCCCTGGAGAAGTTTTGACATGCCCTGACATTTATTTTTTTTTATTTTTTTTTTTTTATTCAATTTCTTATAAACATGGTTAAAGTCTGGTTTCACCATATTTAGCACAAACTGGGCTACAATAATATGTAGTCAGCATGTATGTATAAATTTTTATTTCTGAAAAAAAAATAAAGCATAATGCATAAAAAAGAAAAAGTTGTTTATCAGTTTATCAGGTCCTTGCACACTAAGTCTGAAACTTTCGCACGTTAAAAAATAAATATGACCTCATGTTGTGTCAATCACGTTTACACACTGCATCCAAATCTTTTGACCGTTATAAAAAAAAAAATTGGATTGGGTTCCATTTTCTGCATTTTTCACATCCGTAGCATTTTTCGCATCTGTAGCAAGCATTTTGAGAGGTGTTTTGACAATCCATTGTGACTCGGTGTGCAAGGACCTTAAGGCTGTTGAACCACTTCAGCTTGTTCATGCATTTAAAAAAATCAGTACTTTTCCTGTTTAGCCAGTTAATCATTTTAACGATTTTTCATATTTTTAAATCTATATTGGTTCGTGATAATGTTTCCAAGATGCAATGTGTTTTTAAAGGGATGGTTCACCCAGAAATTAAAATTTAATTACTCACCCTCATGTCGTTCCAAACCCGTAAGACCTTCGTTCATCTTCGGAGCTCAAGTTAAGATATTTTTGGTGAAATCCGAGAGCTTTCTAACCCTGCATAGATGATAACACAACTGATTTGTTCAAGGCCCATAAAGGTAGTAAGAACATCTGTAAAATAGTCCATAACATTATGGTTGAGCCACTTTTGTCACATAGACTATTTTAATGATGTCCTTACTACCTTTCTGGACCTTGAACGTGGTGGTTGCGTTGCTGTCAGGGTCAGATTTCATAAAAAATATCTTAATTTGTGTCCTGAAGATGAACAAAGGCTTTACAGGTTTGGAACGACATGAGGATGAGTAATTAATTACAGAAATGTTATTTTTGTGTGAACTCTCCCATTAAGGACCTTTTGTTTTTTATTTTAAAAGCTTTTGTATAATTTTGGGTTGCCATTTGATGTCCAATGTAAACTTTAGGTCATGTTGCAAAATCATGTGAAATACAGAGAGCCTAAATACTGTATGTTCTAACAAGTGCAGGTCAGGCGCATAACAAAGAGCAAAAACATCCTCTTAGGTCTTGCAGTGAGACTTGTCAAAGTCTCAGAGGCACAGTCACCAGCAGAAGGAAACTTTGAATCACGAATGTAAGTCATGTATGGCTTTAGCTTTATTTTTGATGGACAAAATGTTTCATTTCAAAATCTCAGTTCTTTTGCGTCTGTATTTTACAAAAGGGTGCGATAAAAGGCTTGACTCAATTATTTCACTGAGGCTAGGATTTGGCGATGGTCTGCGGACCATCACTGAGTTTTATAAGGATGATAAAAGTCTGGCGCTGGATTTTACAAAGGTCACTCTTAATGGATGTGTTTCCACAGATTTGAGAGAGCACATTTCAACATTTATGAGATTTCTCTTTGATGCAAGCCCCATGTTTGGGTACATAAGGAACTTGAGATGAAAAGATTCCTCTGCTCCACATCACCATTCGTGACACATCACCGGCTCAAAAAGACATGATTTCAGCTCTCATTTGCAGCCGCCATCATCATCCTCAACTTCTCTCTTCTTCTCGTGATGAATTCCTCAGAGCCACAAAGAGCGAGGGAAATATATTGCAGTTTATGAGTCTCTCTAATGTACTCCAACTTTAGGAGAAATTCTCATTGTCTCTCCAGAGCCCTGTAATTTGTCACAACTGTCAAGACAATAAGACAGCACAGAGAGCATAGATTTCTGTTTAAGTTCTCCCTTCAATAATGCAATAGATTTCTAAGGCCGTGTGATTTTTCTGCTTTTCCCCTCTGCTTCCCACAGGAAGAGCAAACAGTAGCCGTGTGGACTAACAGATATAGAGGCTTACATCCTTCAGAGGATTTCATCATTTTTATCCAGACATTCATAGATCAGTGGGATGTCCTTATCGCCTAATTTTAAGGCAAGAAAATCCAGGTGACGAATAGATATCACCATACTTTCCATATGACTGATTACATTAAGGATTGCAAACTTTTGTTGTTGTTGTTGTTGTATTACAAGCTTTTAAAATGTTGTTTAAATATGCAAATGAAATGAGGCATGTTCTGATTAAATATGTATGTATTTACATACATTTGCAGAACAGAAATCTGAACATTTGTTCAAAATCATTGTCCCATAAATCGGAAAATACTCTCAAAAGCAGTAAAAATATTACAGTGTTCTTAGGAATAAAATGATTTGTGAAGTCAGGCAAATGATATATAAACAAGCCTTTTAAATATAGATGGGGAAAAATCTGTAATGTTTGGTGTGTGTAAGCGCTACTGAAGTGGAGATTTCTGAATCAGTTTACGACATAAATCTACAACGTAATATACAGATGCAAATAGATGTGCAATAACAAACTTAAAGTCTTAAAAAATTTTAAAGTTTTTTTTTTTTTTTTTTTTTTTTCCCCTGCCTTGCATTAAAATTAAGTAGACTTTGTTTACTTATTTAATACTGGGTTGTGGTATTATTGTGTATGTTTGTGCACATTGTTCCCCAAAAAAGTGTTTTAATTGATATTTTAAATGTTGTTGTTGTTATTATTATTATTATTATTATTATTACATATAAAAATTAGGGCTGTCAGTCAATTAAAATTTTTTTATCTAATTAACGTAATTAATCACATAATAAACTTTAAATGACAAAATATCGAGTAGACATTACAAATTGTAGCTTTAGAAAGACATATTTTATTTGATTCAACATAAAATTTATCACACATGAGCATTTAGGCTTCAACGGCCTCATGCAAACTATGGAACATCAAAGAAGATACTTGAGAAACATTTCAGTATTTTTTGTTCATATAATGAAAGTCATTGGTGCAGGTGGCGGTAAATGTCTTTGAGTCATTCATTCATTTGATTCGTTCGAATGGCTGATTCATTCAGGAATGAAGTAAATGGCTCTCTTTATGAATGAGCCTTTGAATCATTGATTCACATGATTCGTTCAAAATGCGAATTCATTCAGAAACTAAACACGGCTGAGTTGCTCGGAGATGCACAACAATTCTGCTGTGGTGTTAAAGGTAATGTTTTCTCTGCAAAATTGAGCAAAAACACATAATATTGTGTTTAAAATATAATAAAATATCAACTTGTTATTTACTGAACTGTTGTATAAAATCACATTTAAAGCTTGTGATAGATCAGGACAAAAATCACCACTCGTGTCATTGTTCTTGCTGCCCATGTGATATCGTGTGATTAATGTGATGCATATAAATATGAGACAAAACACATAACGGGCATTTTTTGCACCAATATCTTGAATTGTAGGGCATAACTGCATTTATGGAGTTGTTGCATCCTATTTGTCATCAGTCAATTGTATGGACTGTAAAATTTAAGAGGTCTGGGGGTGGGGCCAGTGTGTTTTTTGAGTTAAAATATTTTAATTGCGTTATTTTTCATAACAAATTAATTAAGTTAACGTGTTAAACTGACAGCCCTAATAAAAATGCATTCTAATAGGTGCCACCGTGTTAACAGAAATTATTATTTTTTATTTAAGTAAATTTAGAGAATTTTATAAATGTTAATTTTTTAAAAATTGTTTTAAGTTTTATAATATAAAAATGTATAGTTATGCTCATTAGCTAATCAAGTATACAATATGTGGTTTCCTTAATATTACACAGTATGTCAGTAATTAGATATTATGTAAACATGGGAATCCACACCATTTACTGCAATGAACCCTTCTACAGCTAATCCTTCTATGCATTTTTAAAACAGCCTAACAAGTATAACATTAAATGTAATTCTTGTAAGTACAAACAGTTCTGTGTCATGACATAATTATGCGCAAAAACAACTGTTTTCAATTACGCGTTTCGTAATTGTGCTTCATACTCATAAGACGGCATTAAGCAGCCATTCAGAATTGGCCTTAAATTAATGAACACATAAATGCGGAGGTGAATAATTAAATGAAAGCGAGAGGCCTCCGCATGTGAGAGTGCTGCCTTGAGATTAGCATTCGCATTTGTTTACGCCTCGGATTCCAACGGTTAACCACTCATCATCGCCGTGATTAAGAAACCAGTCATGTGCAACGGAAATACCTTTTGCCTTACCAAGCCTGTGTATTTATATATCCCTCTTAAAGATGCATAATTCCAAATTGAATAATGCATATCCCGCCATGATGTATTAATGAAACCCCTTTCATTAAGCAATAAATTATGTATGATAAACAGTTACCTCTTAATGAAAACAAACAACAATGGGCAGGTTAAGTGGCAAACGATTGGCCACCGGTTAGTGTGTTCTGAGCGACGGCTGAGCAGGACCCTGCTTAAATGCACATTACTCTTCACAGACAGATTGGAATACATTTTTCCATGCATGAATTGGCCCAGATTAAAGCTAGACAGCATGAGCGAGATGCTGCTGCTTTGTTTTAATAGCCTACATAGTGTGCTAGATAAGTATTCATTTACACCCATAGTATAATATATAATATAATATAATATAATATAATATAATATAATATAATATAATAATGGTTTCATGTTATTACATTATTATTACAATGTTATAATTATATATTATGACATTATTTTCTTTGCAATGTTTCATTACTAATATGACTTGACATGAAAAAGCACTTTAACATGAAATAACTTTTTTTTTTGTTTTTTTTTTAAATTGATAGGATCACGATAGTTAAATGTATATTACAGTTGATATAAGAGATTAAAAAAGTTATTACATTTAGATGCAGTACTACAAATATGCGTTAAAGGGATAGTTCACCCAAAAATCAAAAATTACCCTCAAGCCATCCCAGGTGTATGTGACATTCATCTCTCAGACGAATGCAATCAGAGTTATATTAAAAAAAATATTTTATTGGACTTCAAAATCTAAACACCTATTCACTGCCATTATAAAACTTCACAGAGCCAGGACATATGTATATATATGTTTTTTTTTTTTTGAATGCTTTATTTATAGATATTTCTATTAACCGCAAAAGACGAAGAAGAAATGCAACAAAAAGAAACAAACCTGCCAGAATATTCCCCCATTTCCCCCTTTAACAGCAGAAACAAATAGCTAACAGTTCATAGGCAACATAAACATCTTCAAAACGACAAACAAATGTGTAGCAGCAATGTACATATGTAGGGTATAAGGTACATATATAGATGTAAAAATTCGAAAATGAAATAAATATGTAAATGAACAAATCAATAAGTAAAAGAAAAAGAAAATTAACCACCTTATACCTGCTTCAGGCTGTCCAAATTACCATAGTTGTAATTGATGTGAAAAGCTATAAAACAAGGCAACATTAAGAAATAAATAAGGACAAAGATAAATAGAAAATAATAATAATAATAATAATAATAATAATAATAATAATACAACATAGTAATAAATAAAAGAATAAAAGTCTGTTGGTCTATATTTGTTCATATGTTTAGGTAACCCCTCCCTCAATAAATTGTAAGTCATCAAAATATGTTAAGAAGGGTGACCATGTTTCAAAAAATGTGCGTTTTGAGCCTCTGAGAGTGAATTAGATTTTTTTTTTTTTTTTTTCAAGCTGGATATGATACATCACTTCTTTAACCCATCTATTATGTGTTGGGGGCTCAGCTTTTTTCCAATGGAAAAGAATTAAACGTCTTGCCAACAGCGTGGTAAAGGCAATTACATTTTTCATTCTTTCCGTAAGTACAGTATTTTCATGACTAATACCAAAAACGGCTAAAAGGGGGTCAGGGTCAATAGAAACACCATATATATCACTAAAAGATTTAAAGATATCTTTCCAAAATCCCTCCAGTTTTGGGCATGACCATGAACTGGGCTGTTGTGGCTGGTGAGTGTAGACATCTAATGCAAGCAGGACTAACAGTGGGGTAGATCCTAACCAATTTTGAATTGGTGAAATGTAGTCTGTGAAGTATTTTAAATAAATACCATGTCTGGCACAAGGTGATGATGAGTGTACTTTGTCCAAAATACCTACCCATTCAGTATCAGTAAAGTCTCTACCCAGGTCATATTGCCATGAATTTTTAACATGGTCTAAACTTTGTGGATCTGTAGTGCTTATAAGAGAATAAATATGAGAAATTAGTCCTTTGCCCTCTGGTTTTAAATCCAGCATAGCCTCAATGACTAAAGGAGCCGGCATTTCTGGAAAAGACTTGACTTGACGTTGACTTACTGTAATAAAACTTCTTATCTGCAGGTATCTAAAAAAAATGGGGTTTGGACAGGGAAAAGTTGTGCACAAGCTTCTCAAATGGACAAAAATATTGTTTAAAAATAAATCTTTGAAGGACCTAATTCCCTGATCTTCCCATGCCAGAAACACAGTATCTATAAAGGATGGGGGGACGTTAAAACGTTATCTTATGAAAATAGATATATTTGAAAATAAGTATAAAAAGCGCCATTCTAATCAAATTAATACGGCCAGCCAAAGAGAGAGGTAAGGCAGACCATTTCTTAAAATCATGGTTGCTATGTTTTAGGAGTGGGGGAAAAATTGGCCTTAAATAAATTATCAAAGGAGCGCGTAATTGAAATACCTAGGTATTTAAACCCATGTTGAACCACTCTAAATGGGATAGTCTGGAAAGCAGAATCAAGGAGACACAACAATCGGAAAGTACTCTGTCTTATGCATATTCATTTTATAGCTTGAGATTTTCCCGAAATCCTCTAATACTGACAATATATGGGGTAGTGATGTAGCGGGGTTAGAAACATATAAAAGAACATCATCTGCATATAAAGATATTTTATGTTCCATACCATTTTGAGTGATGCCTCTAAAAACAGAAGAGTGGCGAAGTAGTGTGGCCAAAGCCTCAATGGAAATTGCGAACAACAAGGGTGAGAGCGGGCAACCTTGCCTTGTACCTCTATGTAAGAAGAAATATTCTGAAAAAAATTGTTTGTACAAACAGAGGCTACTGGGGCAAAATATAAAAGCTTGATCCAGGAAATCATATTTTCAGGAAAGCCAAATTTCTTGAGAGTAAGGAAAAGATACTCCCACTCCACCCCATCGAACGCCTTTTCGGCATCGAGAGAGATAATGGCTTCTGTGGTGTCTGAGCGTAAGTGTGTGTATATTACATTAAACAAACGCCGCAAGTTGTTAAAGGGGTTGCGTCCACAGATAAATCCCATTTGATCACTGTGAATTATAGTGGGTAGAATGGGTTCTAGACGTAATGCAAGGGCCTTAGCTAATATCTTAAAATCAACATTTAGTAGTGAAATTGGTCTGTATGACTCACAGAGAGTGGAGTCCTTATTTTCTTTTAACACAAGTGAGATTGATGCGTGTGTATGAGTCAAAGGAAGGGAATCTCTCTCAAAAGCTTCATTATATACTGCTAGAAGAAGTGGACTCAGTAGATCTGAGAACTTCTTATAGAACTTATAGATAATTTGTTACCCTGCTGCCTTAAAATTTTAAGTTCTGTCAACTCTAAGTATAGTCAACTTGAAATGTAGTAACAACTTAGATATTTGTGTGTGTTAAACTTAACAGATGGGTAAGTAACCCAGCTGCCTTAAAATTTTAAGTTGAATCAACTCAAATATCTAAGTTGTCACTTAGTATAATTTAATTCAAGTTGAATAAAGTTTTTTTTTGAGTTGACTGAACTTAAAATGTTAAGGCAGCCAGGAAACAAATTATTTTAATTTGGCTCAACAAATTGTTTTTTTTTTTACAGTGTAGGAAAGCCGTCAGGCCCAGGCGCTTTACCGCTCTGCATAGACACAACTGCTTCCATAATCTCCAGTTGCCTAACAGAGCCCCCAAGTTCAGGACCAATACTGATAGTAGGCAGATTTAGCTTCTCAAAAAAGAATGAAAAAGGTAAATCATTAGTATATTCTGAGGAATACAGAGCTGAGTAATATTGAACAAATCTGTTATTTATATATTGGGCATCTAAAACCAGATGAAGACTGAATTTGAGTTTTCATTTTGGAGACATCTGTCTGACGAGCTTGATAGGACAATAATTTACTAGCCTTGTCCACAAATTCTGACAGGTCTTCAACAGTGTTGAATAATGTGCCATAATCTTATTTCTCTTAATTAAATTATTAATGCCTTTCACATTCCAAATCACAAAATTTATCTCAGTTGCCTGGGGCTTAGATATTTTGTCAGAAGGTAACAAATAATTAATTGACTAAAATGAAGCATAGAAAAAAAGACAAAGTATGTTACATAAACAAGATACAACTTTAACATAAAGGTGTTTGTTATGGTGAACAGGTGCTTATTGAAAGCTGATGTATAAAACACGTCTCACGCAAACCCAACCCACCCCCATTCCAAAACCCATACAGTAACCATCAAAAACCAAACATCCACTGGTTTATATTGTGCCATCACTTACCAGTTATCATTCAAACTTAAGGAAAAATATTGAAACTCTTTTTTGAGCGAGATGCTAACAGTCTAAACGACTTCAATGATCTATGCTAAGCTATGCTAAAAGTGCTACCGCCAGACCCGGAGATCGGCTGAATGCATTCCAAAACGGTGAAACTCAACTGTTTAACTCTAGGGGAGTTGGAAAATGAACCTGTTTTCAAAAAAAGTGGAGTGTTCCTTTAAGAGCACGTTATTATCTCGATACATGAGCAAACATGTATAGTCCGTAGTCAAGTCACCAAACGTATCATTCATAGAGCTGACTGTCCATAATCGCGGAACATCCCAAATAAAAACAGTTCAAACAAAGATGGATTTGAATGTGTCCATTGAACAGTCAACCATGAACTAGTTCAGCATTACATTATTTGTCCACAGTGGGTGACAAAACACCCTGAATAAACTTGGTGGCTTGTTGAGGGGAATCAGTGAAATGCCTCATACCGTTGTGGGTTATTCGCAAGCGTGCAGGAAAAAGAAGGCCAAACTCGATACCGGCCTCCCTAAGCTGCGCTTTAATTGGGTTGAAAGCAGCTCTCTGTTTGACGACCTCCACACTTACATACTGGTAGAAGTGAATCCGAGAACCCTTGTATAGAAGCTGTCCCTTTTCACGCGTGAGCCGAAGAATTAGTTCCCTCGTCTGATAGTGATGTAGTCGGACGATAAAGGGTCTCGGGGCCTGGTTTGGTCTCGACAGGGGGGGCAGGGAGTGATGCGCTCTGTCTGCCACTGGGTTTTGGCAAAGCTCTCCTTTCCTAAGACTTCAAGTAGGAATTCCTCCATAAATGTGGTCAGGTGTGTGCCCTCAGATTGCTCAGGAATGCCAATTATTCTGACATTATTTCTCCTCGAGCGGTTTTCTAAGTCGTCGAGTTTAGCACTCATCCGTTCGTTATCTTTCGACAAAGCAGCGTACATGGTTTCCAAAGAGGCAATGCGACCATCCACATCGCTGAGTGATTCTTCGAAATCCTTAAGCTTTTCTTCCTGTACCTGCAGTGTTGTTTTCACAGCCGAAATGGAAGATTTCAACTTAGAGAGAATCTCTGTTCTGAGCGCCGCAACCTCTGATCTGATACCCCCGAGTAGTTTGTGGATATCATCCCACTGCGCCATCCTCCCTGAAGCAGCCATGCCTGCTACCTGCGTGCTTTCTTCAGCAATATCTGCGGCCCTCCTCATATTAAATCTCTGCATTTTAGGTTACTAATGGACTGATTAACCTTGTGCTATAATGCCAAATGCGCCAAACATGCAAAGAAGAAAAAATAAATATGACCAAAAGTAATACTCAAGAGCAGAAACTTGTGCGACTTCTAACTCCGCCATCTTACCGGAAGTACCAGGACATTTTTTAATATAACTTTGATTGTATTCATCTGAAAGAAGACAGTCATATACACCTACGATGGCTTGATGATGAGTAAATCATGGGGTCATTTTAATTTTTGGGTGAGCTAAACCTTTAAGAGAACTAATAGTTTTTTATGTAGACTTTTAGGTGTATATACTACTGTATATAGTGTAAATGCATCATTATCAGCAGTATCAGAACATGTTGCATCTCCTCATTTTTCAGGCCTGGCATCAAAAAACTGTTGATAATGCATCAGATTTCAGCCGAGAGAGTTGGTGTTCTCATTATCTATTCATCTCTATTTCAAATTAAATGCGGGGGGGGGGAGGAATCAGATGAATTTTGGTGGTCTGTGGCTGGGAGTGAAATGAACTGTGCTTGAGATTGTGAATGCGTGTCATGTCGATTCACAGACACATCACTCAGGCTGACTCTGGCAGTGGCCTGTCTTGCTCTTATTTGTTATGTGAGTGCCCCTGTGCCGCCTTCTCGGAGTCTAATGAGCCTTTGATTGACAGCTGCTGTCTCTGAGCTCAGTGGGGCTCCTCCACTCACAACATCCTGTTGGCGGCTTCGCTTCTCCTTCCCTCCCATCCACCTTCCCCCCTCAGGAGCCTCCGTACCGATCAACCCAAACCCTGCTTTAAGCAGGAGTTGCGCTTCTGACTTGTTTCGCTTGCCCCCTCCCTGTCAGTGTGGTGAATAGTAAAACTATTGTCTTGTAACCTTCTTCCAGTCTGAAAAATAATGAGGTGACGGATCTGTCCCTCTCTCCCTCCCTTACCTTCCTGTTTTCTGTGCATCAGCAACTCTCTGCACTTTTTTCCCCGTGAAAGAGTATATTGGATGAGGCTGAAGTCATGTAAAGGTTATTTTATAATGGATAGGGTTTGATAATTGAACTTTCTTTATCTTCTAGACTTGGTGGTGTTTGTAGAACAACATCTGATATCAATAGTCAAGCTTATTTACTTTTGTTTGTGTGGTAACATATTCCTTTATGTCAGATAAATCATAAAGTATTCAAAATTGAGAAGTTCTGACTGCCAACTGGCATTTTATCGTTTTCCCAAACTTAAACTTAAGACTGTTTTTAGAAGGAAGTGACCCCATATGAGAATTGATGCGTTGTTATATGAAGAAAGAAAAACCTTTTTCCTTTGGAGAGATGTTTGGAATTGCAAAGTCAGCATTTGATGTGGCTCAAAAGACTGAGAGATACATACTTGGTCAATTTTTAATATATTCCAAAGGAAGATCCAGAGGCCTGATGGGAAATAAACAATGGTTTAATGTGGACAGCAGAACCTACCTGCTACAGGCAGGGGAAGTGCAAAATTGAAAGAACAGACTTTTAGAAACCCAAAACTCCAGTAAAATATCATCCTGTGAGACTTACAGACTTCAGCTGTGATGTTTACATTTTAGAGTTTAAGTAAATATGGAATGCTTTGTAACTGGTGTGTCCACATTTAGATGGGTAGACTTTGACAGGGCAAGTAGATTTCATCACCTTTGTGAGTTTTCAGTAGAGCAATAGATTGTTTTAAACAGGTCTGTTGACTTGCCTCTGGCAAATGGTATGGTATGTTGGTATGTGATAAGAAAACTGCTAAGGGAATAATTGTAATAAAAAGATTTGTTCATGTCATCATAAACTATATATAAAAGATAAAGTGAAAATCGCTCACCCTCATGTCTTTTGAAACTTATTTGGCTTACTTGCTTTCTTTTGGCACACAAAAGGAGATATTTATAGCAGATTGTCCAGACTGTTGTTTTCCATACAAAGAAAGTGAACAGTGCCAACAATTGTTAAGCTCTGTTCACTAAATAACAGTGGCCTATTCCTCACACCAATAAATAGTCTGTTCCTCACACAAGCTAACATAAGGCTTCAGAAGAATTGCGATGCAGCCCACAGATTGTATTGACTACTTTTATTATGCTTTTATGGTGCTTTGTTGTCCTTTTTGGATCTTGACAACCCCTGGTCCCCATCCACTTCATTGTGTGCAAAATAGCTAATATTTCTGTCAATGAGGCTATATTTTATTAAAGGAATAGGTCACCATAAAATGAAAATTCTCTCATTATTTACTTACTTTCATGGTGTACCAAACCCATGAGACTTTAATTCGTCCTTTAAACACTAAATTTATATCGAATGAAACCTGACAAATTTTTGTACCTCCACTGAAATTCTATTCTACCAAAACTTTTAATCTTCAATAAGTTTTTAAAAAGACATTGTAAACAATCATTGGAATTGAGCATTTTTAAGTCTTCTGAAGAGACATGATTACTTTATTTAATAAACTTTGAGAACTTTATAAATTTAATGTAAACTTCTGGTCATCAACACACATAGAGCACATCAAATGTGGTAATCATTAGGTCATAGTCGAGCTTAGAAGATTGGTTCACTTCCATAATAAAAAAATGTCATTCTTTCTTCAATCACAAAGAAATTAGTTGTTTTTTTTTTTTTTTTGAGGAAAACATTCCAGGATTTTCTCCATATAGTGGACTTCAATGGTGGCCAGTGGGTTGAAGGTCCAAATTGGCTCTACAAGATCTCAGCCGAGAATTAAGGATCTTATCTAGCGAAACGATTGATCATTTTCTTTAAAAAATAAAAATGTATACTTTTTAACCACAAGTTCTTGTCTTGCACTAGCTTGAGCTCACACATTACATAGTAATGTTGGAAGGGTCACGGATGATGTAGGCGGAAGTACCGACCCAGTGTTTACAAAGCGAACATGCAAAGAAAGTCAAACGCCTTTTACAAAAAAGGTAAAACAATGATGTTGGAGGTGAAAATGTGAGTTTTACACCCTACCCTACCTTGATGAACCAAGTACACAGACGAAGAACTAACTACATCTGATGTTTCCAACCTGATTACATAATGTGTAAAGTTGTAATGCGCATCGCAGAGCTGGTGCAAGAGGAGCATTTTTGGTTAAAAAGTATATAATTTTTTATTTTTGCTGCTTGATAAGACTCCCCTTCCTCAGCTTGGATTGTGTAAGCTTCACTAAAACTGCAGTTTGGAAGTTTAAACCTTTGAGAACCATTGAAGTCCACTATATGGAGAAAAATCCTGGAATGTTTTCTTCAAAAAACTTAAGTTCTTTTCAACTGAATAAAGAAAGGCATGAACCTCTTTGGATGACATGGGGTGAGTAAATTATCAGGAAATTTTTAATCCTGGGAGTGAACTAATCCTTTTAAGAAGCTCATAGTTTGTTTATATCGCTTGGATCATATCGACTGTGTTTACAGTGTGTTTATGAACTTTTTGAAGTGTCAGACTTTCAATAGTGGGATAGAATGCTATCAGGTTTAATATATTTAAAAATGTCTTTGTTTAGAAAATGAAAAAAGTCTTATGGGTTTGAAATGACATGAGGGTGAGTAAATGGTGACAATTATCATTTTTGGATGAATTGTCCTTTTCATTTTTGGTATTGCTTCACAATTTTAATGAAATGAGTAATTTATCTGTGGTGTTTGAATAATTGTGGTGTCTTGCAGAATTTATTTTGGATTCGCCTCAAGTCTCTTTAATGTCATTTTTTTGTCTATATTACAATACATGTTCTTATCCAAAACCTACAGTTGTGAGCAACACTACATGATCTCATTTATATGAACACCTCATAATTAACAGTTTTGGCCCTTTGTGTATTTCCAGTGAAGACAAATCAACTGTATATAATGACATTCTAGAGAAATCTGAGCTTCCAATGTTGTTGCAACAGTTTGCAGAGCTTTTCTATTTCAGCATGACAGTGCTTCCCCGTGCACAAAGCACAGTCCATAAAGAAATGATGTAGTGAGTCGTGATGTTGAACAACTTGACTGGCCTGCACAAAAGCCATAGCAGAACCCCACTCAACACTTTTGGGATGATTTGGAACGTGAAGTGCAAACCAGAGCCTGTCACCCAGCATCAGTACTTGACCTCACCAATGCTCTTATGTACAAATTGGAGCAAATCCAACATCTAGTGGAAAGCCTTTTCAGAAGCGTTGAAGCAAAAAAAGTATAATATGGAATAAAATGTTCAGGAAGCACATATGGCTCAGGTGTTTGGGCATCCACAAACTTTTGCATATAGCGTTGATTTCAGTAGTTTGACACTGGCATGTTACTAAGCTATCAACACTATACGTTAATAAGCATTAAAACAGGGATCCTCAAATCTGGCCCACAAAAATCCACTTTCCTGCATTGTTTAGCTCTAACCCTAATCAAACATACCTGAATAAGCTAATCAATGTCTTCAGGATCATTAGAAAATCACAGGTAGGTGAGTTTGATCAGGGTTGGAACCAAATTCTTCAGAGCATTGGTCCTCCAGGGCAAGAATTGAGGAACTTTGCATTAAATGAACAAACTTTGGATAAACTTTTTAATGAATACTTTCAGTAATAAAATCTCCTGGGATTGCCTTCTCATTACATGCAAAGTTGCTGTAGAATTTGGCTAAAAGAAGTCATCTCAAATATATTACCTACTTTTTGCATCAGGAGTGCTCCTGTGGTGCCTTAAAATGTTGTCTACTGTACATGTGCTGCTCACTGGGTTTTGGAACAGAGCCCATGTGACTGTCAGTTGACATCACGTTGCAAATTACACACTGCACATCTTGATCTTTGTTCACTCTTAGACTGTATAAATCATAATGAAATCCTCATGCTTGATGTAAATGTGGCCTACATATCTGTGCAAACATGTTATATAGACATCGAATCGTTTGCACATGACGCAACCAAAGTATTAGATTTGCAAGCATGTTTGACTCGGAAACGCTGTCAGATTGTGTATATGCAATATTTGTTAAATATACAGGAAATTATGATTATGCAGTTGCATAAGCCAACAGATCGTCTGCTCCAAAACCTAGTGAGCTTTCTAGAGAGGGATCATATTAAGGCATCACAGGCATACTCATGACAAAAATTCAACATGGAAAAACGTGGGAAGAATGTGCATCTACCTGCTCCAAAAACATACCTATGCTGTACATTCAATTTACTGCAGTGTCAAGCTGAAATGAACACTAGTGGGAGTAAAAGGTCAACAGTTTTTCTTCCTTTTAACAAATTATGATTACAGGTCAGACTGATTAATGGGGATTGTTTTTGCACGGTTTGTTTCGACCTCAAAACACTTTTACCATTGTGCATGATTTCTTGTCACATTTTGACATCTGTGTCACATAATCAACTATAGCTTTTCTGACATGCTGAACTTGCTAGGTAGCTCACCTGGTAAACCAGTGCAGTTCCAATACAGAGCACTCAGGAACAAGTCCCGTAAAACTCTAAAATGCTAAAATGCCATGGTTGCTTAGAAAATGCATTTTTACCTCACATTTGCTTTTGTAAACACTATTGTTTATGGTTTATGTGGTGCTTTACTTTCAAGCACAATAAACATTTTAATACCACTTAAAGGAGAGCTCCACTTTCAAAACAAAGATTCACATATAATGTACTCACACCCTTGTCATCCAAGATATTCATGACTTTCTTTCTTCAGTCGTAAAGAATTTGTGTTTTTTGACGAAAACATTTCAGGATATAATGGACTGATATGGTGCCCTGAGTTAGAATTTCCAAAATGCAGTTTAAATGTGGCTTCAATCGATGCGGTTGTAAACGATCCCAGCCATGGAAAAAAGGTCTTATGTAGCGAAATGATTGGTTATTTTCATAAAAATAATGCAATTTATATACTTTTTAATGTCAAACGCTCGTCATGTCTTGCTCTTCCAGGTCATGACAGTTAGGGTATGTTGAAAAACTCCCATCTCATGTTCTCCCTCGACTTCACAATCGTCCTATATCGCTGTTTTACCTTTTTTGTTAAAGGTGTTTGATCTTCCTTGCATATTCACTTTGCAAAGATTGGGTTGGAACTTCTGCAGCGATGTTGGATGATTTTGAAATGATTTTTGAAGTTGAGGGAGAAAATATGATCTGATTTTTTCGACATACCCTAACTGTCTTGAGCCAGAATACACAGAGTTCAGGGAGAGCAAGACAAGCGATTAAAAAGTAAATTAAATCGTATTTTTTGAATGAAAATAACCAAATGGTTTAGCTATATAAGACTCTTCTTCCTCGGCTGGGATTTGGGATCATTTGAAGCCACATTTAAACTGCAAGTTCAAACTCGGTGCACCATATCAGTTCATTATATGGAGAAAAATCCTGAAATGTTTTCCTCAAAAAACACAATTTCTTTACGGCTGAAGAAAGAAAGACATGAAGATCTTGAATGACAAAAGGGGGACAGTACATTATCTGTAAATTGTTGTTCTGGAAGTGGACTTCTCCTTTAATGTACATTTCATCTATGAACGGTGGGGAGGGTTACAACCAGCATATAAAACTTTGCCAGATTCATATTTATCTATTTTGGATAAAACTGAACATACTTTTGGCACCATTACTGGACAATTCACTTTGCTTCTTGCACATGTCATGACACTTTCAATGAAATATTTTGGAGAAATATGGTGCTTTTTGAGTCTGAGCTCTTTTTTTTGTTTGTTTGTTTTACTGTCTCCTAAGATACCTAGTTTTGCCTAGTTTTAGTAAGCCATTCCCAGCATAAATTTAGTGGAAAAAAGTAGGTAACGTTTGCTCAGTGAAATGCTATATACCATTGCCTTCCCGTAACAGCTACTAAAACCCAACATGCAAGTAAAAACATTTTAGGTGTTTCATTGGTGTTCGTGTTATTTAAAGTTATCCAAACTATGTGAAATTATCCTGTTATAAGGATTTTGTTGTTTTTGTTGAACATTCCTCAGATTTTACAGCAACAGACCACCTTTTGTCCAGTTGGTGTACTGCAAAGCCAATCTTTGAACATAAGCCCATCCAGTTTGACAGGAATGCCAAAGGTCAGAGTGCAACACTGCAAGCTTCAAAATTAGGCTTGAGATCCTGACCTCAAAGGTCTTGTCTGGTTGATCAGGTTCCATATGTTGTGTGTAGAGCCCAATTTAGTTGCTTTTGCAGTCCCAAGTAAACACACCTTGTGTCAGCATGAACTGCTTTCTTCTGCAAAGTACTTTTACTTATGTGGACTTTCATCTGGGTTTTTGAGTATTTTTCAAAGTGTAAAAATGGTTGTGGTGAATACATGAGGTCAAAAAGTAACAGAGTTTTCAGATAAATGTGCAAAATAGTACTGTTGTCTAAGGTGACCTTTTTTTATTATGCTATTTGAAATGCAGAAATTATCCCAGCCTCGGCACCTATAACTAAGATACAGTCTTTCTTCGCCATGCACTCTCTCTGTCTCTCTCTCTCTCTTTCTCGCTCCCTTATTGCAAATCCTTAGACCCTTATTTGAATGAAAAACAGTCATTTAAGATTTGGCACAAACCATTGCGCATGAGAATGTAAGACATTGACAAGCTGCCAGCTCCATCCAGACATGACAGAGAGCTCTAGAGCCCGAGGCTCCTCTCGTGGAAATTATGAATATAAAGTCATGCATTACAGATGCCGGGGTGAATTTATTCCTTCCCTTTAGCAGAAGTCGGAAATGTAGTTGGGACAAATCGATGAAATATAGTTTATCACTGTCGACCTAATCATTTGCTAATGGCTACTATCAATTGTCGGCCTGAAGCCTGCGCTCCATACTCGACTGCAATTAAAGCCAACAAATATTGGATAGGGTTTAGCATCAAATCCCAGGTTTATACATCATTATTCACTCTGTGGTGTTTTTGGCATCATATACTGTGCACTATATGGAACTTTGTACAATATTGCTTGCATTCCAAAAATCCATATAATTCTTACAGTTTAAACAAAGCGGGGTTATTATGTGTTCTTGACATTTACATTTATTCATTTAGCAGGCATGTTTATCCAAAGTATTGTCACCAAATGACAAACATGAGATTAGAAAACAGAGCAGAAGTTAAATGCAGAAAAGAAAAAAAAAGAAGACATCTTTTTCTTGTGGCAAGTGCCTTGGGCTGAGCCCAAGGTCCATTTTAGACATCTGAGGTACAATGTAGTTGCTCAGGCATTGAACTTGTTTTTACCTTTCTCCAAAGTTCTAATATTTAGTCAAACATGACTGAGGCTTGTATCACTCCACTTTTTTGTGTTTGCTTGTTCCAGACAGTCTGTCAATCTCTGCAGTCAAGATAAGGATTTTTCAGTGACCAATAGATGGAAACAAGTGAGTTTCTTTAGTGAGTCATTGAACTGAGTGAGTCATTCAGAATTGAGGTAAAACCTTGCAATTGTGAGTTATAAAGTCATAAGTGTGAGATATATACTCACAATTCTGAATAAAAAAGTCGGAATTATGAGTTTATTTCTCACAATTCTGACTTTTTTTTCACAATTCTGGATTTTTTTTTCTCACAAATGAGTTTGTATCTTGATATTCTTACATTTTTTTTTTTTTCTCTGAATTTTGAGATACAAACTTGAAACTGTGAGTTATGAAGTCTAGTTCTGAGGGGAAAAATAAATAACTGATATGTTCTCAGAATTGCGAGTTTATATCTCACAATTCTGACTTAACTCGAGTTTATATCACGCAATACTGACTTTATACAGTAATTCACAATTCTGAGAAAACAGTCAGAACTACAAGTTAATATCTCGCAATTCTGACTTTTTTCTCAGAATTTTGAGATGTGAATTCGCAATTGCGAGGAAAAAAAAACTTTATTTTTTTCACAAATGTGAGTTTGTATCTCACAATTCTGACATTTTTCTCAGAATTTTGAGATAACTTACAATTGTGGGTTATAAAGTCCAGTTCTGAGGGGAAAAAAGACTGATATGTTCTCATAATCTCGCAATTCTATCTCACAATTCTGACTCAACTCGCAATTGTGAGTTAGATCACACAACTCAGAACTGAAAGTTTATATCTTGCAATTTTTTTTTGAGATACAAAGTTATGGATACAGAGTTATAAAGTCAGAATAGCAGGATATACACACAATTGCAAAAAATAAATTCAGGATTGCGAGATAACTCACAATTCTGACTTTTTTCTCCCAAATGTGAGTTTGTATCTTGCGTTTCTGATTTTTTTTATTTTTTTTTCCTCTGAATTTTGAGATACAAACTTGCAGTTGTGAGTTACAAAGTCCAGTTCTGTAGGGGAAAAAAAGACTGATGTTCACAAAATTGTGAGTTTATATCTCGCAATTCTGACTTAACGACTCACAACTATATTATTTTATATCACGCAATACTGACTTTATACAGGAGCTCACAGCTGCGAGTTTATATCACATAACTCTGAGAAAATAGAACTATGAGTTCATATTTTTCTCACAATTCTGAGAAAAAAATAATTGTGAGTTTGTATCACACAGTTCTGAGGAAAAATGTGATATAAACTTGCAGTCAGAATTGTGAAATTAAAAAGTCACAATTATCTTTTTTATTTTTTTATTCAGTGGCGGAAACGAGCTTCCATAATTTTGTCCTATTTCTTGTATTTATAATTGTGAAAACAGACCTGGTGATTTAAAATAGCTGACAATACAATCCATAGCCATTGAAGAAAAAAAAATATTAAAAGTAGTACTGCATTAATAACAGGGACACTCACTATCACATATTTCTGTTAATATCAATATAATTTCTGTTGGACTTCTTTCTGGTCTGTGCTTTCTGAATATTTCTGTTAATGCTTCCCCTTACAACAAATGTTTGATTTTACTGAACCAGCAATAATATGACAGCTGCTTTTGATCTACATAAACCATAGAGGAGCTGAGTGCTGCTAAAACAATCAGCACATATATAACCTATATACGGTTGCCTTGAGAAATGCATTCTACACACGACATGCTTTGTCCTTTAGCGTTTGGAGCACAGGGGAAATGCGTGAGGAGCGATGGGGTGCGTGTCTCTCAGCATTTCCTTAATGTATTTATTTTCCCTCCTTTTGCTGCCTCAACATATACAACAGAACAGCTGCCGGCGTCGGGAACGCAGGTTATTTATTCATCAGGCCCTGGAGTGCTTCACCGCCATTTTCAAAGATTATTTTTGTGTCGCTGTCACAGTTTGGCCTGTGTCTGATAAAGACGGCGATGATAACTACAGCGCCTGACTGCTGGGGAGCCAATGCTCAGTGTCAGACGGTAGAGCCAAAAATCGTATAAGTACAGCCTTCTTGCATTTGTTTTTTCAGGTCAAGTTGGGAAACATATATAATGCAGAAGACACTGCATGCTTTTTTTTTTTGCAGCTGATATTTATCTGAGTCCACAGAGGATATGAAGGGCAATATGTTGTTGTTTATTCAGATGCCGAGCTCTTCATCCTGATGTAGGCCTCCGAGTTTTGACGTTAAACCGAACTGTAACTACAGTACACAGATGCTTTTGTTTGGTTAGACTCTGTATCCTTATACAGTACATGTATTATTCATGAACAAACAGTTTCTATTCTAACTGACAGAAACCTTTTAGGGCCTTTTCTAGAAAGTAAATAGTTTTCTGAAACAGTTTTAAGGTGCAAGTTCTTATCTCCACACCGAATGAGGTATTCTCCTCCACGTCGGACCACCACAGTGCGTATCGATCCGTCTGTAAGATCAGCTGTGGGCCAAAAAGAACAGTATCGGCAGGAGGGGCGGGCCCGCAGCGGGGATATCTCTGAATATGACGTGAATACGGCACATTGATCAGTCCTTTTCTGACCCTGGCCTTTCATAAATTGCAACCTTTTTAATATTGGCATGCCGGGCCGCTTTCAAAGCTATCTGCTGTCCTAAATGACAAGGTGAAAAGAGAGGTGTCTGAACCGTCCAGCGGGGGAGTCGTAGGTGTCAATACCCTCGTGCTGTATCGACAATTAAGGCTGCTTTGCCCGTCTGAGCGTGATGAGATTTGACAGGACCTTGACTTTGATCTTGACCCCGAAGTCTTATCTTGGAAATATGTAATTTTGGCCCCCTGTGAGATTCACTTAGAGGCTTGTCCCAGCAACCAACCGCAGAGTTCATCATAGCTGAAGTGGGAAGCAACAGCGCTTTGCATTGCAATGAAATTGCCTACTATCTCAAACGGCTCGTACTTGCGCCGACAGCTTGAACCTAAAGTCCTCTTTTACTCCCAAGTTATGAGAGGTTCCAATTGGATGGAGTAGACGTTCTTGAGCACGCTTCGTCTGACCATAAACAGCTCATTATTATAAGTGGCCAGATGTAGTCATATGACGGACAGATTCTTGCCCTTAAGCCTTCCTGTTCTTCTCTTTTTTAGCATCTGTAAGACTTAGTGGTAAAAATGTGGTTGAAATCAGACAACCGCTAACAAGGAGAGAGCACATGGAGAGCAATCTTTTCCTGATGAAGGATTTAGACAAATAGTTTGGAATACTGTTTGCTCTCAGTGACACTTCCAAGTGCGTTTCTTTTTTTTTTTCCTTTTCTTTTTTTAAGTCTGCTTTTTTTTAAGCATAGTGATGAAATGTGATGCCATTACAGAGAAGTCTCATTTTGTAGACCTTTATGTATTTAATAAAATAAAGATTATTGGGGTACGTTTTACAAGAAAATGCTGTAATAATGTTTCAGTCTTTCTATTTCAAAGTTTGTTACTTGAGGTTTCTTTATATTTGTTTGTGAATTAACTTGCTATTTCTGAGTGAAAATTGTTTTAAAGTAATCCTTTTTTAATAACCTACCCTGAGAAATTTACGTTTACTCGTACACTACCAGTCAAAAGTTTTTGGACTGTAAGATATTTAATTTTTTTTTAAAGAATTCTCTTCTGCTCACCAGGCCTGCATTTATTTGATCCAAAATACATCAAACGCAGTAATGTTGTGAAATATTTTAAGTGTCATTACTCCAAACTTTAGTGTCACTTGACCCTTCAGAAATCATTGTAATATGCTGATTTGCTGTTTTTTTAAAAAAAAAAAAACTTTCTTTAATTATTATTATTATCAATATTTAAAAAAACAGTTGACTTCATTTTTTTTTCCCACCAAAGATAAAAATTTATCAGAAATAAAACACTTTCGTAACATTATACACTATACCATTCAAAAGCTTGGAGTTCAAACGATTGATCGCGAATAATCACATTCCAAAAAAATATATTTATATAAAATATATCTATACATGCATGTTTGTGTATTTATATATACATAATATATATACACAGCACACACATATATTATGTAAACAAAAACGTTTATTTTGGATGTGATTAATCACGATTAATCGTTTAACAGTACTTTTTAGGAAATAAATTATAGAATTGAATACTTTTGTTTTGCAAGGATGCTTTAAATGCATCAAAAATGATGATAAAGACATTTATAATGTTACAAAATATTTCTATTTCAGATAAATGCTGTTTTTCTGAACTTTCTTTTCATCAAAGAAACCTGAAAAAATTCTACTCAGCTGTTTTTAACATGATGATGATAATAATAATAATAATAATAATAATAACAGTAAATGTTTTTTGAGCAGCGAATCAGAATATTCCAATGATTTCTGAATATTCCAATGATTTCTAAATATCTTACTGTTCAAAAACTTTTGACTGGTAGCTGGGTAGATTACTTACAAATTATAGCCCATTACTGATTAAAGATTATGTGTTAAAAATTGTTAGTAACAATATGGGTTACTAATTTTAGGTAATGTATTCTGGCTGCTTTTTAAAATACTTTTAGATTACTTTACTTTATACTTTATACTTGCTTTAAACTTACAATTAAACATACCATGCTGATATAAAAAGCAAAGAGAAACAATATATTCAGTATTTTTTAAATATATATGTATATATATATATATATATATATATATATATATATATATATATATATATATAATATAAACATCATACAGTGCATTAAATAATTAAATATTACATTACACCAGGGTTTCCCAAATTGGTCTTAAACATAACCACAGTAGTGGGTTTGTAAGTTTATAAGAAGCTAATAATTAATTAAACCATAAAAAGTAAAATAAAAATAACTTATTTTAATACTTAAACACTAAAAATGTAAATATTTTATTGGTTTACCTGTATATAGTCAAAACTAAATGCAATGAGGCTGTAGGATTTTTAGAGAGAAAAATGTAAAAGAGAGAAAGAAAAAAAAGAATTGGGGAGAATCAATCAATTGTGAATAATTTACTGCCATTGTGTGAATAATATGTAATCATGTACTCCATAAAAATGTAACAGTAATCTGATTATAAGCACCTTAAAATAATATACTCTAATTTCAAGTACTTAAATTTCTGAAATCTGATTACGTAATCCAGATTGCATCTAATCAGTTACTATCCAGCTATATATATGTATATATCTAATATACATATCTAGTGTGTATAGAAAATATATGTTTGTATATGTACATACATACTGTATATGCATAATTGAACCTCTCACATGGAACCGAACATTTGTTTTACCAAACAGAATTGTGGAATAATTGTTGAGAATTACAAAATATAAAATACATAACTTAGCGTAATAAAAAAAAATGCATGCTTTACTTGTATGTATGTATGTATGTATGTAAAATTTGTTTAAGATACATTTTAATGTAAATGAAAGTTACTGTTTGTGACAACTAGAAAAATAGTATTTTTTGATTTCACAAACACATGCCAACAAAAGAATGCATGCCTCTGTGTAAAAAATGCAGTCCAAATGTTTACACCAGACTCCCATGGTGTAAGTCAAGACAAATGTGCACACAGACATATATTTATATGTTTTGCTCCCCTTCTCTCTTTTACCCACGCATACATGCGCTCCGTAGGATGTCAGGATAGGGAATGAATCACATAAGCTGTCAGCAGGTGGTGCTCTTTGGGCAAGTTTTTACTGCACTTGGAGCCCCTTCAACATGCCATCGATCATCATTTTCACAGCATGTCTGAGAGCTCAGAAAGAGGCCAGAGGCCTGTCATCCTCGACCATCGCGTACCTTCACGCCAGCAAATGTCATTTTGCATTGCACCGCTGTGGGCGTGAGGGTGGGCACATCACACATACCAGTCAACATGTGTGACACACTTGCTGCGGTCTGATTAAGTTTAGCGAGTGCCGTGCATGGGGGTTTGTACTAAAATGCACTGACCTTTACAAACTAAACATGAGGTTTTTTCTAGCTGATGAGATTTATTTAAAATCTAAAATCTAATTTTAGGGAGCCAGAGTAAGTATATGTTTTTTAGGTGAATCTGTTGGAGCATATGGGTCAGCTTTCCACATTAAAACTGTTTTTTCTCCCTATGGAAACTTAGGAGCCACAACCAGCTTTTCTCAAATATTTTCCTAGCACGTTAATGTTGTATTAACCTTCTAAGCAGTCTCTTTGGGAACAGATAGTCTGATTACTGTCTTTTTTTGTTAATTTCTTTAATAGATTTATGTGTTTAATTGGGACTGTCAAATTAATGTTAATTTAGCACAGCTAATATTAAAAAAAAAAAAAAATGTGGTGAACCCAACTGCTTTCCTAGTCCCAGGTTTTTGGTCAATGATATAGAAATGTCACATCTATATATATTTAATTAGATTTTTTGTAATCAATTGACAGCCCTTTTTTTAATGGGATATTAAAAAGCAGTCATGAGTATTGCTTTGATTACATACATTTTTTTTTTCCACTTATTGTCGACTCAGCAACTGCATATTGGCAGTCAATTAAGATCTGTAATAACAATTTGAAATAATCTGCACTAAAGGTCTGACAGGCTACTTTTAAAAGGGTCAACGCGGTGACCTTTGCTCGCTAGGGGCTGTAGATACACAATATGGCTCTTTCAGCTCGAGCGCGACTTTTTGCGTTTTAAAATGAAACGTCAATGAAGAGCCGTCTGCACGTCTCGCGCACCTCAAGCTTGTTTCTCATTTTCCCTCACAATAGAAATCAATGCAAAAGTCATTCACGTATTCATTTCCAAAATGCAGTCCCGCTGTTTCAACCTATTTGAGAATTGGCTGACAAATGATTCCTTTTCACATTATTACTTTGAGTACGTAACAGCCAGTGGGATCCAGTTTTGGACACTTTCCCCTCAGTTAATAGTCCTACCTTATGATCATCAATCTTTGCCGACAGATAATATTGATTGGAGGCCAGATTAAATCAGAGTTATTCCAATGCTGTGGGTATTACAGAGTGCAGCTATTATATTGAAATGACTCTTGATTTAATATCACCAAAACGCTCTGCAGAGATATACAGCTCTCGTAGTCTGTGGTTTTACCCAATAGGAACTCAAACCAAAAGATTGATGGAAATAGAAATGTATTTCACTAAAATGGCTCATTTATGCTAATTAGTTAGCTTCCAAGGACTTGCTGTTTCTATTGCTCATACTTAGATTTGAACAGACCCCAAATCTCCTGTATTTGGTACTTATAGACATGAATGATAGCTCAAATTATGTGATTTGTTGAGGACAGCTGTGCTATTATTTTTCTAACACATCCGATTTGTGCTTAAAAGACTATAAAATCATCTCATAGACCCACATTAGATGAGAAACTGAGACTTATCTGACTATTTTAACTTGGACCAGTAAGCAACAACCTAGTACCTAGCAACCACATAGGAACATTTAGATGAAAAAAATGACTTATTATATAAAAAGTGTTACAATTATTTGACACATTACATCTAGAAAATATTGTAATATTGTAATCATTTAAAGTCAAATTAAATAAATCATGGATTAAATTTGATTAAATAAATTAGTTCATTGTTTATAAACTGTTCAATGTATTTTGTTAATGTTAAAATTGCGAGATTAATGCATAAGTTGTATGCTTTGCTTTTTATTTAAGCTTTTTAATACACATTACAATGACAACAATTATGGAAACTTGTTTCTGACCCTGAATAAAAACAAAAACAAAAACAAAAAAGGTAATTGCAACCTTTCTGATTTTTTTTTTTTCCCTCACAATTGCGAGTTCTGACCTTTTTTCTCAGAACTGAGTAATATAAACTCACAATTGCATGTTTTAAACTCAGAATTGCTAGATGTATAACTGAGATATAAACTCGCAATTCTGACTTTTCTCACAATTGCAAAAAAATATTTATTATTTAATTTAATTTAATTTAATTTTACATGCTGTAAAACAATCTTCCATTTAAAAAATAAAAAAAATGGTAGTGCTGCGCAACGATTAATCGTATGCAAAATAAAAGTTTTTGTTTACATAACGTGTGTGTGTATACTGTATATATTTATGTATATATAAATACACACACATACAGTATATAATTTGAAAATATTTACATTTACATATTTATAATTAATATTATATATACATATATTTAATATATAAACATAACATATTTTTCATAAATATATCCATTTGTGTGTATTTTTACATACATAATAAATATACACAGCACACACACATCTATTATGTAAACAAAAACTATTATTTTGAATGTGATTAATCACGATTAATCATTGCACAGCACTAATTTTTTGTTCCTTTGTTATTGGAGCTGTTAAAATTCACTGCGCCATCATATTTCTTACCTCAAATGTTCCTTAATTTTTATATTGCAGGGTGTTCACTGAACTTGTGATTGTATTTGCCAAATATAAAGATAGTTTATGGCAGAAACTCAAACAGGAATATGAAATTGACCTTGTTTAATCTATGCTTCTATACTATCATGAAAAGGGAATGCTGAACATTTTTATTTTTTTTTTATTTTATTATTTTTTTTACATTTTATTTTTGCATGTCGCAGACAAGATTACATTAAAAAAAAGGTATTTTTGTTCCTTTGTTATTGCAGCTGTGTTAAAATTCACTGTGCCATGATATTACTTGCCTCAACAGTTCCTTTATTTCATATTGCAAGGTGTTCATTGAACTTGTACTGGTGTTTGCCAAATATAAAGTCGGTTTATGGCGGAAACTCGAGCTGGAATATTAAATTGACCTTGTTTAAACTATGCTACTATACAGTTATGAAAAGGGAATGCTGGAACTGCGTCTCCACCTGCCAAAGCTGTTTTTGGAAATGGCTCCTCTGTGACCTAACATGTAGCTGATGAAATCTTGCCCATAAGGCAGCAAGAGCGAACCGCCTCTGACTTTGTTCAGGGGAGACAGGTGCTGTTCAACTGCTCATGACATCACAACAAGTGTTTGCATGACTCATGTGGCTCCTTGCAGTCGCCCTGACAAACCCCCTCCGAACGTTAGGGGGAAGACAGGGCAAGGAGAGGACGAGAAAGGCGCTTTTGCGTTCACACATTCACTAAACAATGTTCACTTCCTGTTGGATCTGAAACTGTATTTCAGAAATTTCACTGAAACTGATAACTGAATGAAAAGGGCATAAGTTTACTACCCAGCTGTGGCCCCCTGAGAGGATATGAAGTAAGGGCCACCTTTCATTAAGTGCCAACAAACCCTTAAAAACAGGTGCACATGTATCCAAAAGTTCAGTTGAGGTTATGACCATCTTCCCCTCGAAGAGACTGATGCCAGTGTACATAGATGATGTGATAAATGAGTCAGATGTGAGTCGCTTTACCACAGCACATGTGGCACTGCAGCTGATATTCACGTCATCTTCCTCTGGTGAAGCATTCGCTATAGGTCAGTCGCCTTATTACGGTGGTTCTCTTACTCTTGTAAGTCCACTATTTTCAATATTCTAAAGCTCCTCTGCGCTGTTTAATGACACAGACTAGGGCTGTCAATAGTCTTAAATAATTAAGTGTTTTAAACTAAAGATTTCTGTTGCTGTAGCCATTCTTGGGTCAGTGACTAATTTCTTTACTAATCCTAAGTAAAGAAAAGGAAAAATATACAGTTGAGGTCAGAAGCTTTCATACACCCTGCAGAATCTGCAAAATGTTAATTATTTTACCAAAATAAGTGGGGTCATACAGAATGCATGTTATTTTTTATTTAGTACTGACCTGGATAAGATATTTTACATAAAAGACGTTTACATATTGTCCACCAGAGAATAGTTAAATTTATAAAAATGACCCTGTTCAAAAGTTTACATACACTTGGTCCCTAATACTGTGTTGTTACCTGAATGATCCACAGCTGTGTTTTTTCATTTATTGATAGTTGTTCATGAGTCCATGAACAGTTAAACTGTCTGCTGTTCTTCAGAAAAATCTTTCAGGTCTCACAAATGTTGTTTTTTTTCAGCATTTGTGTGTATTTGAACCCTTTCCAACAATGAATGTATAATTTTGAGATCCATCGTTTCACACTGAGGACAACTGAGGGACTCATATGCAACTATTACAGAAGGTTCAAACGCTCACTGATGCTCCAGAAGGAAAAACGATGCATTAAGAGTCGGGGGTGAAAACTTTTTGAATTTGAAGATCAGGGTAAGTTTAACTTATTTTGTCAGGGCCAGGGGTGTAAACTTTTGAACAGAATGAAGATGTGTACATTTTTCTTATTTTGCCTAAATATCTTTTATTCTTTTTTTTCATTTAGTACTGACCTTCAGAAGTTGCAGAAGATACTTACGTGTTTCCCCGATGACAAAATAAGTTAAATTTACCCTGATCTTCAAATTCAAAAAGTTTTCACCCCCGACTCTTAATGCATCGTGTTTTCTTCTGGAGCATCAGTGAGTGTTTAAACCTTCTGTAATAGTTGCATATGAGTCCCTCAGTTGTCCTTAGTGTGAAAAGATGGATCTCAAAATCATACAGTCACTGTTGGAAAGGGTTCAAATACAAAAATGCTGAAAAACCAAAGAATTTGTTGGACCTAAAAGATTTTTCTGAAGGACAGCGGGCAGTTGTCAACAAACAAGGGACTCATGAACAACTATCACTAAATAAAAAAAAAACACAGCTGTGGATCATTCAGGTAACAACATAGTATTAAGAATTAAGTGTATGTAAACTTTTGAATGGGGTATTTTTTATAAATTTAACTATTATTTTCTGTTGTGGACTATATGTAAACATATTTTATGTGAAATATCTTATTCAGGTCAGTACTAAATAAACAAATACATGCATGTTGTATGATCAAGTAGTTCAAGTCTTGCAGGCCAAATCTAAGCACTAAGTTGTGAAGAAGCAGCAGACTACCACAATTTGGCATACCTCACCAGAATATAAAAAATATTCAATGTATACTAAATAACACAACATATGTGACCCTGGACCACAAAACCAGTCATAAGGGTCAATTTTTTTTTAAATTGAGATTTATACATTATTACAGTATTACTACTATTTTCCCTTGTGGACTATATGTAAAATATATAGTATTTATAAAATAAAATATATGAAATATGGTCTTGTTCATATGAAACATTTTCAAGAAAAGTTCATGAGCGCTGGATGGCTGCTGACGCCCTGGAGCTTGTGTCTTGTGTCAAACAGACGTTATCTTTAGTATCAAACTGTGTATTTGAAGTCTAAACAAGTACATTCTCGCTTAAAAACTTCTAAAATTGACAAAAACAGTATTATTTATAACTGGTGAATTTGGGCATCTGCCATGACACTCACTGTGAGAAACACCACAAGCGGAGTGATACACACGGTAACACGGTTGGAGTTCTGTTATCACTAGAATATCGCACTCCATTTAGCCAATCAGATTCGAGCACCAGAAAGAACTGTCTTATATAAAATTCCAATTGGATCATTCATTATGATATCAGGACAGTTCACCCTGACATTTTTGACTGAACAGAATTTGCCACTGCACCGTTTAGATTTTATTGCTTTAGATTTATTGCAACTCCAATACTTTACATGCACAGAACAAGATTTGCATTTGTCTGGAAATGGAGAGTGATGTGATGAGGATGATGATGGTGATTTTGATGGCTCTGCAGAGGCTGATATCATCGGAGCTCTTTGCTGAGTGCTCAGCATTACATCATTGGGCCCTTCGGCAGCTCGACTTACAACATAAGGAGCGCTTCACAGGAGCCAGCTTCTGTAACGCAGTCCGCTTTGAGGTAACATGAGAAAAAACCCCAGTGTCCAAATATGAGTGGGTTCACACAAAGGTGAGCTCTGCATCCCCAGCCTGGGAAGCTTTGTAATGTAAGTCACTCATCACCAGCAGTGTAAGAAGCCCCAATCCATTATTCACACGAACAAATCATCAGACACTTCTTGGATCCCCACTAAAGGCACTCTAAAGCGACTCAGTGCAAGAGTATATGGAAAAGATTTTCTCAGCTCAGAAGACAAATAATGTATTAAAGTAACTTATTTAGTGTTGAATCAGAGGCAACGCTTTTCTCAGTTCTTAAATAAAGCAGTAAGCTAAGAGAGTCTGACTTTATATTATGAACGCCCAAGAAACAGCAATATGACAAAATATGATTTAGTTAATTTTATATAAAATATATAAAAATAAGATATATTTAATTTTGTCTTCAGGCTGTTTATGGTTGACAAATGTGTCAAACATGCAAACAAAAGTTATTTTTGTCTTTTATTTATTTATTTTTTTTGAGAAACAAACAAAATGTTCAAAACTGTTTAAACGGGTCTTTACAAATTAACGTTTTGGAAATCAATCAAAACATTTGCAAGGGTTTTGTTTGAGAACTTTACTTACAAATCATACAATAAACAAAGCAATACATTTGCAACACAAAACTGCTTTGCAAGCACATCAAAGGGTTTTGTATGGAAGTCCGTTTCCACCACTAAATAATAAAAAAAAAAAAGGTAATTGACTTTTTATCTCACAGTTCTAACTTTTTTCCTCACAATTGCTTTTTATCACAAACGCACAATTCTGATTTTTTTCTGAATTGTGAGACATGAACTCGCAGTTGAGTTATAAAGTAAGAATTGTGAGATGTAAACTTGCAATTCAGACTTCTTTTCCTCAGAATTGTGATTATAAACTCAATTGCGAATCAGAATTGCATTTCTGAGAACATATCAGTCTTTTTTCCCCTCAAAATTGGACTATAACTCACAATTACGAGTTTATATCTCACAATTCTGAGAAAGAAAACTCATTTACGTGAAAAAAAAAAGTTAGAATTGTGAGTTTTTCTCTCACCATTCTGACTTTATATCTTACAATAGCAAGTTTATATCTCGCAATTCTGAGAAAAAAAGTCAGATATGTGAGTTTATATCTAGCAAATTTTGACTTCATTTCTCACAATTGCAAGTTTACATCTCATAGTTCTGAGAAAAAGTCAGAAATGTGAGTTTATATCTCGCAATTTTGACTTCATTTCTCACAATTGCGAGTTTATATCTTGCAATTCTGAAGAAAAAAACTCAGAATTATGAGTATATCTCACAATTTTAATTCATTTCTTACAATTGCAAGTTTATATCTCAGAATTCTAAGGAAAAAATTAGAAATGTGAGATTATATCACAATTTTGACTTTATATCTCATTTGCAAGTATATAAACAATTCTGACACAAAAAAAGTCAAATGTGAGTTTGTCACAATTTTGACTTCATTTCTCACAATTGCAAGTTTATATCTCGCAATTCTGAGAAAAAGTCAGAAATGTGTTTATATCTCACAAGTTTGCCTTCATTTCTCAGAATTGTGAGTTTATATCTCACAATTCAGAGGAAAAAAAAGGTCAGAATTGCATTTTGTATCATGCAGTTTTGAGGAAAAAAAGCTGAAATATCGAGATAAAAAGTCACAATAATTTTTATTTATACTGTTCAGTGGTAGAAATGGGCTTCCTTACCTTTTTTGAGAAACTTTACTTACAAAATGTGAAAGATTGTCTAAACTGTTTTACATGCTACATTAACATGCAGTTGCAAAGCAAAATGATATATTTGATATATTTACCAAAATAAATGTAATTTATTTATAAATTGTAAATAAATGAACAACAGAGACAAATCTTAATTTCAGGGCTGTTTTGGGGCACAGAAAATACATACAAATATATAAATAAATAAATAGAAGTCATATAGGTCATTGTTTTATTGGTTTGTAATTAGGTACCACGGTAAAGCAGAATTCAACTGATGTGCAGTCCAAGGTGTGCATGCAGTGTATTGGCTGGCTGTTTTACAGCAGCGTGTAATGGCTTATCCAATTTAGAGCTCAACTTCTGTACTGTATATGCTTTATTATATATAAAACAAACAGCATAAGGATCTTCAAGTGGCAGTGCAGTAGTTACATGGTTCCTGTTTATGTTCGTGAGGCCAGTGTGTCCAAAGATGACTGGGTGACCACAGCTCATGAAGATAAATGGGGGGATGATGTAATTCCATGCGGCAGAAGTAGATGGGTGACATACTCAGCGATCTGCAGTTTGCTCTGGTTAGCCAGCACTGACATGATAATGATGACAAAAGCTTTACCAGTAAACATCTCTGGGCCAGAGTTGCTCAGAGACTCTTTATGGTGCAGTGAAATTGAAAGATGAAGCATCTCTGTCGCTAGCTGTTCGCATATCACCAGGCATAACCAGAGGACTATGACGACATCGACGCTGTTGAGTCACACTGTTTGTCAATAATCAGTGCATCTGTCATAGTAATGCAAGCCTGCAAATCACCAGCAGCTATGAGTGCCTAACGTGTTTCCCGTCTGTCAGCTAGGACGTGGGTCTTTTTTTAATTTCCTCTTTAAATAGAGTTAAATATACATTTGCTAATGTGTATTTTACTATGTTGTGAGGTGCCAGAGCAAATGCATTCTCTGATTTAAAGAGCACTTTCCAGGAAAGAACATTATTCAATAACCGTGAGCAGTTTGGCGACCTCTTTGAAAGGCACAATCCTGTTTTTGTAAGTCCTGCCCATTCTCTAAAGCATTCTGTCCTTTTGTGAAGAGCGATGCCAGGAGCAGCAGCTGGAAAAACACAGCCGACCGTGGACTTAAAGAGCCGCACTGTTAACCAAAACTCTTTTGCAAGCTGGCATGCAAATGCAGCCCTTAAGCAGATTTTGTACATTGTCCGTTGCACCATATAGAAATCCACACTGATGCAGATGCACATCCGCATTGGAGATGCTATAATGATCTCATGTGGGTTGACTGGCATGCCTTGTGTTGTTTGCCAAACAGAAGCAGCGCCTTGTCCTGCGCATGAAATCAGATCTCAGACATGAGGTCACGCTTTCAAGTGTCCCTTTCGTCTGCTGCATCATTGTGCGCAAAATGCCATTATACAATGAAAGAGGATTAAGAATGGAATGAAAAAGAAGAAAGGAATAGAAAACAGAGGGCCGAGGTTGCTGAACAGTTGCACAATATTCCAGTGCAAACCCCTGCGTCTTATTAAATAACCACCCACAATTTAGTTTAACTAAGCGTTAAATGCTCTGAAATAGCACTGAGTTGTATTTAAATCATGTCATTGTCATTTTCAGTGTGAACGTGCCTCTTTTCTATGTAAATTAGGCTTATTATAGATGTGCCTTATTGTCAGTATATAAAAAGCAGGTGGTAAATGTTTGTGTATATTTTCTATTGATCATGACAGCAGTTATACATAAAATGATGATCAAATGTAGAACAGATGTAGAAGAGCATTAAAACCAGGCACACAACCAGATATGTGACCCTGGACCACAAAACCAGTCATAACTAGCATGGGTATATTTGTAGCATAGCCAAAAATACATCGAATGGGTTGAAACGATTTTTCTTTTATGCCAAAAGTCATTAGGACGTTAGTACAGATCTTATTTATTGAGCTTTCAGATAATGTATAAATCTCTTTTTTTTTTTTTTTTTAAATACCCTTTTATATTCTGGTGACGTATGCCAGATTGTGGCAGTCTGCTGCTTCTCCACACCTGCTCAGATTCGGCCTGCAAGATTTGAATTACAGTTGTGGTCAAAAGTTTACATCCCCCTTTCAGAATCTGTAAAATGTTAATTATTTTACCAAAATAAGAGGGATCATACAAAATGCATGTTTTTCTTATTTAGTACTGACCTGAATAAGATATTTAACATAAAAGATTTTTACATATAGTCCACAAGAGAAAAATAATAAAGTTATAAAAATTAAAGTTTACATCCCCTTGATTCTTAATACTGTGTTGTTACCTGAATGATCCACAGCTGTGTTTTTTTTGTTTAGTGATAGTTGTTCATGAGTCCCTTGTTTGTCCTGAACAGTTAAACTGTCCTCTGTTCTTCAGAAAAGTCCCTCAGGTCCCACAAATTCTTTGGTTTTCCAGCATTTTTGTGTATTTGAACTCTTTCCAACAATGACTGCATGATTTAGAGATCAGTCTTTTCACACTGAGGACAACTGAGGGACTCATATGCAACTATCAGAGAAGGTTCAAACGCTCACTGATACTTCAGAAGGAAAAACCATGCATTAAGAGCCAGGGGGTGAAAACTTTTGAACAGAATGAAGATGTGTACATTTTTCTTATTTTGCCAAAATATCACATTTTGTTCACATTTTGTTCTCTACTTTTCAGAGTCTACAGAAGATACTTACATGTTTCCCAGAAGACAAGTTAAATTTACCCTGATCTTTAAATTCAAGTTTTCACCCCTCGACTCCTAATGCATGTTTTTTCTTCTGGAGCATCAATGAGGGTTTGAACCTTCTGTAATAGTTTTCAAAAAGCTCAGTTTTCCTTGACAAAAGCACCATCTCATTGTGGACGGAAGGCCAAAACAGAGAGAAAAAGATGCGTTTTTAAACAAAAACATATTAGTGTGGACAAGGCCACAATAACTGTTGGATTTTGTTTGTTTGTGCACAAAAGCAAGCTTGACGGTCCATCATTAAACCTGTCATGAAGGCATAAGCAGAGCATATTAAAATATACATATGAGATTGCATTAATTCACAACCAAGCCAGTGCAGACTTGATAGAACTGGGCTAATAGGGTCATACTTCCTGGTTCAAGAAAGAACTGGACCAGCTGGACTAACCACCAAATAAAGCATTATAATAATCTAACCTTGAGGTCTTGAACGCATTTGATGTTGAAAGCAGAGGTCGTAATTTAAATATATTTTTAAGATGGAAAAATGCTAGAAACTACCTGATCACATGACATAAACGTACCTGTGAAAATATACCAGTAAGAACATATCAATGCAGTTTCCAGCAAAAATGAACACTAGAGGCAGTAAAACAGTGAGTACTTGTAATCGTTTTCGTACACAGTTATGATTACAGCTTCATGTGTTTCACTTTCTGGTGCTGACCCCTGCCAGATTACTACCCACCTAGGGTTAGGATTAGGCAATCATGTAGTGATTTCAGCAAGAGGATGTAATAATTTGGCAGGGGGCCAAAAATGGACACAACACTGGATGTAACAAGGTTGCTCGGTATCTCAGCCAGCACAGAATTTGACGTAGGTTGCAGAATCCTTGGGTACGAATCCTGTGAAAAACACTATGAAAGAGCTGAAAGATGAGAGATCGATGAGAGATTTTTTTTTTTATATCAACTATGCATTCTGTTTTTTTTGTGAATTGGTTGCCAAAACTTGTTAGCGAACCCGGCCGCTAAGAAATATAGAGCTGAATATCATCAGCATAACAGTGAAAGCTAACACCGTTTTCTGATGATATCTCCCTAGGGTAACGTGTAAAGTGTCCTAGTACTGAGCCTTGTTAATAGTTCATCCAAAAATGTAAATTTACTCATTCTCAAACCATGCAAGATTAGTTTTACTTCATTTGGAGAAATTTGGCATTACATCACCTGTTTACCAGTCCTCTGCAGTGAATGGGTGCCATCAGAATAAGAGTCCAAACAGCTGATAAAAACATCACAATAATCCAAAAGTAAACGTTACATCTCCAGTCCATCATTAAATGTGAAGCGAAAAGCTGCATATCCGTAAGAAACAAACACATCATTTAGTTGTTTTAACATTAAAGAGATAGTTTACCCAAAAAAGAAAATTCTATCAATTAATTAATTCGTAAGTTCATCACTGGAACACAAATTAACATAAGCTTGATGAAATCTAAGGGGTTGATTAAAGTCGTTATTTTAGTTTTCTCGTAGTTTCGTAACATTACGGTTGAACCATTGATTTCACATGGTCTGTTTTATTGATGTCCTTAGTATGTTTCTGGGCCTGGGAACATTTCAGGGTCAGAAAGCTCTTGGATTTCATCTAAAAACAATATTTATTTGTATTCCGAAGATCATCAAGGGATTTATGAGTTTGAAACGACATGAGTAATGTGAGTAATTAATGACAGAATATTCATTTTTTGTTGAACTATCCATTTAAACCATCAGTTCTGGTTCATGACTCCATAATAAAGCTTCCTCGAGTAAAATTGTCCATGTCCAGTTAATTATTATTAACATTTCTTTTACAGAATATTCACAAATTTTCTTCCATGTATTAATTTTAACAGTAAACCTCTTTTTGTTTGCCAAAAAATAAAAGGGTTTATTTTAATTTGATTCAGAATAAATGTTTAATGCCTTCATTTGATTATTAAAAAAATTAAAATGCAAAAATATCTGAAAAAAAAAAAAAGAGAAAGAGAAACATTGTAGGGCCCTATTGTTAAAAATATTGAGTTTTGGACTCATTTTTTTCACTGAAATTTTTTTGTTATTATACAGAGAGTAAAGTACTGAAAAAAAAAAAAAGTACAGTTGGGTACTAGGCACCCCTGCCCTATCCATCCCCCCGAGACATATTTGTTCAGAACTGTTTTGGACCGTTTTTGCTTAAAAACTGTGCTTTATGTTTCTCTTCTGATAAAGAGATGATGACAATATTATGGATAGAGGACTCAGTTTTAGCTAGTTTGAAGTTAAAAACATCTCGATGGATTTGTTTCTTACAAACAAACAGCATTTTGCTTCACAAGATGTTAATTGATGGATTGGAGTGGTTTTAATTACATGTGGATTACTGTTTTTATGAGCTGTATGGACTCTCATTCTGTCGGCATCCATTTACTGCAGTGGATCCATTGGTGAGCAAGTAATGCTAAATTTCTTTAAAACTAATAAACGTATCTAAATCTTGGTGAAATTTTCATTTTTGGGTGAGCTGTTCTTTTAAAGTGTCTTTAAAACAGAGTCTGTTTTCTTGTCCATGCCTTTAATCGATAAACCTAATGATGAAACCTCCTAACAGACGTGTGAACTTTGGGGTCCATTTGGAACGAGGCTTTTTCTTAGCTTGGTGACTTTGATTAAACCCGGTTAATTATTTGCTCCACATATTTGTTGTGATGAATGATGCACTTGCCCGTGCCTGACTTTGTTTTGATAACACGAGACACGTGAATGTCAGAGTGGAGGGCACAGCCTCAAGGTGAGTCTGTCGAAGCGCGGCAGTCTCGCAGACCCCAGACTCGAGCGCCGAGCTCCTGTCTGATGACATCATCGCCTGGTCTAGGTAGCCCAGCCAAGGATGCGGTCGATTCAATAGGCTGTCGTCTGTTGCTGTGGGAAGGACTCCGCCAATCCCATTTTTCCCCTCAGCAGCCCTCCCTTAATGTATACATCACTGATTCCATGAGTGATCTTTTTCTCAGTATCCATAGCTCTCTCCAAAGACAACATTATGCCGTCACTCACAGAAAGCTGCGCTCCCGAGAGGCTCTGAGCGTCTGGTTGTGCGTGCTGTTTATGTATTTCTAAACTCATGAGCAGGATTCAAAGTTACCCTTGAGTTGATATTGTGTGTTATTTGACCAGGCCGTCTGAGCCATCGCAAACTTTAATACACACTACCGTTTCGAAGTTTGGGGTCAGATTTATTAAAAAGCATTTTTAAAAGTAGTAGTCTCTTATGCTCACCAAGGCTGCATTTATTTGATGATAAATAGTTAAAAAAATGTTAAATGTTATTACAATTTAAAATGTAACTGTTTATTTAATATTTTAATATAATGTAATTTATTATTGTGCCGTCAAAGTCTTCAGTGTTGCATGAAACTTCAGAAATCGTTCTAATATGCTGATTTGGCACCTAAAAAACATTTTCTTATATTCTTATATGTGACCCTGGACCACAAGTAAGTAGCACAGGTATATATGGGTCAAAATTATCTATTTTTGTTTTATGCCAAAAATCATTAGGATATTAAGTAAAGATTATGTTCCATGAATATATTTTGTAAAATTCCTACTGTAAATATATCAAAACTGTTTTTTGAGTAATATGCATAGCTAAGAACTTCATCTGGACAACTTTAAAGGCAAATTTCTTAATATATAGATTTTTTGTGCACTCAGATCTTTTAAACGGTAGTGTACGTTTTATTTTATTTTATTTTATTTTATTTTATTTTATTTTATTTTATTTTATTTTATTAACCCTTACTAAATTGGTTTGCCGGTCTTAGGTGGTCTCCCAGACAAATCAGACTGGTCTGTTCGTTTTTTTTTTCCCCTCCGTGGAACACAAAATGAACATTTTTGAAGAATATTTCCATTCAACTGCTGGGAAACAAAATAAAAATAAAATAAATAAATACAAATCTTAAACCTCACAAAACTGGTTTGCTGGTTTTAGGTGGTCTCTCAGACTATTCAGACTAGTCTGTTTTTTTGGGGGGTTTTTTTCCCTGTGGAACACAAAATATTGAGGAATTGAAGAATATTTCCATTCGACTGCGGGAAAAAGAAAGAAAAAAAACAACAACAACAAAAAAAACTTATACCTCAATAAACTGGTATGCTGGTCTTAGATGGTCTCCCAGACTATTGAGACTATTCAGACTATTGGGTCTGTTCGCTGGTTTTAGAGTTTGATTTTTTATTTTTTATTTTTATTTATTTTTTATTTGTTTATTTATTACTATATTATAAATATTTTATTTATTAATATTTAACAAAATTAACATTTTTGAACTATTAGATTTGGTGAGTAAATATGAGAATTTTCATTTTTAGGTCAGCTTTTTTTTAACAATAAGTTCAAATGCTGGAAGGACCCAGAGAAGACACTTCTTTTTTTTCTTTTTTTTTTTCGTGTCCACAGTTGTCTGAACATACTGTTGAGGCAAACAACTGATAGGTGTAAAACTGCTGACTCCACTGGCTTGCTCTGCGTCCAGCTCTTACCGCACATGCACAATGCATGAGGAGCTCATACAATAAATCCAGGACCATTTGGCTCGATCGACATCTGGACAGGTGCTGGATATCCATACCTGTCTTTGGATGTCTTTCTCTCAATAGAGCGCTCCCTGGGTACATTCACAAAACCTGTGAATGGACAAGGGGCTCTTGCTCAGAGGAACAGCAAAAGATGAGGGGTTTAAAAGGTCAGAGGTGTGTGGTTTTCTCCTGTTAAAGCTACACAGGATGTGTCTAAGCTCTGTCAGTAAATGACAGCTGAAAGGCAGCATGCTGAAACAAAGGCCTGCCCTGACAGCGCACTCTGTGGATCAGTGCTCGGACAGATTAAAAACACCGCGTTTCAGGAATACAGAGGGCAACTGCAAAACACAAGAAGGAACGGCTGTAGCACCATGACATGCTAACTGACCCATCCAGAGGGCATCTTTCATAACATCTTCAACCTCTCACTCCGACATCCTGCGTGCAGCCTCGGAGCCACTATTATAGGTAGACCCCGTTTCGAAGCATCTGTCTGCTTGACAAATGAAGCGAGATAACTGTCAATTAAGATGAAATTCCATCTGCGGAGCTGAACAAGCAGGACACGTTCAGAAACGGTCCCATCATTGGACTGACCCCAGATCAGTTTCTTTTCAGTAATGAGGTGATCTGCAAACTGTTCCAGACTCTGGCGATGCATCAACCAAGCCCGTATTTTAGAATAACGCCTTAGAACACTCTGAAATCATTAATTATAATTAATTAGAGTAGCGTTATGTGCCGTCTAATTTATCATATTTGCTTTATTCATCTCTCATCGTCAAAATGTGGCCAGCAGCAGCATTTTGTAGGAAACTGCTGAATAAGCATCCCTCTGTTTGTGCATCCTAACTCATTTCAATGACAGTAACAGACAGTTAATGTATTGGAACTTACTGGCTCTGTTTAGCGATGAATGCTTCCTAGCTTAAATTATTGCCTGTTTGTTATTTTACATTTTAATTTTAGATTTTTAGTCATAAAGCAGAAGTGAGTGCTTTAGTTCTAACTGTGTTTGAGTCTGTAGTCAACATGGTGGCAGGAATTACAAGTTAATAGAGAAATATAATACAAAATGATAAAATTAATCACTAATTCATTCAGCTAAATAAGTTCAGCTCTGCTGTGGAAATGTTGCCTGAAGCTAGTTTTATGCTAATATGAACAAGACTATTCCTATATTAGTCTAATTTTGGTCAAATTCTGAATATGAATTAATAAATTAATAAATATTAAAAATAAATAAATAAATTAAATAAATTCTAGAACTTCAAGCAAGTCTTTAATTTGACCAAAAGTGAGAGCAAAAATATTTTGTTGAATTAAATGCTGATCTTTTGACTTTTCTGTCCATCAAAAAAGCCAGAAAATGTTCTACGGTTTTTGGTATATTATGCAGCAACTGCTTAATTAAAAAGAAAAACATCGTAGAAATAAAATGCATAAAACTGTTCATTTAAATTGTACTAATAGTAACATTATTACAGCTTTTACTGTATTTTTGTTAAAACTAAATCTAGCCATAGTGAACACAAATGTTAGTTTTATGCTTACATGAATGAGAGTATTCCTATTAATCTGACTTTTTGTCATATTCTGAATATGAATGCATAAATAAATAAATATATAAATAAATAAATAAATAATCTAGAAATTTAAACAAGTCTTTAATTTGACCAGAAGTTAAATGCTGATCTTTTGACTTCTCTGTCCATCAGAAAAGCTGGACAAAACAAACAAACCAAAAAAAAACAAACAAACAAAAAAAAAAACAGCTCAACAATTTCTTGACTTTGTGGAGGATTAATCATATGAAAAAAAAAAATACAAATAAAAAAAATCTAGAAATTCAAACAAGTGTTTAATTTGACCAAAAGTGACAGCAAAAAAAATATTATTGTTAAATTATATGGATTTCAGGATTTTTCTCCATATAATGGACTTCATTGGTGCCTCGATTTTGAACTTCCAAAATGTAGTTTAAATGCTGCTTCAAAGGGCTCTAAACGATCCCAGCCGAGGAAGAAGGGTCTTATCTAGCGAAACAATCTGTCCATTTTTTTTTTCGGAAAAAACTAAATTGTATAATTTTTAAGCACAAAAGCTCATGTAGCACTAGCTCTGGGATGCACGTCCACGACGCTACGTACTATTGAATCACGTCGAAAGGTCGCACGGAATGTAGGCAGAACTACAGGCCCAGTGTTTACAAACCGAACACGCAAAGACTAAGGAAGGGCAAGTAAGTCAAACGCTGTTCACAAACAAAAAGGTACAACGATGTCGGACGATTCTGAAGTTGTAGGAGAAAATAAGATGGAGTTTATTTGCCATACTCTACCTTTTTGAGCCGGAGTACACAGACGATGAACTTAGATGTGACAAAAAATCAGCTTTGCCATCATAGAAGTAAATGACATAAAACTTTAAATTGTAATAATATTCACAGTATTACTGTTTGTTTTTGCTGTACTTTAATAAATGTAGCCATGGTGAACATAAAAGACTTTTCATAAATACATTTTAAAAATCCTACTGACCTCAAACTTCTGAACGTCTTTGTGTTTCATATGTTTTATCTATTTATTTATACCTTTATGCCAAGTCACATGTATATCACCCTTGAATTGGGTTGACTTTATTTTGATCATTGATATTTTGAGAGAGTGATTGGCAGTAGTTCCTCAGGTGGTCTAAGCAATAAATGTTAATGTTTCTGAGCACGGCATATTCATCGGTACTCAAAAATTGCATAACTTTAACAGCTGGTTCAGGGAAGGAAATATTATGGCCTGTAATTAAATTTAAAATGAAGTGATATTTCATCTAGTGTCATTAATAAAAAGGGGCTTTCTCAGATAACAAATTTATTTCTGGCAATATAGGAAGAAAATTAAGATCTGCAGAATGTTGAAGAGGAGGGAAGAGCTTTGGAGCCGATCCCCTGGATTGGTCTTCATTTACGATTTTAATAAAGCGTGAGGCTTTGAGGGTCTCCACGTTGGACTAAATATAATCAACGCTGCCTTAGAAGAAGCTTACAAAATTATAAGACTTCCCATTCCTCCTTGTAAGCCTTTGCTGTATTGCTACATTCAAGATGAAAATGATTAAATCCTCCTCACTGTTTTAATGTTCAACGCTGCGTATGTGCACTGATTGCCTATCTGAACCTCATGCACTTTAGAGCCGCTCTGAAAAGTGTGTGATCTCCAGATTGAGGGCAGCAGCCGGTTTGTCCGGTGACGGTTAAGAACACCGTAATGAAAATGTGCTCTTGCCCAGAATCATGGCCCTGAAAGCTGATGTGGACTTTGATGGAGATCCTTCCTCTCGGCCTAATGAAAAGCAGAGATGGCTCTGCCTCGTACAGGATTACAATTAGTTCTCCAGACCGCTAGCAAATCTGTACTTGCTGCAAGAAAAAATAGGATAAATAAATACCTTTTCACCGCGACATGGATGAAATGCCACCATAGTCACCTGACCTTAACTTTGATCAGTTATTTTCAGGGTAACCAGATTTCCCTGATTTTATTAAAAGGTCATTTTGCACCTTGAGGCCTCCAGCTTTACGGGGGGATCAATGATTTAATCATGTTAGCGGTGAGCCTATTGGCTTGAAAGTCTTTTGTGATATTCTCTTACTGTTTTAATGAGTTTTGCTTGAGATTAAACCGCATGGGAATAGGAAGGATTACCCAAATGTTCTTATAGGAAAAAATCTAGTTTTCTTAGAGTCTGTACAGAGTTCTGAAACTTCTAACCAAGACTTATTGGAAAAACATACCTGTTGCGACATATCTGCAAAATGACATTATGTTGTTTCTTGCACGTTTCGCAACGCTGTCAAAGTAAAATGTCCAATGAGTGGTGCTTAAAAGCATGTTTGGTTCAAAACAGATATGAATCTGACAAGATTTTATTACATTAGTTGTTTTGCTGTATGTATTGTGGCAGTTCAGAAATGAATTGTGCATTAAATGGTGGTAAAAGGTTAACTGGATGGTTCACCCAAAAATTAAAATTGTCATTATTTACTTACCTTCATGTCGTTACAAGCCTGTAAGACCTGTTCATCTCCAGTTCATCTGCAGCTGACATGTTCAAGACCCAGAAAAGTAGTAAGGACATTGTTAAAATAGTCTCAAAAATAGTCCATGTGACATCTGTGTTTCAACCTTAATTTTATGCTGAATACTTAAAAAAAATAATTAGTTTATTCAACAATTTCCTCTCTTCTGTGTCAGTCTTCGACGCATGTTCATGAAAGTACCATGACAAGAATGAAGTCTTTATTTTCGTTTTCTTTGCAAAAAAATTATTCTCGTAGCTTCATAAAATTAATATCACTATTCGCTATTTTAACGAAGTCCTTACAACCTTTCCGGGCTTTAAACATAGTTTAGTTGAATTGCTGTCAGAAGGCTTTCGGATTTCATCAAAAATATCTGAATTTGTGTTCCGAAGATAAACGAAAGTCTTACGGGTTTGGAACAACATGAGGGTGAGTAATTAATGCAGAATTTTCAGTTTTGGGTAAACTATCCTTTTGACGCTCTGTTGCGTTTGAAAATAATGTACCACCTACACTAAACCCTACCCTAAACCTCATATATACAACCTTTATATTATTAACAACATGCATTTGGCAACAATGCCTTTATATTGTGGCTTGCTTCTACAGTAGAGCTCTTTAAGTGTTGCTTACTTGCACTAAGTGCAGTGCTGTACCAGGTGACCTACCAAGCAAGTTTGCCATGTCAGAAAAGCCATACACTCAAAAAAATGCTGGGTTAACCCCACCCAACTTGGGTTATTTGGCAACCCAGCGCTGGGTAAATATTGGACAGAATGTCATGCTGGGTTGTTTTTACCCAGCTGGTTGGGTTAAATGTTTTACCCAACATGCTGGGTTGTTTTATTTAAGTCAACTATTGTTTAAAATAGGCTGGAAATTAAAAATCACACACAGAATTGTTGAGGCAACAGAAATAATCAAAAGATGAAAATTTATTGTTAAGCAAGAACACCCTTGGACAAAAATATAAGACAAATTGAACTTATTTGGGTGAATACAGCATAGTTTTATAAAATAAAAATGTTACATACATTTAAACTAGTTTAACAAGCATTTTTGTTTTTAAAGTAACATTTAAAAGCAGCATTTTAATTTAAGTGTATTCAACCGTTCTCTGTGATCAATTTTCACCAAAATAGTGGTAATTCTCATGCCGGTATGTCGGCGAAATCTTAGCCGTTGATGGGTTGCTGTTCTCCGGTGGAACTATGAACCTCAGACCGCCGCATCTTGTTTCGCTGAAAGATGCCGCGACTGACTCCATAACCTGCCCATAAACAAACGGCACTGAGATTAGAGAACATATTTTAGCGTCAAAGGAAATTAAATTCAGTATTATAACGAATAAAATCAGTTTTTGTTATGCAAGGCAAAAGGCCTTTCCGTCATGCAAAACGACCGCTGCTGACGCAGCTGAGTGACATCTAGTCCTTTTATGTTGCATCCCGTAAAATAATGTAATTTTCAGCAGAGTAAAGTCTTTATAAATGAAACAAAATGTATACAAACCTTTATTTCGCTGAAGAAGTGCACCAAATCGGTGGCGGTGAGAACTGCTCTCTCCTGTAGAGGACAGAAAAAGCCTGTGCACTTACTGTAACATAGCAGCTGGGTTGTTGCATCGGAGACAAACTCAACCCAGCAGTTATTTAATAAACTATAAAAATGACCCAGCAGCTTAGTTACAGAAAAATTACCCAGCACCTGGGTAAAAAACATTAAAAATAACCCAATAAAATGACTCAACGAGCTGAACCCAGCATTTGGGTTAAAACAAATACTAACCCAGCCTTTTTTAGACTTCAGAAAAACCTAAAAAAGGGTAAAAATATTAAAAACAACCTAATAAAATGACAGGCTGGAAAAAAAAAAAACTTAATTTTCAGAGTACACTCTAAAAAAAATGCTGGGTTCAGCCTGTTGGGTCATTTTATTGGGTTATTTTTAATATTTTTACCCAGGTGCTGTTTTTTTTTTTTTTAAACCCAAATTGTGGGTTCAACTTATTGGGTTATTTAGTTTTTGTTTTTTTTTTACCCAGGTGCCGGGTAGTTTTTCTGTAACTAAGTAGCTGGGTCATTTTTAACGTTTTGTACTGAGTTTAATCTTAAAATATGTTCTCTAATGTCACTACTGTTTGTTTATGGGCAGTTTTTGGAATCAGTCACAGCATCTTTCAGCTACAAGTGAAATGCGAGACCACGGTCTGAAGTTCACAGTTAACCCGGCGAACAGCAGCTCTTCACCGGGTCAGATTTCGGCAACACCGGCATGAGAATTAGCACTATTTTGGTAAATAGCAATTACAGAGAATGGTTGAATACACTAAAATTAAAATTCTACATTAAATGCTATTTTTTTATGTATAAAATGTTTGTTAGACGAGTTTAAATGTAATATTGTGTTCATTTCACCTGGAAACTGCATTGAATTGCATAGCTACGTTTTGCAAAAATATAGATTAAAGTGCATATTGCAGGTTAGCGACCCCAGTGAGTTGACGTATAGAAAAATAATGTAGGAACTAGATTTTCTTGAAACTATACTTAAAATACGATATTAAGGCTTCTGGAGTCGTTTTTGTGAGAGAATTTTAGTTAGCATCTGAAAATCGCCAAAACCGGAAGTGACGTAACAAGAGGGAGTGCGGTCAATGTAAACAATAGAAAAACAATGGATCGCAATGATCGTTCGGACGCGGAGGAAATTTTAAATGTTTATTTACCCTCGTATGACGGACCACACATGAGCCTGCTATGTGGCCAAGAGAGCAGGGACAGCCCAGGATTAGACAGAACAACGGTCAGATGAGACGAATTGAGTTGTGGTGTGAGGAGAACAGGAAAGATGTTTTGGTGAGAGACCAGTGTTAGCTTAGATATAACAATACACATGTTAGCAAACGATATGTAATCAGGCTAAAGCAAAGCTAATATTGGTCATCTACGAGTATTGATACTACTTACCCGTAACAGAAACTAATAATCGTTAATCAAGCGCGTCAAACTCGTTAATATCCGACACTAACGTTACGTGATATAGGTTTTTCTCGTCAACGCAGGAAAGAGAGAGAAGGAGATAAACACGTTTCTGTTTCATTATATTCTATAATGGGAAACCCTTACCTTCATATGTTGTGTCAGTCATGAGTAGACAGTTTACAGAGGAAGAGTGACTTTATAAAGGTTTTGAATGGCCCCATTTTGGTGACAATCAATAAACAATAATCACAATCACAAATTGTCTTACTGTATAAAAACTTGTTTATGAAGTTTACATCACATATATATCAAGCAGATCTGCATTTATGGTTAATTCAATTCAGTTTTTATTTATACAGCACTAAATCATAAATATTGTTTCATAGCACTATTAATACCTAACCTAAAACACAGCATGTTATATATATATATATATATATATATATAAATATATAAATATATATATTTATATAGCATGTGTAGTGGAAGACAAGAAAGTGCTGTGTTCTCATAGAGCCTTTGGGGACCTGCAGTATTCCACTATCATTCATTGCTGACCCTGCTTTTCCACTTGGCCTCCATCACATCTGCATCTCCAATAGGAGTGGAAGCTGCAGTCCAGTAGAGGTGGTTAATAACAGCTGGCCTCTACTGCTTCAGATCTTCACACACCCTCATGTCTTGCAATGTCTCCCAGAGCCTTATAAACACACCACATGAGAATAAATTACCAATTAGTTGTGCAAACAATGTCACTAAGCTGTAACTAGACTTACCAGTTATGCCTTCTCAAATGGTAACGATTTTACACGGTTTTATTATAATGCTAATGCTTACAATCTAGCCACGGTGCTTTACAACAACTTGTACACATCTCGTTGCGTCTCATCATTGAATAATTATGTTCACTGATTTGGTTAATACATGTTATAAAAATACTAATAATAATAAAAAAGAAACAAAAAAACAAGACTTACGGTTCACAGTTCACGTTTTCGTCGAGCTGCATCTCTGACGGATCCGGACGAACTACAGGCTGACGGCGGACCCAATGAAGGCGCTGTGCACCGAAGGAACCGCACCAGATCTGAGCCTGCTTCGGCATCCCATGTTGAACTCCATCATATCGCCGAGACAATAATCCTCCGGTGTAAATTGAACGCTACACACCACCGCGTTTTTCTAAGCAAATGCATTAGTGAAGGCCCGTCTCTTTACCTGCACAAACGCACGCAGGCATGGACGATAGCGCCGTCCTTTTTCTTGTTAGCAAACCTGTGGACTCGATGTCCTGACAGGTTGGAGTTTGGGCAACCTCCAAAAACACAATAATTTACAAAGACGATAATCAATTGAAATAAAAAAAAAAAAAACTACAGGAAAACACACTGACTCAAGACCGCTCCTAGTTAAAACCTATAGACCGCAGCAAATGACTCCCTCTTGTGACGTCATATGACGCGATGTTAAAAAAAAGCGTTTTTTGAGAACTGTCAAGGAAATCGTCACTTTTTTTTCTAAATTTGTGCCTTTGCGTCTTGTAAAACATTTTCAAATCCTGCATTAACGATTCATATGGTATTTTCATACAAGGATATATATTTACTTGGAAAACATTTTTAACCTGCAATATGCACATTAATGCACGTTCTTCCATATTCATGCCTGACACCAAGATAACACCAAAAACAACTAGGGTAGTTATTACTCTGTGGTTTTTAGGAACCAATCAAAAGACAGGCTAGTTATGAAAAACTAGCTCAGTTCAGTTGTTTGAACTATGGTGGCGAATTAGCAACAGTAGCATGTGTTTATGTTCTGTAGAGGTGTAGTAAACATGGTGTTAATTATAGCCCCCGCTGGTAATTGTATGTCTGATAAACAGCATGTTGTACTAGTTTAGCAGTGGTTTGTTAGTGTAATTAATCACTTGTTGGCTTACCTGTGAACTGATTTCAGCACAGTTGAGTTGTTTTGGATGGAGTTTTATCTCTTAAGTCTATAATTAAGTCTCGCTTCCCGAGTCAAACTGTAGGGACAGTGACGTATCCCTATCTTCTAATGGCTTGAGTGATGCACCTGCACCTCCAAAAACAACACAGATGCCCTTGCAGATGCACAAAGAGGTCGTAGACTGGAATTCAGCCATCCATCCTTCTAGAAGCTCCTGCTCTCAACCATCCTCCATTTTTCTTCATAACAAGGCCTCTGTTGGCTGAGGGGCGACTGGGACCTGGCAGTGGCCGGCGTCTATGTGGCTGCTCTATCACCTGAGAAGGGCCTTGTGAGCGGACACTCTGAGGAACAAGTAAATAAACACATTAAAGTGTAGTGGGGACACAGCTGCAGCCATAAAGTGTGAAGCTTCTCTCGCATGATCCCTCACTATAATGGCCTTCTGAAGGACCTGGGAGGTTAATTATGGATTTGAGACTCGCTCCCAAATACTTTGGCAGAGATTCTCCCCGTCCGCCACACTTGCATACAAGCGTACAGCCTCCTCAATTATGTGCCTGTGGATAGAAGGCATTTACTCACACATGAATTCTATGAATACCAATGGCTGTGTTTTGCAAAACGCAATTAGAGCCGACAATGGCTCCATAATCTGACGCATACTATCATAAATACATATTTGCTCTTTTAAATCGAGTTGATTTTGTCTTTGCAGTGTGTAGGTTTGGTCTTGCTTCAATATAATAAAAGTGTCCACTTCTGAGGAATAATAATCAACCAATATAATTGTTTTGTTCAAGCAGAAGCGATGTTGGAGATGTTATTTGGAAATCTAGACTCCCTCTGCTGCTGTTCTCTATATAACGTTGTCTTGTTTTTTCATGCTTAGCACGTTTCCTCAATATATTTTCTTGTGGTGCCCTCCGGCTCTAGAAAGAAAGCTTTTATGAGCTCACCTGCTGTCTATGAGTGTGGCTACCATCTGACTCAGACCTGACTGACTGACTGGCTGGACACAATGTAAATAATTGCTGAGTTTGTCTGGCCATTTCTTTGCACATGTCACTCTGCAAGTGCAATTGTGAAGGTTAGCCTATGGCGCTGATGCAAGTTGAGTCATGAGGTCTCTGACTTACTATTCTAGGCATAGACTTTTCAGAATAGTACAGTATACTACCAAACTACTTCTAGTGTTTCTGTGGTATGACCTACTACATTTACCAAAATATCTAAGCTTTGCCACCAATTTTCAGTGACAAACTGGACTTTCAGTGAAATGCTAAACTATCCCTATAATATAAGGTACAGTTTTAACACATTTTTTATTTATTTTTTTTATATTTGATATATTTGGGGAAAAAAATTGTGAGAATTGTGAGAACTTGCAATTGGGTGTTATAAAGTCAGAACTGTGAAAAATAAACTCAGAAACTCAGAAAAAGTCACAAGTGCGCAATATAAATTTACAATTCAGAGAAAAAAAAGTCAGAACTTTATAACTCACAATTGTGAGTTTATCACTCAATTCTTCAAATCTTCGCAATTCTTAACTCACAATTGCCTGTTATAAAGTCAATTGCGAGATATAAACTCACATTTCTGAGAAAAAGTCACAATTGCGAGAGTTGTGAGCATATTTAATTCTGACTTTATTTCTCAGAACTGCAAGTTTATATCCACTATAAAGTCAGAAAGCTTTTTCTTCACAATTGCATGAAATAAACTCACAATTTGTGAGAAATAAAGTCCCATTCTGAGGGGGAAAAATTATATGTTCTCAGAATTGCAAGTTTATATCTCACAATTCTGACTTAACTCGCAATTGGGTGTTATAAAGTCAAAATTGTGAGATACAACCTCACAATTCTCAGAACAGTGTGATAAACTCAGTTATAAAGTCAGAATAGTGGATATATACTCACAGTTCTAAGTAATAATGTCAGAACTGCCGGCATATATCCATTATTCTGACTTTATAACTCATAATTGTGAGTTTATCACACAATTTTGACTTTATTTCTCAGAATTGCGAGTATATATCCACAATTCTGACTTTATAACTCACAATTGTGTTTATTACGCAATTCTGAAAAAACAGTCATAATTTAAAGTTTGTCTCACAATTCTCAGAATTGTGAGTATATAATCCACTATTTAGGGCTGGGTGATAATTCAATAACGATAATTATCGCGATATCATTTTCCTCAATAAAAACGATATAAGGAGTTCGATAAACGAAAACGACGCGACTCATTTGAATCGCGCCACCTGGAACGTTTATCCACTCGGACCAAAGTTCAAACTGCTGCGCTGCGCGAGCTCACTGGAGATTAGTTTGTTAAAATGAATGTCTTGTATTGTAGAATGCATACTCGGCACTGCCGAGAATTCGCACAAACATTAAAACTAAACCGAAAGTAAGACGCGCACACACATTAAATGCAATTTTAATACCCCGTGTTTACCCCATAATTATTATTATTATTATTATTATCAGACAACTCAAACCTGTTTCTTGATTTGAAACAATATAACTCATTAGAACATGCAGAAGTTAATGTTTCTATTTATATATTTATTTTGTTAAGGAGAAATAATGGTCTGGTTTCTACAACTTTCACTTTGGAGCAAAAGTCTGACTTTAAACTTGAAAGAAATAAAGATTTCACATTTATTGTGATAATTATTGATATCGGTTGATGTGAAAAAAAATATTGTGATAATTTTTTTTTTTTTTTAACTCATAATTGTGTGTTTATCGCACAATTCTGGGTAAAAAAAAAATCAGAATTTAAAGTTTGTCACACATTTCTGACTTTATTTTTCAGAATTGCGAGTATATAATTCACTACTCTGACTTTATGACTCGCAGTTGTGTGGGGGGAAAAAAAAGTCAAAATTGTAAGATACATTTTTTTATTCAGTGGCGGAAACCATTAGCCACTAAATTAAAACTCCATAGCCTAGAGTAAAAAAATTCACAGAAACTGGTATAAAACTGCCCAATTTTAATTTTTGAGATGGTGGAATATTCGCTGAAGTAAACATGCACATAATGAGGTCTTGTGACAATGTGGCATACTAATATTTGGAACCGTTATTGTTATTAGCTTGCATTTTTTTGCATAATATTTGGTGTAATAGCTCCAGTTTATAGAGATCGAGATGGCAGAATGCGCATTCTGTTTGCTTTCATTATTTTATAAAAGCGCAACATTTTGTTGTTATTCTGAATGCACACAAATACACGTAGAGGCTTTACAGATTTAAAAGATGTATTACTTTTATCTGCATGGGCAAAAATGACGGAGTATTTTAGGAGCAAGTGACCACACTGGCGCCTCCATCTGTCATTCAAAATAAAATTTTGGTTGACCAAGCCTCTTCTCATTGACTAATGGTTAGCCAACTATTAGGGGGAAGCCCTACCACACAGTAGTAGTTTCAAAATTACAATGAATACTGTATCTGCACATTTCACTACTTTTGACAATTCAAAAGATTCACCTTAATTCACCAAATATTTTTTTATCTAAAATAGCTGCAAAAAGTAAACATGATTAAATATGCATTACTTGTTTGCAACTTTGCAGCATCTCAAAGGACCTCAAAGCAAACCTTACGCCTTTCTGCTAGCCATTCTTTATCCATAATTAAGAATCGCCTGACGAAGCTGTTGGCGACTCCTTTACACAAATATGTATTTGTCGTTCAACATGAAATATTTTCTTTAAGCTTAGATGCCATTAATTTATTCCCTATGACTCGCCCTTTGGCTGCCATAATGACACATGCCATTAATTGTAAGTGAATAGAAAGGAGAAGACAGGGAAGGCAAGCTGTGCCAATCTAATTACACTGCTTTCTTTTTTTGCTCCACTTGGTTTCAAAATAAACTATTGATATCAGTTATTAGATTAAGCGAACTGCTTGGTGACTTCGCACAGCTGTAGGCAGTGTACATATGGATATCCTATTGATCTGATTTACATAAGTTTTCTATTAGTTCACAGAGTGCACTCAGCATATTGAACAACAGACCTTAGAGTAATGCAGATATGTATGGAATACTTGCTATTGACCTACCACTAGGAAAAAAAAAAAAAAAAAAAGATTAAGATTGCATTAAAATGTTGTGGTCATATGTTACCTCCTGATATTGACTAGATTCGATGGAATGTATTGAAAATAAAAAGGTGGCTGTTTTGTCATTGTGCTTTAAAAGGATAGTTCACCCAACAGGAAAACTGGCATCAAATACTCATTTTATGTTTTTGTTTTGTTGTAATATTCTCTAGTAAATGCTGTTATTTAGTATTTTTTATTTTATTTTATTTTATTTTATTTTATTTATTTTAAATTTTGCAATTACATGAGGGTGCATACATGTTGGCATTTACCCAACTATTTAAATTAATTTAATTTTTAAAATGTAATTTAATTTAATTTAATTTAACTTTTGAAATGACATGAGGATGAGTAAATGCTGTTATTTACTATTCATTTTATTTTATGAGGGTGAATAAATGTAATTTACTCAGCAATTTAAATTTATTTTATTTTATTTTATTTAAGTTTTGCAATGACGTGAGGGTGAATAATTGTTGTCATTTACTCAGCTATTTTATTTTATTTATTTTTTTTTTTTATTTTATTTTAAGTTTTACCATGAAATGGGTGAATAAATGTTGTCATTTAATCAGCTTTTTAAATTTTATTTTATTATATTTTATTTTATGTTTTGCAGTGACATGGGGGTGAATAAATATTATCATTTACCCAGCTATTTTTATTTATTTACTTAATTATTTTATTTCATTTGATTTAAGTTTTGCAATGCCATGAGGGTGAATAAATGTTGTCATTTATTCAGCTATTTATTTTAGTTTATTTTAGTTTTCCAATGACACGAGGGCGAATAATTTACTTCATTTACTCAGCTTTTTTATTTTATAAGTTTTGCAATGACATGAGAGTGAATAAATGTCATCATTTACTCAGGTTTTTTTATTTTTTATTTTACGTTTTGCAATGACTTGATGGTGAATAAATGTAATCATGTCTCATTTATTTTATTTTGTTTTATTTTTTATTACAGTTTTGATATGACATGAGGGTGAAAAAATGTTGTCATTTTATTTTTTTATTCTATTTTGTTTTTTCATCTTATTTATTAATGTTTTTCAATGACTTGAGGGTGTGTAGATGTCATCATTTATTCAGCTTTTTAATTTTTTTATTTGTTTTATTTTTATTAAAATTTTGCAATAACATTGACGATGAATAAATAATGGCGGAATCTGAATGCACTATTCCTTTATCACAGGACACTGTGAGAGTTGTTAAAATATAACGTTATGTTGTAACATTTGTTGAAGCGTTATGTTATTCATGAATGAACAACTCATAATGTACAAATGATCAATGCGTGCGTTGTTGTGATGCAGCTGCCACACATCCACACACACAATCACAAACTCAGCCAGACACAAACTCATCCACCCGAACATGCTTGCCTGAGGGACCTTGGAGAAGAGATAGGTCTGAACTTGTCCTCCACTGGGGAGCAAATCAAATCCTGGTGCATTTTCATCAACTGTCATCGTCAGAAAGATATTTCTGCAGGGCCAGGCAGGAAATTAGGCTATTAAATTACAGCTTCTCACAGACCCTGTGTCATTCTCTCTTGCTTTCCTACAGCTGTTCCATCAAACTGACTCATTGGAACCATTTATCTTTTCCCAACTTAAACACCCTCTCAACCAAACTGTGTACGCTTCATTCTGCAAGCGCTGAGGGTGTTTCTCTTTTTCTTTCTCTTTTCCGTTCTGTCTCCAACACTCTCCTCCTGTCCATCTGTGTATTTTTTTTCTGTGACTTACTCTGTTTATTAGGGATGTTCCCTAATCCAAATACCATGTTTGGAAAGGAAATTATGTGTACTAGGAATCCCTAAAGGGAGTAAATATGAGATGACAGGAAAAATATATATTTCAATGCTTACTCTCTCAATTGTACTGTTGGGTAATTATACTGTAAATAAATTGCAGGTATCAGGGACATTACGGGGCATTGAAATCATTTCTGAGTGCGTGTTAGTTTTTTTTTACTTTCACTTTCGAGATTCGCAGTCGTACTCTGTATACTACGGACCAGCAATATTTACCACACATTTTACAAGATTAGATGTTCACGTCAAGCGTTCTCAGGATCTGCAAATCATTCACCATCATCTTATCAGTTATCTCTTTTCCTCTGTTTATGTGGTAAGTGAAATTATATGTATTGCAATGTAACAGGCTACCACTAGCAAGCGGCTAACCATGTCCCTTTAGTGACTCCGTAGAACGTGCCTTTTTGAATACGGATTCACTATTCAGCCACATCTCTTCTGTTTATAGTGAGTTCCCTACATAGGGAGTATCTGAGCCAGGTGCGCTTATATGCAGCATTGTGCCCTTAATGCAGAAGACAATTTCAAAATGCATTAAAATAAACTCTGAGGGGAAAATGCATCCAAGATGGCAGAGAAATCAAGAGAAATGTAAATGTAAATATAACTGCAAGCAGCGATTACTGGGGTTCAAGCGCATTAAGGCATTTAGCACATATGAAAAATAAGACATTATTTAGCAAGCCTGTAATCACCTAAATCAGTGATTTAAAAATGGATTTTAGCAAATCCAGGTCATTTACAACTTTGAGAAGTTCTTCTGATCTTCTCAAAATGTTGCATGCTTGTTTAGAATCACCTGTCGCATGTGCTGAGCAGGTTTTGTGAAGTTTTGAGTTTTCTTTTAGGCTTTATAGGATTTTGGGTAAATTTGGACAGGCCCCTTTTCTAAACGACCCCGTTATAGCTTCCCAAAGGGTAAATTTCAACATTTTATTTTTTTTTAATCATTTTAGCCTAGAGAGTCCAGAGAATTGAACTGCAATGGTGTTTTTCCAGATTGAGCAATAAACCTAGGACTAGTTTGCAAACGTTGTCCGGAATGAGGAGTTCTACCGTGCAACGTACAATTGTTTACACCCTTAAAAAATGCGTTATCGCTCCCGTTTTTTTTAAATTCCTCTCAGTCCTTTTGGGCCGCGAATTAAACAGGCCTACCGAGTTCCATTCTAATCGGCCTCTGTTAACCTTGGGTGCTTCTCAATTCTTATTTGTGCATCCTCGTTTCCTTTCCTTGCTTCCTTTCCTCGCGTCTTGGCTCCACCCCTTCAGGATGCGAGGGAAGGATGTAAGGAAAAGACGTGAGGACAGAGGAATCAAGGGATGAACATTGGGATATTCTTGACCACTCAAGTGTCACTTTAAAGTATCATCAGCTGCACTAAAGAGATCTGCCCATATGTTGTTAAAGGTCGTTATTTAAGGCATTCAGAATAAATATGAATAAAGCAAGATGCCCTGTTTAAATATATGACATTATTTAAACTGCAAAGGTAAAATATAAATGTAAATTATTACAACAGATGTGAAAGGGGAGGAGAATTTATAAGTGCGTCACGTTTAGACGATAAAACACTTCCACAAAGGATACACCTCTGTATCCTCGCTCATGACTCCTCAGGAAGCCTCCTCACTTCTCGATCCTCGCCTCTTCACGGTGCAATTAGAGAATTGAGATGTCCTACAACAGGGGTACTCAACCCTGTTCCTGGAGATCGACCCTCCTGCAGAGTTCAGCTCCAACCCTGATCAAACACCCCTGAACCAACTAATTAGGATCTGAAGGATCACTTGATAATTACAGAGAGGTGTGTTTGATCAGTGTTGGAACTAAACTCTGCAGGAAGGTCGATCTCCAGGAACAGGGTTGTAGGACACCTGTCCTACAAGATAGCTGAGCTTGTTTGGTTTCTGGGTCATAGGATGGAGGACAGAGGAGTGAGGAGAAGAGGAGGGTTATTGAGAAGCACCCTTCATCTAACAGGTGCTTAAAATTTGTCGGCCAATGGCAGCCATGTTTTTTGAGATACACAAATGTCCTTGTAGACACTTGTAGCACTTTGGACCAAGACTGTTCACACCGATTTTCATGATGACAGGACAAATGGTTGCACAGTTATAGCCATGTTTATATTTTGTCTCTCTTACAGTGCCACCAAGTAGCCAAGCTCCACGATTTTTTTTTCCTGTGACCTCAGCTTGAGCTCTTACTTAAGTGTTCTGAGTTTGGCGGAGATATTTCATTCTGCTCAGGAGTTACAGGCATTTTACTAAAAGCGGCCCTGCCCCTTTCAAACATTTTGGCACCCCTTTGCGACAGTGAGTCAAAAGTTCAACTCATAATGTATTCATATTGTCACATAAGACACTTGAGCCTGCAACTGATGGTTTAGGAGTTATGACCGGTTTTGTACTTTTGATCACTGTAGCGCCCCCGTCAGGCCGATTGGTTTGAGCCTTAGTCATGTTGTAGGCGGTGTGAGTACTACCATCCCTCCAAGTTTCAAGTCTCTACGACTTACAGTTTGGTCTGCACAATCAGTTTTACATGGAGACCGCTGATCCGTGACCATTCTAACAAGAAAACGGTTTCAGCGCTATGCACTTGAACCCCTAATTGATGAGTATCAACAAAAATATATCAATCATATGTAAAATTGATGTTTTTAACCTCATTAGAGTATCACAATTACCTTAACAACATGCACCAAACTCAAGCTTCCTGAGCTTTTGTATGATCCACAAAGTTGCTGACTATGTAGAGCATCCCAACTCTGATATTTGATATGATATTAGTTTCTTTTCAGTTAGGATGCTGTCTTAGAAACTAGCTCCCTATATAGTCAGCAGACGGCAAGGTAGCTCACTTGGTTTTGGAACCGAATGAGAACTTTGATTTCTTTCTCTCCCCCATTCCTTTTTCCTCTGAAACTTGTGCTGATGTCTGATTTTCAGAGGCAGAATCAATTTCTTCTGGGTCAGATGGGGTCAGTGGCTAGTCTGGAAGTGGAGCGAGTGAATTAATGATTATCATATGGCACATATGACAAGGCTCGCAAGCGCAGACTGTCATCGACCCACTTATTGGGCCTCGGTTGTAGTTTCTGAAACTGAAGACGTGAAGAGAAAGAGATTGTGTGAACAAGGAATATTTGCAGGCTTCACTTCATTTAAGGTCTCCGCTCATAGTGCGGCTTAAAAACTGAAGATTTGTTTTTTGTAAACACGATGGTTTACTAAAGCAGACCCCTGGAATAAAATACAGCTCAGCAGTCATTCATATCATATAGCCAGCGTTTACTTACCGTTGACACTGTCAGGTTGTGAGGTATTGGCTGTGCTGTTTTTACCGCGGTACATGGCAGGCTGTCACTCAGAGTGAGGCGTGCATGAGGGCTGCCGACTGCCTGCTTCGGGCCCATTGGAGTATGGAGATAAGGAGAAATAACAGTTTTCAGCTGTCTGCAAGACTGACATTACCATTAGAATTCAACCGTATTTATTATAAGTTATGGTGGACTTGTCAAAATCATTGAAAATCACCCAAACAGTACCTTATGATACAGCCACACTCCTAGACTGCTTATTTACAAGTAGGACTGTCATTTACATACTGACTGGATACCTTAAAAAATACAACAATAAAATAAAACGAAACAGTAAAAATCTTAAAATAATTTAATTTAAAATTTAATGTAATTTAAAACCAAAAGTAAACAATGTAAAACAAAGTAAAAATCTTTTTAATAAAATTTAATGTCATTTTAATTTAATTTAATTTAAAATGGCATGGTGTTAATGCTATTTTATTGGTACTGTATGTTGGAAATCTTCATAGCACTCTTTCTGTCAGTCAATATTCTCAGATTCTCTGTTTTCCCATAACATCAGTTTGCTGTTTTCAGGCCACAAGATCTATAATGGACTTGCCCTTTTATTTTTAGATTTGAATGACATCTCAGGAAATTTTTCCAATTGTTGTGATCTCATTTCGGGCTTCTTTCATACATGGTCACAGAGACATAGGCGGAGGAGCAGCAAACCGGACTAATGAAAAAAGGGTGCACATTACAGTGCGTTTTTACTCAGACTGATAAAACAGCTTTCCCATTCTCTTCTTCCAGCAAAACTCTCTTCTTATTCATCATATGTCATTCCCACAGCTGGACCTGAACATCTCCAGCACCGTGGCAGAATGAAAGGGACACGGGATCTCATTATCCCAGACTCTCTGCTAGCTTTACTGCAATTGATCATTATCCAAAGGGGCCATTTGGACAAAACTGATTGTGTTCTGAGAGCAGAGTTAAGGAAAAAAGGTTTCTTTTGTGACTGTCGAAATAGAAAAAAAAACTTTGCTGATATCTTGGTCAGAACTGAACAACGTTGCCCTGTCTGTCTCCTCAAAATACTTTACAAAAGTGTTTTTCTTCACCATTGCTTTTTGCCATAATAACACCACTTACATACATCCCTTATTACATATAGATATTCTATTAGAAATTAATGTATTCTTTTTGCAGATGCTCTATTGATCTTGTGCTTGATTAAAAACATGTACTAAAAATAACTGAAGGAAATTCCAAAGCTGGTCCTCTATTATCTGCATGTTTGAATCCAAAAATGTCAAGATTGCAATTTTTTTAAATTTGAAATCAAATGTGAATATTATTTCAGAGGCAAAGATTATCAGTGAATACTGCTATAAATTTTTGTATATCACATACAGTTGAAGTCAAAAGTTTACATACACCTTGCAGAATCTCCAAAATGTTAATTATTTTACCAAAATAAGAGGGATCATACAAAATTCATGTTCTGTAGTACTGACCTGAATAAGATATTAAGAATAAGAATAAACACAGAAACACGACGCATTAAGAGCCGGGGGATGAAAACTTTTTGAAATTTGAAGATCAGGGTAAATTTAACTTATTTTGTCTTCTGGAAAACATGTAAGTGTTTTCTGTAGCTTCTGAAGGCCAGTACTAAATGAAAAAAAAAGATATTTAGGAAAAATAAGAAAAATGTACGCATCTTCATTCTATTCAAAAGTTTACAACCCCTGCCTCTTAATGCATCGTTTTTCTTTCTGGAGCATCAGTGAGCTTTTGAACCTTTTGTAATAGTTGCATATGAGTTCTTCAGTTGTCCTCAGTGTGAAAAGATGGATCTCAAAATCATACAGTCATTGTTGGAAAGGGTTCAAATACACAAAAATGCTGAAAAACCTAAGAATTGATGGGACCTGAAGGATTTTTCTAAAGAACAGCGGGCAGTTTAACTGTTCAGGACAAACAAGGGACTCATGAACAACTGTCACTAAACTAAACAAAACAAAAAAACCAGCTAGGATCATTCAGGAAGCAACAATATTTTAAGAAACAAGCGCATGTAAATGTTTGAACGGGGTCATTTTTATAAATTTAACTATTATTTTCTCTTGTGGAATATATGTAAACATCTTTTATGTGAAATATGTTATTCAGGTCAGTACTAAATAAAAAAATAACATGCATTTTGTATGATTTTGGTAAAATAATTAACATTTTGCAGATTCTGTAAGGTGTATGTAAACTTTTGACTTCATATAGCTATCACAAGACTTCAAATGTAGTGCAAGATTTGTATGGACTACCTTTATGGTTCTTTGTGGTTATTTTATTTTATTTATTTATTTATTTATTTATTTATTTATTTTTTTTTTTGAGTGGTAAATTTCAAGAACCAAACCACTGTAATTTCTCCACAATATCTCTCTGAATGAACAAGCTATTTTCTCAAAACATCCATAAGTGTTTTTTGCAATTGCACTGAAGTATTCTTTCTTCTTTTTTTTCCCGTAGGGTATTTACAATAAGCATTTCTGTTGAATGTTTACTCATCCAGGTTACTTCAAACTCACAAAATGTAGTTATAGCTGCCAGTCCGACTGATTAGTGATTTTCCAACCCCTTGGATATTGTCAGCTTCGCTCCGTCTCTATCAAATCACCATATCAATTAATCACGTGTAATTTTTCCTGAATATTTCCATGCCCAGACAGAAAAATAGAGTATATATATGTAGAGTCAGTGCTATAAAAGTACCTGGAGCAATAATTAACTCAGTAATAGTTTGTGCCCGATATCAATTTCAGACTGATTCCCTAATGTTCCATTAAATTCAAAGAGAATAATTGAATCATTTAATACCTCTGAAATGGAATAAGGTTAGAGCAAGACCATCCATACAGTAAATGATACGGCTAGACGATTCATGCTCCTGGTCGCTGGTTTGACTTTATAGTGAATGTGGAAATGATGATCTCTGCATGCGGGACAAAAGCACTGAGTGGAACTAAGAGGAAAGAGAAGTCAGGTACACACACACGCTTCCACATAAAACAAAACACATCCACCCAGGGTGTGCTTCCCTTCACACGGCGGAACGGGGCAGGACGCATAGAGGTGAATGCTTCTGAGAGGCCAACGTTGGGCCCACTCTGGGGACATATAGAGGCATTTATACATGCTCAGCACATCTTCATCCCACAGGCGAGAATTTACAAATAGAATTAAAATGAATGCCTCAGCTTTAATTTTCTAATGCAGTGACCCGTTCTGCAGCGGTGTAATAGGAGGTCCCAGTGTGACAATTAGGATAAATCACTCCCGAACAGAATTTGCCACATATATTCATGCCTCATCAGTGAGTGAATTGACTCAAATGATTTCTCTGATGGAACTGAAGGACCATTGCTTGGCCGACGTCTCATCTCAGTATGTGCCTCAGGTCCATCATACAGAATTTAGAAGCCAGGAACACGGAATTACTTCCTGATCTGGCCATATTACTGACTAGTGCCTTGATTGATTAGTAAATCTCATGAAACGTGTCAAGAACATCTTCAGGTCATATTTCAAGCCAAAATATTTGGCTTGATAAAAACTGTAAATTTTTAGGGTTAATGGAATTTTTATTTCAAGGAAAATTATGTAAATTTTCCTATAAATTTTTGTAATCAGTACAAAGCCAGTCTCTCACACACACCAACATACATAAAATAAATACTAGGGATCGACCGATATGTATTTTTCAGGGCTGATGCCAATACCGATTATTACAGATCAAGAAGACCGATATATTTTACAACTGATATATGTTTAAAAATGAAAATCAATGTCAAAATGAAGAATAACAAGATCTTTAAATTCTTTCAAAGTATGTTACTGGCAAATCGGTTTTGAAAATGACTGATACTGATAACCATAAAACTGCTTAATATCACTGCCAATAATTGGCCAGGCCGATAATCATCGACTCCTTATAATGAACCTCCTTTTTTAAAATATAATGTTGGCTATATATTTTCATACATAAATATAATAGAAAAATATTATACATTTAATATTTTTTAGATATTTTAGATACAATTTTTTTTTTTTTAGATATTTTATACTGTTACTTTTATACTGTTAGATATTTTATTATTTTTTTTATACTGAAACTATTAAGACAGAATGTTTCTATATTGATATTTTTTATTATTATATTGATTTTTTTATTATTTTTAGAAGCATTTGCAACTAAGTGATATGTGTTTTTCAAGGCTGTTGCCAATTCTGATTATCATAGATAAAGTAGACCGATAACTAACATTTTGAACCGATATCTGGTGTAAAAATAACAAGGGCTCTGACCAAAAAAAAAAATCCTTTAAATGCTTTTAAATTGTTCTCGGCAAATCAGTTTTGAAAATGACCAATAACGATAACCATAAAAATGCGTAATATCGGTGCCGATAATCGGCCAGGCTGATATTCGGTCAACCCCTAAGAAATACTATTTATTTGTTTGTGCTGCCTTATTCTAACTTAAATAATAATAATAATAAAAATGTTGTGTTACTGCTATATCATTAATTATACTATAAAAGTATAATTAAGTAATTAAAACATTAAATTACAGTTAAAAAAAAAAAAAAACTAACAAGAGTCATAATCATGATTGAGAATAATGGTAACTACACAACTCATTACAGTAATGAAAGTTTTGTGAGAAAATATGCTTAATTGTCATTAAAAGACAACATGAAACAGAAAATCAATGGTCTTAAAGGGATAGTTTACCCCAAAATGAAAATTACCTTATGATTAAGGCCTACTCACCCTCAAGGCATCATAGATGCATATGATTGGCTCTTCCAAGCTTTATAATGGCAGTGAATGAGGTTTAAGATTTTGAAGCCCAAAAAATTGCAAAAAAAGTACTTCACATGGCTCTGGGGGGTTAATAAAGACCTCCTGAAGTGAATTAATGCGCTTGTGTAGTTTTTTGGGCTTTAAAACCTTAAACCCCATTCACTGCCATTATAAAACCAGAGCCAGCACATTTTTTTAATATAACTCTGATTGTATTTGTCTGAAAAAAGAAAGTCATATACACCTAGGATGGCTTGAGGGTGAGTAAATCATGGGATATTTTTTTCTTTTTGGGTCAACAATCTCTTTAAACTGGCTTTATTGTCTTTATTCAAAATATGTGAGATTCATACCTATGTTGTACCTTGTAAACATTTAGTAAGTAAAATAAAAAAAAAAAAAAAAAACATTTTCGTAACACAAGCAACAAGATTGATTTTGTAGTACTAGCATTTAAAAAATGGTATTGCGAACAAACCTTGACTCATTTGACCTTTATAAGTTTAAGCAACATTTTTTAAAAGTATGGTTAATTAACCATCCACTTTATGATTTGTATTCATTCTTCATAGGAAAGGCAGGCAAGCAAGTAACTACAGTACAGTCTACCCTTCCCTCCCATCCGCTTCTCAAACAAATCTAATACATATTCAAGGCCATGCTGTAGGTTACAGATCACTTTAGACAGGATGAGAGCTTATTTCTCCCTCCCCGAGTAAAATTGGTCCAACAGCTGCTGTAAATGAGCCCTAATTTGGAGAGTAATCTGCTGCTGTCATGCGGGAGCACTGCTGGGCATTAGTGTGACGGCTGAAGAAGACCCCCTGGATATTCACTGTTTACTCTCCATCTTACGTTGGGTAAGCCGTGGAATGATGATACCTCGTAAACATACACACACGGACACAACCACCTACACACATAATATCCGTTTATGTATGTATATCCATTTGTTGCAAACAGTTTGCATGAAACCCAGCAGCGGACCTGTCTGAGACTTGTCCTCTACGCTGTTACTGGGGAAATTAAAATGGTACAGGTGTCCGAGGTAATCTGGTAATTGTATGGTAAATGTAGCCCTATTATCTTCAAGCTGTGCAAAGTGGCATTTGGGTAAATGACAATTGAACATCGGTGTGCCCCAGTTCAATTTAAGGCCTGTCCGGCGCTCATACACACACGGCTAAATAAGTAAAATGAAGCGTTCCATTACGTGTTGTTGTCCTTGAAAGGGTCAAACATTGGAGATGGAGGATGGATGGCGAGCAGGGCGGGTTGCGGAAGGTTACGAGTCTCATCTTGCGATCAACTGCATGCTGTGTTATTAGGCGAGTGCTGTACATCGGGCACTGACGTGTTGCCTTAGCATTCTTATTGAGTACATCTAGTTATCACATCTTGCGCTTAAGCACCCGCTGAGTTCACAGAGAAAACGCCATCCCCCATGACCCCTCTGTGTCTCTGCTCGAGACCTTGGATATGGAAAATGCTAATATGAATATTCATGCTTTATACCAGGATAGAAACAGTAAGACATAAGAGGTGATTTGGATTCCAGTGGCTCTGTGGAAAAATGCTGTTATTTGCTGCGGGAGGCAAATTGAACTTGATTTCTTCCTGATAAAAAGGCACCAAATGAGGCATCAAAGAAAGCTTAAGCAGGCCATTTTAATAGGCAGGTGCAATTTGGATTTAATTCCTTTTAACCAGGTCCCCACGGATTTATTAAACATGGGTGCCATTGAAGGTATTGGTTCTGTTAAAATTAGCACACATCCATTCCAAAGGCCAAGAACGATAACTATAAAGATAACTATAATGTTAGCGTTCCCAACAATGGTTGATAACGTGCTGTCTATTCTAAACCATTGCAGTTATATTCTGATTGACTGTCAATGTTTTTATCATTTATCACCTGGAAAAATAACTGAAAGTGATTATAACAATATCGTTCATCATCATAGTCTCAATTCTCATAGTGTTTTTTAATAAATTGTAGTTATTGTCTTTGGTGTGAACAGGTGGAAGTTATGCAAGCTACTAAAAGTGAAGTGCTGGTGATGAAGTCCATGCTTAGACAGTATTAAGTGGGTCAGTCCTAGTATTAATAAAGGCCTCCTGGAGTGAATCGATGCGTTTTTGTAAGAAAAATATCCATATTCAAAAAGTAAGAATCACTTTAATCTTGCTTGCGCTAACAGTTGTACACAGAACTTGCTTTGACAAGGGGCGTGGCAGTATTGAAACACCGTCTAAGCTGTTCGCCAATCGCAACGCAGTGGGACTGCCAACCAATCACAACACATTTAGTTTTTCGGAAGGCGGGCCTTCATTAAACCCAGAGCCCAGAATCGAGCCTTATGTGCCAGGCTGGGAGAAATGTATTGTAATAATGTAAATTATGTTAAAAAATAATGCATTTTTCGAACCACCAAGCATGAAAGCATGTTCTAGTACACCCCCAAAACAAAATCAAGACTTTGTAAAAGAGCATAATAGGACACCTTTAACGAGTTGGAACCCACTTCAGCTTTTAGAATATTTTGTTGTTTGTAATTAAATACATATGAGGAATAAAAGGTTGGATGCCACAGATATTTTTTTGCGGAGTAGGTGGAATTTTCACAAAGTAAACAGTTTAACTTAATGAATTGATGCACATGAATACAACGATCTGTCACGCCACATTAAAGAGCTTGAAAAACACATTATTGTAAGACACATAGTTTGTATTTTGCTATAAGACTGATTTCGAAAGCTGAGACTTTGTTTCATATTAAAAGTACCAAAAGCACAAAGTTTATTGCTAAGTTTATTGCTGGCGCACTACAAATAACGAATGCAATTGAAGACATGAAATATTATTTCCAAGCATACTGTCCCTGCAAGTATGACACATGGTATGATTTCTGCTAATAATCCCACAAATATTTGTAGTACTAAAAAGGGTTAAATAAGAGCGCTATGGCATCCCCTCAAAGAAATGCCGATTAGGTGTGGGAGCTGATGTTAAGATAAAAATTTGCTCCTGTTCAGTATGTTAATTAATATCATATTCTTGATATTAAGCTGTTTCCATGAGTCTTTAAAATTGTCTCTTCCCAGTAAGATGATGTGGCTGCTTGGATGCAACAATATTCAAATAATTTCCGGTGGTCTAGCAACTTCTCCTAGTGCTCTCAATCCGGGCTATTTGCATGCTCAATATAGGCTATACTCTCAAAATATTATAACTTTAATTTCTACCATTTAAATTCTTGAAACGTTTCGACTTTCAACATTATTCTCATAGTATTTACACTATGTATTCTCAAAATATTTCCACTTTATTCTCAAAGTATTAAGATTTTAATCTCATAATCTTAGATCTTTTTTTATTATTATTATTATTTTTTTTTTTACATGGCACTAAAACGTTGTAATAGGGAGAGTTGAGTTGAATATGCGTTGAATATCTGTAAAATACCCCAAAAAAGCTATTACTAATATACTAAACAAGGTGAAAAAAATAAATCACTCACATAAAGTGTTGTATTCATCATCAAAATGGCAGACACAGGTCTGGTACATAGGAAAAATTGTGATATTTGGTGGTTTAAAATGCTGTAAAATGTTTTAAAATTATTATTGTTATTATAATTATAATAACAATAATAATAAAGTTTTTGCATGTTCACTTTAGCATCTAAAGTTATTCATTTTTTTCCAAGTTAAGTTTTTAGGTTGTTGGTAATTTTAATAAAAAGTATGCACAGATCCACCTTTTACCAGAAAAATGTTTACACCTACTTGGGAGACCAGTGGCTTGGACCAACATCCTAACTTAGGCTGGATTTAACCAGCCTTTATATTTTGCAGGAGTGATTGAGAACATTCACAATTTGTATTTAACATACTATGGATAATATGTAAATTGAAATGCAGCTCTTCTCATGCTTTAGTGTAGCAGTTTATCTTCTAGCATGCCTAGTTCTTGGCAGCTATGTCAGCTTAGTACCTCAGTGAATGTTTTTGAGATGACTCCTTTCAGAACTATTCAGATTGCTATTATCCTGCCATTAACAAAGATTACATAGATTAAAATGTTGGCAAGCAAAAGTGGCTTTGCAGTTTTAACATCTTGGACAGACATAACAGTTATTGCTAGCAACTTCAGATCTGATTACCTCACAATGAAAGAACCCTACAAGGCATCCTCCTCAACTATTGATGTTCGAACACCTGATGTTGCCTAAACTAGTGCTTATCTCCGTAAAAGCACTGTTTCTTGACAGTATGCCATAAGTATGTGGATTACGACTGTCTGCCTCTGTATAACTGAAGTGATAATGGGCTAGTACAGCTTTAGCTGGAGGAGTTTGGTATGGCCCTCGGCGATGAACTTTCTAAACATCCAGACTCTCAGAACAACTCTTTGCTGTTTTTTCATGCAAATGAAGTCTCTTTATCTCAGTTTTATGTCAGACTGGGAAGTTTATGGAGGAGGCACATCAAGTAGTTGGTTGAATTAGCTAAGACACATTCATATTTTAGTGCTAGCACTTAGAGCTTCTTGATTATTGTGAACTTAAAGCACTCAAAGAAACCCTTTTATTATGTGTATGTTTCTCCTGATTACTGAGAAAATTAGCATTGCCATGTGGTCAGAAGCAATTACTGATAATTTCTACACATATCACAGAAACATGTCCTCAATTATGGTCCTACAGTCTCACGCAGATACGCCACAATTATCATCTGTACGCTGGACACAACGCCAGACTGAACCATCGATCCATATCTTCATCAACAATATGACACTCATTGCTATTTTGTATGCTCTCACACTTTCAAACATGTCTAATTTTACCGTGATTATAGCTTGCCAGGCAAAAGGACACAGTCTAATGGGTTTGTTTGAATTGCTGTTGACATCTGTGCTTTGATAGAATGTTGATAGAAAACATTGCAATCAACCCCAGAGAGAGATCTGAAAATCTCAATTCCAGCCTTGTGTACACTGTGTAATTCTCACAGTTTTTTCTGTGCTGTGCATGGGATAATGAAATTATTTCAGGATGCCATCAGCAACCCCATGAGGACAAGAGATGGTTAATAATGAGCCTTTTTGCCAAGTAAAATAACAAGCAAGCTAACAATCGATATCATCGTAATTTGTTTTTGTTTGACTTAATTTAATCTAATTGTATTTGCATCCAATGTTATTTGCCGCATAGGCAACGGATTGAAATTGAAGACATTAGGTGCTTCAAAACCATTTCAGATGGCTTTGTGATCATCGTATTTTCCCATAATCCCAGTGAGATCTTGCGTAAAAACCATGGCACATTGCGTGACAACAACTGTCTGTCTAGGTTGTAAAGTATTAAAAACAGTGTAGAAAAGACTTTGGTCTTAGTCATCCCATTGAAAGCGTGTAGATGAAGTCACGCTGTTTTTACGATCTAAGCACATGGTCCAGACCGCACGGCTCAGGTGCACTTAGGGCGTGTCCGAATCCGCTTTTGCTATTTTAAGGACGGGAAAAACTGTCTGCGCGCCCGGCGCATGGTCTAAAAGGGTTGTCCCTATTCTCTTAATGAGTCATGGGTGTGTTTTGGGCATAATGTGCATTAAACCAATCAGATTCTCATCTCCCATTCCCTTTAAGAGCCAGTTGCGCTCGTCCCATGGCGGATTCGTTATTTACACGGCGGAATTTGCTAGAACAAAGACTGAACGCTTCTACAGAGCAGGGCCGGCGCCAAGGGAGGCATTCACGGGTTGAGCCCCCTCAAATGAGTTACTGTGCACCCCTTTTCCATCCTCTCACCTTCTTGCTGAATGTGATTATTTTCGAAAGCGAAAGTGAAACCAAAAAAACAGCATGCATAAGAAGGCAATTGACTATCCATTATGACATGTAGGCATTTTTATATTTATGTACACAATAATAATCTTTTACATTGTAATTCTTTCATTTTTAATATTTGATACGTTTTTGTGCTGTGCTGTCCTGAGTGTGTAATAAGCGAGTGTATGTGCATTGTGCACCTGCCTATAGACGCATATTACAAAGGCGCTCTTTAAATAACAAAAAGAAAAAAAAAAAATGACACTATATATATATAGTGCCATTGACTTTAGACCAGGTTTCAGTTGGTCTATTTCAGTCTATTTCAGTTGCCTCAAAATAGCAATGCACCAACAATGTGCCTGAACACAACTCGTTTTCAGACGAGTACGCCCATAGGCGCACAAATGGGCGCAAATGCATTTGCTATTTAAACGATGTGGCACAGGACATGAAAATGATAACTGCGTCGGGCTGAAACCTTCAATAAACACTTACGTCGTGCTTGGTGCCGCACTGCGCCGGATGCATGATAGGGCCCAAAGACTGACAATGTTGCTTTATGACAGGAGAAATTTTGAAATTCCTGAAATTAGGCTCAGATGGTAAAATTGTCACCAAAATCGTATCTTCTGATCCAACTCTTACAAGATTTTGCCTCGTTCCTACCCACATCGTTCACGTTTTGTCCCTCTCACACTCTGTTTTCGTTGGGTCCCATGAGAGTACAGATCTGTCAGGTGAACCCAGTCAAACTAGTTTAGTTAAAGTCAAAATGGAATGCAGTTATGAACCCATTTTATATTTGTAGTCTGACTTGATTCAGAGTGAATATATTCAACATAGGATGTTCAGTGAGGTGATTAGAAGGGAGTGTTGAAAAATAGGAGAGAACTATGGTGTTGGGCAACGTGGAAATTGTTTTAGAGGTGGAGAAAGTTACGTTTAAATAGAAATTAAAATTACTTTTTGATGAAAGATTACATTTTCTTTAGTAAGCACAATAAATTTAAAGGGATAATTCACCCAAAATTCTAAAAATTCTGTCATTAATTACTCACCTTCTTGTCAGTCCAAACCTATAAGACCATTGTTCATCTTTGAAACACAAATTAAGATATTTTTAATGAAATCTGAGAGCTTTCTGACCCTGCACAGACAGCAACGCAATTGACATGTTCAAGGCCCGGAAATGTAGTAATTAAAATAGTCCAAGTTCAACCGTAATGTTATGAAGCTATGAGAATACTTTTTGTGCGTAAAGAAAACAAAAATAACAGCTTTTCTGTGCAAACAACTAGAGCCAATTTTGACTAAATGTTGAGTTTAAAGCAATTTACATTACATGCAAACTCAATTTTTTTTTGAAGATTACCTTTCTGAGAGATTTATTTCTTTTCAAATGTGATGCATCCTCTGCTATATATCATGTAAAATGTTGTATCTATTGTCCCCGATTACCAATAGCATCATCCCCTGAGTCCAAGACCGGTTGCCTACAAATCATGTTAAATTCTCTGAACCTCTATCACTCTCTCCACACTCACACGAGATGGAATTTTTCCATCAGTTTCCAATAAGCAAGGGGAAGTGTGAAAAGAATCTGGCCAGTGATCAAAACCTTGCGCCGTGGCAGAGCCATGGTGAGAAAAATGAGAGGACGGTGATCCTGCTGACTTCAGCAAGCCAGAACACGCACCCTCTGACCCACAACTCATTGGTCAGTGGACACAGTTGAACACATGAAACCAAAACCGTCTGTTGCTTAATGGCCTTGAAAGGTAATTCAGAGAATCCCCTTTAAATGTTCCTTTTAATGTGGTCTTTTATAACAGAATTTGTCCATGTGTATGCCAATGACGTCAACTCTTTCATTTTTTTCTTTTGCTACGAATTCTCAGTTGTGTTGGATAGCTTAATATGTGGATGATGCACCAGGTGTTCATAGCTTCCATGACTTCTAATGATTTCACAATTTATTTACTCTGAAAGCAGTAAGGAGAGCAGAGTGAAAAGCTGAATTGCAAACTCAATCATAGCTCGCAAAGTGTCAGACTATGAAAGAGTCTCAGTGAATCACGGGCTGAAAGGCTATCACCCAAACCTCCAAGGTCCGCACCTGCCTCATTCCTCATCTAAGACCTGCCTGAGCACTGATCAGCCATGCACACAACATGAAGACCACTGGGAATGCTTTCAAACTTGGGCATATAACAGTCCACTCGCCCTGTAACCAAGGATACATCCATCTTTAAACTTCAATAACCTCTTTAAAAAATGGAGCTGGGAGAGAAGTTAGGTTTTGAAATGCACAGGAAGTCATGCAAAGCCTCTGTTGTGTGGTATGTTGTGAAAAAGAAGCATTAAATTTCTTTTTTTTTTTTTAAATACAGACCTATGACCTGAGTACCGTTCGTGCTTAATGTAGAATTAAAGTCTGGACAATTTGGTGAAAGGAGCAATTTATTTTATGATAACCTCAAAAAGCTCAATTTATAGAGATCAAGGTTATCGCTTTCCGCATTTTATTCAAAACATCTCCCACAACCTGTAAAATCATCACATTCACACCGTTCTTTCATTTCATCTCTTTGAAGGCAAACTGATGAGCGCAGCTTGAGTGAAAACATAGATAAATGGGAAAAGATTTGAGGAAATGAGCATTGAAGGAAATTTGCATGATTGCATGTACATGACTTAAATGTTTAGGAGCATCAGACATCAGTTACTGTCTGCATTTGTGAAACCATTGTGACAGAGTATGACACTTTCTTTCCAAAAACATGTACTGTACGAGATGTTGTGTAAATGGATTATCTCAAGTAGCTATAAGAATAGAAGTTAAAGGAGAAGTCCACTTCCAGAACAACAATTTACAGATAACGTACTCACCCCCTTGTCATCCAAGATGTTCATGCCTTTCTTTCCTCAGTCATAAAGAAATTATGTTTTTTGAAGAAAACATTTCAGGATTTTTGTCCATATATTGGACTGATGTGGTGCCCCGAGTTTGAACTTCCAAAATGCAGTTTAAATGTGGCTTCAAACAGTCCCAGCCAAGGAAGATAGGTCTTATCTAGCGAAATGATCTGTTATTTTCAGAAAAATAATACAATTATTATAGATATACTTTTTAATGTCAAGCGCTCTCTTGTCTTGCTCTTTACGAAAAAAACTCCTATCTCATGTCCCTTCTCTCATATCTCTCTCCCTTAACTTCAAAATTGTCCTATCTCGCTGTTTTACCTTTTTTGTTTAGGGTGTTTGATCTTCTTTGCATGATCGCCTTGCAAAGACTGGGTCGGTACTTCTGCAGCGATGTAGGATGTTTTTGAAATGATTTTTGAAGTTGAGGGAGAAAATACGATCTGTTACGTTTTTCTACGTACCCTAACTGTCTTGAGCCAGAATACACAGAGTTCAGGGAGAGCATGACAAGATCATTTGAGATTAAAAAGTATTTAAATTGTATTTTTTTTAATGAAAATAACCAATCGTTTTGCTAGATAAGACCCTTCTTCCTCAGCTGGGATCATTTACAACCTCATTTAGGATCGTTTGAAGCTGCATTTAAACTGCATTTTGGAAGTTCATACTCGGGGCACCATGTCAATCCATTATATGGAGAAAAATGCTGAAATGTTTTCCTCAAAAAAACTATTTCTTTATGACTGAAGAAAAAAAAGACATGAACATCTTGGATGACAAGGGGATTGACATTATCTGTAAATTGTTGTTCTGGAAGTGGACGTCTCCTTTAAGTTCTTAGGGTAAACTTCAACAGCCTAGAAGAACACTTTGAACATGGCACAGAAATAGTGTAAAAGCTATTGTTAAGCTATACACTTGTAGTAAGGTTAAGTGGGTAGTTTGAGCCTCAGACATTAATCCCAAACACTGTTTGTCCATTCATGGATTAAGATGCATATTACACACAAAAATTGCAAGGTTTTTATCAGTCAGATTGTTTATAAATTGTGTTTGCAGTGTTTGAGATTCTAAAGCTAAAGCAGGGGTGTCCAATAACGCTCCTTGAGGGCCAACGTCCTGCAAAGTGCAGCTCCAGCCAGTTCCAACACTACTGCCCAGAAGCTTCTAATGAGTCTAAAGACCTTGTTTACCTGGTTCAGGTGTGTTTAGTTGGGGTTAGAGCTAAACTCACCTCCGATTATGATCTAAAGTGAATTTTGATTCTATAACAGACAGACACACATTCTTTGTGTGTTTATTAGAAAGGATTATTTGCTTTCATTTCACTTGTAGAAAAATGTTTCCCTCAGTTTTTTTTTTGTTTGTTTGAGCAGGAGATATGATCACATGATTGACAGATCTAAAGTAAATTCTGTATTAAGAACATGTGAGAATAAATCTGTTCTCAGATACCAATACTCACGTTTCCATTGCCCTTCAAATTGCGCAAACTGACATTGCGAATGGAAAATACGCAGAATGAAAACATTAGTGATTACAGTGACAGATGATTTTAACTGGAGCTTACGCTGACATGACTTGCTTTAATTAAAAGTAGACATTTCAAGCTTTCTATACATATATTTCATCACTGGGATTCAGGTTGTTTTATTTATGTGACTGTGAAGAGAGGTGACAGAGAACAAGATGGCAGAGAGCGCACCCTGTTTAATTTCTTTATTTTACAAAAGCACATTGTTGTTATTACTATACACAAATAAAAGTAGACCCTTTGCAGTTTCAAGCGTTGCTTTATTCTTATCTGTACAATCAAAAATGACGTAGTATTTTAAGTTCTTTTTGCGGTCAACCAGAAGAAATGAGACTGACCGTACCAGCGCAGTCTTCGACCCCAGAGGGTTTACCAGTGTTGGCGCAGGAAGTTTTTCATGTCCGTGGGTTAAAACAACCCCAGTAATGTAATATTCAGCCCCCGGAAGGTATCTCTCTTTTTAAAGTAACATGCCCAACACCGCACTGTAGTCAATGCTTGTGTTTATACTAGATGTTTCAAAAGGATCCCAGAAGTTGCTCTTCGTGCTGCTTCACTAAAGATACACCCACACTGTAAAAAACAATTTGTTGGGTCAACTTAAAATAATTTGTAACCTGGCTGCCTTAAAATTTTAAGTTCAGTCAACTCAAAAAAGTTTATTCAACTTGAAATTATACTTGTTAAATTATAAATGTTAAATTATACTAAGTGACAACTTAGATATTTCAGTTGAATCAACTTAAAATTTTAAGGCAGCTGGGTTACTTACCCATCTGTTAAGTTTAGCAAACACACATATCTAAGTTGTTACTTAGTACAACTTAACATTTCAAGTTGACTAAACTTATTTTAGTTGACTCAACTTAAAATTTTAAGGCAGCAGGGTAACAAATTATTTTAAGCTGACTCAACAAATTGGGTTTTTATTTTTTACAGTGCATACATCTCCTTCGATTTAAAAAAATAATCGCTAGTACTGTGGCTCCAATATACGTAAACCTACCAACATCAGTCGCCATGACTCTGAAAAATTATGTTGTAGTCACATAACATTGGTTAATGGAAATGGTGTCAATTCGCAATAGGTTTTTTTTTATCAACATTTATAAAATATCGTGAATTTTTGCGCAAATCTATATTGGAAATGCACCTAATAATAAGAAGAACTCAAAAATTTACATACTGGATGGAAAAAAGTAGTCAGTGTTTTTGTGCCGCGAAAGATTGCACCTGGTGTGAATAGCCCCACAGGGGTTTATTTTTTCTATTCTGTGTGAAAAGGCCTTTAAGTTTTAAGAATCCTCTGTATTAGATAACATGAAAATTTGTAACATGAAACATTTACAAAGTTTAAATACAAGTCAAGTGGTAGCGTTTTGGACATGCTTGATAGACTATCTGGTGATGTACTACAGGTAGGTCAGCAAGAAATGAGTTGCAGAAGTTGTCCAATGATTGTAGAAGCTTCAATCTTTGGGGGACATACATGTTTACTCGTTCTACAAGTGCAACAGCAGATGCACATCAAAACTTTTTTTAGAGGATAAAAGAGTTTGGAGAGTTTTTTTTCGCAGCCCCACTGATATGTATCAAATCAATCTAGTACAGTTTGCTCAATGTTTAGTGAAGTGGCCCTACTCTCTGAAAAAGCTGAAAAGAGAACAGACCTGAACTTTAGATGACTTTCAACAATGCAATGTTAAAAACCAGACGAGACCAATGAGATATGGTCACCCCAGCTTCAAAAAGGGCAGATAAATCTGAAATGTTAGTTCAGTCTGCAGACAAGCTGTTTACATCCTCTCCCAGCTTACTGAGGGACAGACCGCTCTACCGTGGCAGAACTCAACAGATCACAGACCTCAAGTTGACTTTGGCTTACAAAATATCCAGCTGCTCACCAGCCACACAGCTTAGATTTCCAATAAGTTCCAGATCTTGACAACATGAGATGTCTTCACCAGAGAAATGCTGTAATCTTTGTGAGAGGAAGGATAAGAAAAGCAGAGTGGCTGTATAACAAAACCGGATTTTCCAATTATTTCCCCATACCCGATTCTGAATCAAAATGGTTCCATTTAATAATTGATATCCAGTGTCCTTCATCATCTTGCTAAGCGTAGGACAGCAGTTGTATGCTGAGAAGCACTGAGATCTAATACTTATCAATTTCACAGGAATCCAAATTGAGTGTTGCAGAAATGTAGATACATAAGCCATTTACCAGACAACCCAGACAGTCCATGTTTTCTGTGTCCTTTTGTCTGGAGATGTCCTCTGAAATGTCCTTTTGTGTGTTTAAAATGGCAAATAAATACTGTGTTTTACTTTTTTTGATTCAGTACTAGGACAAACTACAGCCTCCCAAAATACCTGGATTTCAAAAAACCCGGTTTCAGAAGACTGTGCAGAATAGCTGTAATAATTATTTAATTTCCAAATTCTCATTTGTAAGCCTTTCTGCTCTACCTGAGCTTGGTGTCCAAAGTAAACCAGTTTTAAAATTCAGCTCAGTCTGTCTCAGTCTAATGCCTTCTAGCATTGTCTGTTTCCGCTGGCTAACTTAAAGCTGAACATGTGCTTACACCATCTTTCTGTACGGGCGGCCAGTTTTGGCCCGACTGTGCTGATCTGGAGCACCGATACGGCACTCGCACTCAACCTTCAATTTGCGTTACCTGTGGCCTTACAATAGCTCCTGGGTAAACTTAATAAATAATTACCATAATGTTTTGAATTTGGTACATTTGAATAGGGTGGCCAAGGAAAATATTTGATTAATCTTCTTAGCGCATGTGTGTGTGCAGATTCTGAGAGTTAATTTCAAGGGCCGTGCCTAAAGTAGATTACCTCCCTGTGCTACTGCACATGTGCTCATGAGCGATTTTGTTTATTCATGTTTTTATATTGCAATGCTTTTCCTGCTAGTGAATCACCAGTCAAAATGCAATTTATTTCTAGCTTGGTGCATGATGGTGAGCACTGATACTGTCAGAGAGAAATGTGAAGAGCGCTGGGATGGCACCAAACACCCCACTATTTATGTATGGAATATAAATAAAACATTTTATGTGCTCTCTACCAAAAAAAGTTGTTGGACTTTAAACACGATTTCCAAACAAAACACTTTTTGGCATCTGTGGGTGTTTGGACATCTGATTGCATTGGAATGTTTTCGTCCTGTATCTAGATATATTTGTGTGGTGATTAATGCCATCACCTTCTCAATTTTTGAATCCTTTTTTTTTTTTTTTTCTAATTATTTTTATTTTTTAAATAGAGGTAGTTTACCCAAAAATGAAACTTCTGTGATTATTTACTCAACTGAATGTTGCACCACATGAGTAATGTTCTTCTGTTGAATATAACTGTCACTCTTTTCCATATAATGAAAATAAATGAGTACTGGGACCGTCAAGCTTCAAAAAGGAGAAAAAAAAAAAGACAATAAGAGTGTCATAAATAGTCCACTTGTCTCATGCACTGTATTGCAAATCTGATGTGTGAACAAATCATTTTGTTTCAGCTGGATCTTGTTAATGAATCTGTTGATTCTGATTTCAAAACTGGTTCACTTAAAATGTAGACTCACTTAAATAAACAACAATAAATACCATCTTGTGGCTCTTAAATGTGTCGTGACAGATCACTGCATTGCCTTATTAGATCAATCGACATGTAAACCGATCATATTTTCTTATTTACTTAGGACAAAATAAACATGAATGAACATCAGAACATATTTTATTTTCAAATGCAGAAAGAAGTCAATGCACTTTTTTTAAGTTTTTTTTAAGTTAATTTTTTTTAAGTTTTTTTTAAGTTAATATACTCTCCTGTCTGATTTGTGTATGGGACAAAATGTCAGATTTAGTGTTATGATTGGTCAAATCGTCTGTCAATCAAGCTGTTTGCGAAGGGTCAATTGCTATTTCAATAGAATGAAATATATTCTCCTTTTATGAAGCTCGTACTCCGGATTTTGGAAATTGTAATTATGATTATGTTTGAGTACTTCTGGACAGATTTGATAGACGATAGCCCCTTTCACACCAGTGTTAATTTTGACAGGCATTTTTGATATAGTCTTAGTCTTCATCTTGAGACTAAAATGCTTAATAGTCTTAGTCACATTTTAGCAATTTGAGTCATAAAACTTTCATAGTTTTAGTCTAGTTGTAGTTGATGAAAAGTCATTGCATTTTTGTCAACTTTTAGCCATTACTTTAGTCACTACTTTTTTAGTCAAACTGCTGTTATCAACATATATTTTAGTAGGTATTTTAGTCTTTAAACAAAAATAATCATTAATTCTTTCTTTAGACCAAATCAATTAAGCTTATGATAAATTTGAATCAAGGACTGAATTTGGGAAAACTTGAATAAATTATGACGGTTTTCTTTTTTGGGTGAACTATCCCTTTAACAGTAGTGAAAAAGGAACAACTTATAAAAAATGTAGTTGTTCATTTATATATATGCCTATGTATAATTTATAATTTTTGAAAAGGACACACAGTAACCTATTGGATGTATTTTGAATGTCCGGTACTCCTCAAATAACATTTTAGTCCCCTCTCGTCTTGTTAACGAAGACGCGGCATAAATTTCATACTTTTTATCATCTGATATTAGTTTTAGGTCATCAAATGTCTCGTCTTAGTCACAGAAAAAATGTTTGTTAACAAATATTTTTCGGCGCCGTCTTCGTTGACTAAATTAACACTGTTTCAGAAATAAAAGTAAATTGCCATAAAATGACCAAAATGGCTTTACCTGTAAAAACAAAAATGTGCTGTTCACACAGGCGATGACGTTCTATCTTTTTACCAGTACAACACCATTCGCACATCAGTTTCAAAATACCGGTAAATTCTGTGACATCATTATTTAGAAATGACTTCTAAACGGCTGCGCCTCCCAGTGTTGTGTTTGTAAACATGGAGGGCATCGTGTTTTTGTTAATGTTTTCATTTTTGTGTTAAACGTTCACATTAATGCAGCTAATTTTGGTCCAGAGACATCGTATTAGACGACTTCAAACTAAACTGCGCAGCACGGAGTAAATCTGTCATCTGCGTCAGAATGTTTTGATTGGCCCAAAGCAGACGTCTTATGACTTACTGGTAATCTTGTTCTGCTTTCATACAGAGCATATTACTGGTAAATTACTGGTAATGTTACAACTTCTCATGTTTGAAAAGGTCCTGTTCACACGTGATCTCTTAACATTAATTTGGCAGTAAATACTGTATGTGTGAAAGAAGCTATATCATATTTCTCTCTTTTTCCTTTTTCTGACAAAGCCAGGAATCTTTTTTAGCAGCGATGGAACATAATGAGGATCAAAGGATGCACAATTGCTGATTTATCTATGTACTTCATCATTCTCATGCCACCACAGATAATTATGGGAAATGTAGTTTGGTCTGTCTTGTCATAAATTGGTCTTTTTTTTTTTTTTTGGCTAAGCTTTGTCTCGTTTTTTTTTTTCTTCAAATGCATACTACCTACATACTAATATATCTACATCGGCTATATATCTTAATGTACTTATTTTGATCAAAATGTTTTCCATGTATCTTTAATTGACATGCCCTCAAGTCTCAACTTAAAGAAAGTAATGAGTTTCCCACTGGCAGTTGTGATTTGATGGCGGTGTTGATGTGTGCTGTAAACACACTCATTCCGGCAAGATTTTAACATATTAATATCATATTAGTCATGTGAACTGCTTTAATTAAATGTTTATTATGCTTTTTCCCCCACTCATTCATTTTTGTTGGATATGCAGTTGCTAGGATATACCTGAAATTCACCTTTTGTGTTCCACAGATAAAAGTCAGTCATGCGATTTTGGGATGACATGAGGGTGAGCAAATGATGACAGAGTTTTCATATTCCTTTAAGATCACTCTCCACAGCAGGTGCTGTGTCTGCTATTCAGTTTCCTTGTTAGCTTATAGTTCAGGTCGTTATAGTCTCTCATTAATGATCCATCCATCTCATTTCCCACACTGCACTGCAGCAGACTACAATAATGGTGAAATGCATCAGGAAGAGTATGTTGTCATGACACACATGACAAGCCCCGCTCGTATTTCTCCGCAGTCGGAGGGCTGTCTGCGGCGCGCACGTATGCAGCAGAGTTTCTCATAGGCCCGTTAATATGGATTTATCTGGCCGTTGGGCAGTAATGTCTAGGGCTGACGTCAGGCTGTTTTACACACCACTTGTTCCTCTGGCATGAGGGTGTTGAGCATGGTCCGCTATTGCTGAGTGGATTAATGGCTGACCGTGTGGACTCAGGCACCAAATACATTGTCTCTGGCCGGATCGTTCAGCCTGTCCTTGCAGTATTGATCCTCACTTCTCACAAGTTCACAACTTCCGCATTCTGGATGCTCCGTTTGACAGGAGAGAGATTTAGGGCTCGGATGAGGTCAGTTCTTTTGTGACAGATTGATACCAAAAGAATTTCTGCAGGCCTGGAGAATTAACCTTTGATTTTCAGAAGCTGGGTTACATATCAATATTAACTTCTGTTCTTGGTAGACACTTTCTGGCAGAGCAGCTTATGAAAAATTGCATGCACTTAGAAAAGGTTCTCAAGTTGGTAAGGCAGATTTAAAATAACGTCATAAAATAAAAATTAAATAACAGATAATAATTAACCCTTAAATGCATACCTCGGGTCTTTAGCGACCCGGGGCATCTCCCTCCTTCATTTTCAAGTTTGACATCAGCTTTCTTGGTATTCATCAATCTTTCATTGTTAACAATAAAACAATAAAAAAAAGAATAAAATATAAAAGAATGTCTATTTTCTGATTGTTTTTTTTTTTTTTTGCAGTGTATAGGGTCGCTAGAGAATTGTGAAACAGTCATGCATTTAAGGGTTAATAGTAATTCAAAATATTAAAGTTTTTAATGTATTTTGACCAGCCTTTCCGAGCATTCTTAAGGTCCTTGCACACTGAGTCTGGACACAAAAAAAATAAATACAACCTCATGATGTGTTAATCACGTTTACACACTGCCTCGGAAACGTTTGCCCGTCATAAAAAATTTGATAGTGTTCAATTTTTTTTTTTTTTCATCTGCAGCAAGATCTCTTGACAATTCTGAGCCACCATAATTCTCTTTGTGATGAATTTTGACAAATGAAAACGCATACAAAATTTACTGCTACATATAATGAATTCAGTCTACCAAATAGGTTTGTATCCTTCCCTTATAAAAATTTATCATGGTTTTACTACCAATAAAACCAAAAAACCATGGCTACTATAGTTAAACTATGGCAACCACAAATTAGGTTTTGCTAACCATGGTATTTGTAGTAAAACTGTGTGGTTATACAAATGATAATCAGTCTGCCAAAATAACATGGTTACTACAGTTTTATTATAATAAAACCATGGTTATTTTTTGTAAGTGTTACGTCACTTTTAAAATATGAATTATGTTGCATTAGATAACAATTGTCAAACCAAACATTCTCTGCATACAATGCTAGATATTTTCTCTAAACTAACTTACTCTTTTTGAATCAGTTGAGACAAATCTGCAATTTTTTCTTATTCAGCTGGTGACATTTTTAGTTTTCTCCCAAAGTTTTTTTCTCCATTTCTGTCACTAATGAAGTTTTGGTTCCTTGCTGCTGTCGCCTCTGGCTTGCTTAGTTGGGGACACTTAATTTTCAGTGATATCGTCGACTTGTTTGCACAGATAGGGTACAACGGGGCTAAAGGCATGTGCGTGTATTTGTTTATTACTCACTACTGTGTGTGCACTTGGATGGATAAAATGCAGAGCACAAATTCCAAGTATGGGTCACCATACTTGGCCACACATCACGTCCTTGCCTTTCCTACATCCTTTCCTTAAAAAGCACCCCTGCTGTTGGGGCTAAAAGGCACAATGATTAACATGATAATTAATAGATGGCTGACTTTTCCATTTGTTGATATAACAAGATTCAGATGGTAAATATCATATATTATGTGGGGTGTCTATATATATCAATACCATATATATATATATATATATGTATACATGTATATGTATGTGTGTGTGTGTGTGTGTATGTACCATACTACTTGAACTGTGCTGGATGATGACCTTCATGATCAGTGATGAACTTCCTTTAACTGAAAAGTGTTTGAGTGAGTGTTTGCAGTTGTCCTTTTGCGTTACTGACACACTATTTTCCTATTTAATACTGTAAAGCTGCTTTAACACAATTTAACATATAAATAAAGGTGACTTGATGACTTGGATGCAGTAGATTTCAGTGGATTCTCCTCAAGTTCACCCAGGTAAAGAGTAATATTGATTATTTTATTGGTTTGATATCTAAAGCATTGGAATTCATACATTTTTAACTGTGACACTCATACATTTCTTAGGTGTGTAAATACTTTTTTGGAGGCCACAGTATGGTTTTGGAGGATATAGCGGAATATCTATGAACGAAAATGTTAAGTTAATGCAGGGCTTAACGCTAGAATAATCTGCAACTCAAAATTCTGTTAGCATACTATAATATTTGAGTTTTACTTATACTGGCAGTTCTTCCCTCGCTGATCTGTTAGACACAATTCTCACATATATAGGCAGTCTTGATACCAAAGCAATTTACTGAAATCTCTTCTGTGAATGAAAGTCTGTTTAGCTGTGAAAGCATTTCGATGGCAGTAAATATGAGCAATGACTACCCTATGTCAGCTCCATCAGCATATAAACCCTCTAATTTCTTCTCCGCTTTTTAAGTCAGAACTCTGCATGCAATACAAATAAAGAAAAGCTTTAAAAAAACAGCAGGGATTTTTTTGTGGGGGTTGTGTGATCCAAATATAAAACGGCTCATAAATCTGCACCGCTGATTGGATTTACCTGCTCGTCTTTGATTGAACTTTGTGTGAGAAAGCAAAGTGATGTATTTGCATGTTAAAGGATGCTTTTTGAGAGCTGTAATTATCTCCGCTGTGTAATGCTATTTGTGTATCCATAATTTATTTTGGCAAGAAAAACAGGCAGGCTACAACGCACCGCCAAGTCCCTGTTAAAATTTGCAGTTAATTGAAATTCACATTTGCATGAACAAAATCAAACACTCATTTACATATGCGAGATGATGAAAAAAGATAACTGCTAGTGTTTGTACTTCATATTCAGTCAGAGCTAGCTTGCTAATTGCTAAACGGTGTAAATAGGGCTGGTGTACATTACTGAGCTAATGTAAACAATGCGTCAAGCTAAATGTTTACGCTCACGCACGCAGCTGTGTGTTTGTGTGTGTGTGTGTCTTGGTGGCGCAACCAGACGTCTAAAAATGGAAAATTTACCCAGAACGGAGCGTGCTGGAGGTGTTATGGAAGTATACTCGGTTTAAATGGTCTCACGTCCCCATAGTGTTATTCTGGGGAGATTCGGAGGTGTGTCTGCCGCTGCCCCCCTTCACAAACAAGCTCATCAATTCCAGGAGGAATCTATTACAGACCCTGACTGCATTCTGCCATCCCTACATGCACCTAATTAATGCATCTCCTCTCACTGGAGGACACTGGGATATGGCCCCCCTGCCCCAAGAAGCTCTTCCCCAAAAACATGATGAATGACTTTGATTTAGGGGTCCGTGCTCTGGGTAACGGCTGGCCAGAGGGGATGACACTCTTTTGTTTGATATTGATCTATAAATAGCTTTAGCTTGACATTCCCGACCAACCCATAAACAGCTCGGCGTAAGGTTAGTCTAATGAGGGACGCTCGCGTTCAGACTGTTGGGATTAACGGGCGGTCGTGTTTGACATCATTACCGACTGTATTTGTGTTAAAGCGCAGGCCGGCTCGTTAACTACATGCGAGCAATTTGCGCGTGCGACTGTCAAAACGCTAACACCCGCGAGCCTCAGTCACCTCGTAGCACCTGTCTGTTTTTCCATTCGTACGCTACGCATCGACCTCTGCGCGATCGCTTGAAAGGACAACTGTCAAATTAAATGACACAAGGTATATTTTATTTCTATGCGTGTCTGACCTAAGCATTTTGCCTGCGAAATATGTGATATATATTTTCGGGCAGGCCTCGCTCGACGGTGGCGGTAATTGAAAAGCATTGCTCAGTGTAGTGTATATGCAGTCCTATATGCAATAAGCCACTATTACCTTCCTTTTGTGGCCTGAAGGGATTGAGCCCGGGTGACATGATAGAAATTTTCGATTGAGTAAGAGACCCCACACTCTTTTCAATGTCAGGGGGTGAATGAGAGACCCCTATCTCGCTAGGTTTCTATCAGAAAGCCCGCACATCCCCCAGCACAAACAGGCTTTCTAGCTTTCCCTTCTATCATGCTGTCTTTCATCCTCTCTCTCGCTTGAATTCTGTCTGTCTCCATGAAATGGGAAGTTTGGATGAGGCTCCTTTCAATCCCACTTACAATAAATAGATTAAACCCCTTTGACAATTACATCATGCATTATCAGGGCCGGGCAGCTCCATTACCAACAATCAATGCCACCGACAGCAGCATTGAGGGAGCGGAGACTGCTTCCGCTAACGCACGGCATTAGGACTTTTCTTGACATCTTACACCATGTGTGTCAGAGCAGGCCATTGACTAGAATGAGTATATTAAAAAAAGAAGGCTTATTTGACCTGAATACTGATCTGTTGGGCCATTTTCAGTAGTTCTAGATGTTCATTAAGTGAGTGTTTGAGCAGATGTTTTTTTTGTTTGTTTTGTTTTTGTTTAAATGTAAACTGTAGTTTAAAGTTCACTTCCAGAACAAAAATGTACAGATGTGCTCACCCCCTTTGTCGTCCAAGATGTTTGTGTCTTTCTTTCTTCAGGCCATAAAGAAATTGTTTCTTGAGGAAAACATTCCAGAATTTTCTCCATATAATGGACTTCTATGGTGCCTGCGAGTTTGAATGTCTAAAATGCAGTTTCAATGCAGCTTCAAAGGGCTCTAAACGATCCCAAATCTTATCTAAAAAAACTATTGGTTATTTTCTAAAAAAAAATGTACAATTCATATTCTTTTTAACCTGATGCTCGTTTTGTCTATTCCATGCGAAGCGCATGCAAACTTTGTGTAATCTGAGTCAATACAGTTAGGGTATGTTGAAAAACTACCATCTCATTTTCTCCTCCAACTTTAAAATTGTCCTGCATCGCTGTAGAAGTACCGACCCAGTGTTTACAAAGTGAACGTGCAAAGAAGATCAAAAGCCTTTACAAAAAAAAGGTAAAACAGCGATGCAGGATGATTTTGAAGTTGGATGAGAAAATAAGATTAGAGTTACATACCCTAACTGTATTAACCCAGATTACACAGAGTTTCCATACACGCCACAAAGAATAGACAAGATGAGTGTTTGAGGTTAAAAAGTATATAAATTGTATTTTTTTTTTTTTTTTTGGAAAGTAACCGATTGTTTCACTAGATAAGACCCTTTTTCTTTGGCTGGGGTTGTTTAGAGCCTTTTGAAGCTGCACTGAAAGTATATTTTGGAAGTTCAAACTCGCAGGCACCATTAAAGTCCACTATACAGAGAAAAATTCTGGAATGTTTTCCTCAAGAAACAATTTCTTTACGACTGAAGAAAGAAAGACACAAACATCACAGATGACAAAGGGATGAGTACATTTTTGTTTGACTTTATTTCTATTGTGAAACACAGGTGCTAGATTGTGTTGTAAATTTATATTTTTGCTTCCAAAAAACATCAAATTGACAGTATTTTACAGTAAAATTAATTTCATATTAAATAATTTCTATGTATATGGGTTACTTATAGTTAACCAATTAACAGTTTTGTTTTGTTTTTTTTTTTTGTTTTTTTGTACTGTAGCATTTATAGAGTCTTTTTCTGTAAAAATAAATAAATAATTTTTTACAGTAGTACATTCCATTCCTTCTTAGGTCATAGAATATTTTTGTGAGAGGAAAATATCGATGCACAGCTTGTATATCCAGAATGAATAACAACCTAAATTTTAGCTTGTTCTCCTCAAAAATGCTATTGTACTGTCCTAAAAAGACTTTAAGAAATCGCATACATTGTGGTACTCACATGAGTATGCATCAAAGACTGACACGGAAGAGAAGAAATTGTTGAATAAAGTCATTGTTTTTGTTTTCTTTGTGCACAAAAAGTATTCTCTTGACTTCATAACATTACGGATGAATCACTGATGTCACATGGACTATTTTATCAATGCCCTTATTACTTTTCCGGGCCTTGAATGTGTCAGTTGCATTGCTGTTTATGCTGGGTCAGAAAGCTCTCGGATTTCATGAAAAACATCTTAATTTGTGTTCTGAAGATGAACGAAGATCTTATGGGTTTGTAATTGATGACAGAATTTTCATTTGTGTGTAAACTATCAGTTTAAAGGGGTGAAACTGTCTTGGTATGAAAAAGAGCTACAATAAGTTTCTTCTAAACCTTACTTTTAGTGTCGAAATAACATGCATATGGTTTTAAAATGACATGCAGATGTGAAAACAATGACAAAACATTTGAGTAAAATTATTTTTTAAAGACCAATCTAACCAAGTACATCACAAAAATGGCTCTGCATTACACGCATTACTGCATGGCCTACATATTGAATCAATAGGTTTAAATAGCTTACGCAATTCAATTCAATTACCCAGCGGAAGAAATTCTTTGTTAATAATATGAAGGTTTGAACCTACAGTAGCCCAGTACAGAATATGTTGAATGTCTGCCGTCTCCCCGAGCTCTAAGATCATCTGTAATCAACCTGAATTTAAGGTGTTGGAGCGCCTCATTTCCTGCGTGAGCTCAACGCTGACTGCTGCTGCACAGTAAGTGTGGTGAGAGAATCTAATTTTGATTAATCTGCTCATTTCCTTATGTCTGTCGGACATGAGGCAGAAAGGTGGGACCAGAGAGGACAGGAAGAGATTAAATCAACCCCTCTCCTCTCCCCTCCCCTACCCTCTCTCTCATGCAATTCCCCTACCACACCTCTCCTCACTCCCGTTCTACTGAAATTATTACATTACCCTTCCACAGAGTGACCATTAGCTCAAAACAGGGTCTGTCAGGCCCTGCAAAGCTGCCGTTATTTGGGATTATAGAGTAGTTAGAGCTTGTTGGAACATAACAGCAGGACAGCTGAGGTACTCAACTCTGGCACCGAGTATGAGGTAGTGCTGATGGAAAATGCTTTTTTTTTTCCTTGCTTTTTTTTTTCCAAGGGAGGAGCAGGGGTGGATTTTAATTCTCCAGATCACTGAGAAGCGTTTTCATATTCATGATAACATACACGTTCCACTGGCTGTCACCTCACATGTCCCCTGTAGGTCACATCTGTTATTTATACTGTGTGAAGTGCTACTGGGATCACTGTTTTAACTATGTTAAAATGTTTTAATAAATCAGGAGCTACACTGTATGCAGCACAACGGCAACAACATCACTCTTGCCGAGGTCAATTACATGACAGATCTTAAATACACCTTTACTTTGTTTCAACTCATTCATGATTTTTTAATGTATATCAGCGACATTGAGGCAAGGAAGTTTGTGTCTCCTTAAAATGAGAAAGTAGTACAAAAATAAAAATGCTAGTATTACAAAATATAACATAAAAGGGTATAAATCACTTGTTTTTATAAAAAAAAAAAAAAAAACATTGCCCAAGAGCGACACCAGCATATAAAGTTACAGCAGGAGTCCATGTCTCTCTTGCCTCCCCTGAGCCCATTGAGTTTTAACAGACGCCCTAAAGCGTGTGGTGAGTTCGGTGGGGGGTAATTGAGAATGAATGGGGGAAAGTCACATGAGAGGAGGCAATGCCTCCATCACGATATGATTGGATATGACTGGTTATTTTTGGCTGTGACTGCTTCATGCGATAAATCCCACCTCTTGTGTTCGTGTGCATTCCGTGTTCGCGAATCAGTCTGAATGAACAATATAATGGCGTTAATGGAGAGACAAATTTTTAATAACTAAAAAAAAAAAAGTAAATAACTCACACACTTAGATATAACCACTTTGTTACATCAAAATAAGACTTGAAATTGCATAAAAGCATGATCTGGGGGAGTTTTTAATTAGTAATTAACTCAGGCCCAGCATCAAGGGGGGGCTTGATGGCCTGAAGCCCCCCCCCCGCAATGATCTAAAGGACCGACTCCTTAACCCCCCGGAATACAATTTTAAACGCGAAAAGCTAAACTGAATGCGATTTCAGCTAAGGGATACCGCTCCGATCTGATTTGTGCCACCTCAAATTCAATTTGACCCACTCAAAGCCCCCAAAACTTGTAGATTTTAACCATTAGATGCGGATGATCACAGGTGTATTTAAACTTTCACTGCTAAATTCAGATGCGCTTTTGCGCCTTGTCTGGCAATAAATCCCCCTCCCCTCCTCTGTTAGCCCCCCCTGAGAATCATACAAGCCCCCCCGGGTCATGTGTCCTGGCGCCGGTGTTGAATTAACTCCAAGTGCGTAGCGCAGAAACCCTATTGTAATTGATAGAATGGTCACGGATCAGCGATCTCCACATAAAACTGATTGTGCAGACCAAACCTTAAGTTGTAGAGACTAAAAACTGGGAGGGAAGGTAGTGCTCACACCGCCTGAGGAGGGCGCTACAGCAATCAAAAGTACGAAATCACTCATAACTCCCAAACCCTCAGTTGCACGCTCAAGTGTGGAAATCTTGGCTCACGGTGGACTAACTGCATTGTGAGCCTTGCGAAATTTTTAGGTATTTCGCATTTTTTGAAAAACATATTTTTGCGAACAAGTCCTAGGTTTTTTTTCTACCTGATCAGAACTAAACCAGTGTAGAAAGATTCTCTGGACAGTGAATGTCAATAATTATCAAAAAAATGTAAAACTTTCAACTCACCGTCGCAAAGGGGCACCAAAACTTTCGAAAAGGGTGGGGCCACTTTTAGTAAAATGCCTATAACGCCTGAATGGAATGAGATATTTCTTCCAAACTCATGTAAGAGCTCAATATAAGGTCACAGGTAAAAAAATGCAGAGCATGGCCATTTGGTACCGCTATAAGATGAAAAAAAAAACATACAAATGGCTATAAATGCGCAATCATCATCATGAAAATCAGTGTGTACGGTCTTGGTCTGAAGTGGCACAAGTGTCTACAAGGACATTTGCATATCTCAAAAAAACATGGTCGTCATTGGCCAACGAAGTCTGAGCACCTGTTAGACAAAGTTACTGGAGGCCGATCGGAATGAAACTCGGTGGGCCTGTACAACTCACGGCCTCAGGTCTCAGGTCTGAGAGAAATTTTAAAGAAGTCGGCCACTGGGGGGGTGATATCACATTTTTCAAGGGCGTCAGCGTGTTTTTTTGCACACATGCACAATATTCATATCATATGATAGAACTCCTCATTCCGGACAACTTTGCCTCTACAACCACTGCTGTCAATTAAATGATTAAGAAGATGTAAACAAAACAAAACAAAACAAAACAAAACAAAAAAAACTACTTTTCTGACTGTAGTCCTAGGTTTTCTGCTCAATCTGGAAAAAAAAAAACACTGCAGTACAATTCTCTGGACTCTCTAGGCCAATAATTTTCAGAAAATTTACCATTTGGGAAGCTATAACAGGGTCCTTTAGAAACGGGGCCTGTCCAAATTTACCCAAAAAAGCCTAGAGGAAAACTCAAAACTTCACTAAACCTGGTGAGCATATGCGACGACTTCTGATTCTAAACAAGCATGCAAAGTTTTAAGGAGATCAGACCACAGCTGGCGCTATAACAGTTATAAATGTTAAAAAATCATATTTCATATATCATATTTCTATAGCAAATACCTGGATTTGCCACAAATGCTTTTTTAATCATTAATTAGGTGGGTACAGCCTTGCTAAATAATATGATTTTATAACATAATTTTAGTGTCATTTTATATTTTAATTACATGTTCAGTCATTTTTAATAAATGGATAGGTGTGGACAAAAAGAGTGTTGTCATTGACTTCTTTTCCCAGAACTGGAGTGATGAATGAATGAACACATTTAAAAGGGGTTAAAATTTGTATTTATAAGGTTTTCCATGCCCCTCTGCAAGACATATAATACTTAATAAGTGTCTTTCTATGACATTTGTAAATAATATCTAATTTAATAGTGAGTAAATCAGGTCTCGAACCGGATGAGCACCAGCCTTACGTAATCGTAGTTTGAGATAATCTCATTTTGCACACTACATTTGCCCGTTTATGAAAATAAAACAGTGAGTCACTGGCTCCAGACAACACTGTTGGTCAGATTTGGGAATATGGCCTCATTGTCTCGCCTGTTCTTATTCCAGTCCCTTGTGTCTTTGCAGATCCCAGTATTAAATGGATAGAAAGCCAGCATTAAATCACACTGCTGTGAACTATTATGCGCAGTTGTTGCATTCTGGGAAACTAAGAGTGCAGAAGTGGTCTGAGGGATGAGCGCAGTGTTGACTTCATCTCTGTCTTCCTCAGTGAGTATTGATCCACTGTAATACAGGTTTAGTTGGACCTGTTCTGAGTCCTCTCAGCAAACAGGATCGGTCAATAGTGCCCCACAGGCTTTGACAAACTCCTCCATCCGTTCAGTGAGCTCTGTGACAGCTGACTGAGGAGAACGGCCACAGACTAATGCATGTTATGCAAAACTGAACCACAAAATCCCAATCCATGTTGCATTTTTACTGCCCTTTGGTGCATTTTTTTTTTTTATAACTCCAAGTCTAATTGATGAAACCATATCTGTTTGTTCAGACAGTGTAGACAATACAGCTTAAATGTTTGGGGATGGTAAAATATTTAAATGTTTTTAAAAAAATGTTTTCTCTTTTAATAGATTTTAAAATGAATTTATTCTTGTGATAGCAAAGCTGAATTTCTGGTTTTCAGTGTCACATGATTCTTCAGAAATCATTCTGCTAAAATGGTGCTCAAGAAACACTGGTAACACTTCATAATAAAGTTCCGTTAGTTTATGTTAGTTAGAGCAGGTCCTATGGGTATTCGAAAAATATATTTTTTTGCAGTTTGTAACATAGCTATCCTTCAATGTAAACAGTCTGCAAAGTTGTTAATCAAAAAAATGCATGATAAACAAAGATATTGTCTCTCAAAAGAAAGAGTCGTTATAATTTCGAATCTTCTGCCCGTTACCGATATATGTCATTAGGTAACACATTTGCGTAATCCCCACCTGTCTGTGAAATACAGACACTCTGATCTGCCCTACTTCTAATCTTCGTCTGTGAAACTGGGGGAAAATATGTAAAATTAAAATTAAAATTAAAATTAAAATTAAATTAAATTAAATTAAATTAAATTAAATTAAATAATACTTCCTGACCCCAGACTTTTAAATGCTCTAGTGTTTCTGGGCAAATTAACACACAGCTTAACCCTGCACACATTTTTATATTTAGTTATATTTATAAAGTTTTAGTTTAATTAATTCAGTCAATCTTTTTACCCCATTTTAACATGGATTTCTATTGAGATCAGAACACAAATGCACTCAAACGGAAGTTAGAATCCATCATGGCGGCGCTCATCAGTTACTCAGGAAAAACTTTTCATTTCTTACAGTATATGCAGCAAAAAAACTCCCTTATAAATTTTGGATAACTCTTTAAACATGCTGACGAAAGTTTAAAAAGATCTGTGATTAAAATCTTTACCTTGGCAAGAGGTCCTGTTCAATAGATGAAAATTATTATTTTTTAATAACACAAGAAATGTATAAATGGATGAAAGATTTTTTCCTCTTTCCTTGTACATTGGAAAATGGACCTATTGTCTGATTTTTTTTTTTTCATGGGAATTAACAATGTGGGTCATTTATAACTTAAACTGCAGGTGCAGGCAAAATCTTTTTTCCCCGTGTTCAGTGTTGCTTTCATAAGAATATTATTTTTCATATTTGGCTGAGGCAGGCTGAATGTATATGTCACTCAGGGGAAACGTCTGAACTCACTAATTCCAGTAGTTTTACTTTTCAAAACAAATCAATATGACCTCCACAAAATGTATTGGGATAATCAATCATTCAAGAGCTCAGACTGTTTTAAAATTCTGTCTTCTGTCAGCAAGAGTTGACAGATTATATTACCATCCACAGCAACTCATCTCATGTGGAATAGACAAGACCAGTGGACTGTTGCTGTCAACCCACTAACACTAATTAAATGCACCCACACAACATGCGCTTGTGAATGAATCTGTTTTAATAGCATTTAAGACAAATCAATACTCTAATCATTTTATTACTTTAACAGAGGGAAATTTAATGTGGATTTTCAATATGTGTCTCTGTGAGTAATCAACAGGCAACTGGTACTTTAATATCGTCGGCTGTTGAGTAAATGGCAGTTGTTGTGTAATCAGATCTTAGGAGCTCAAGGAAGCTTCCTCAACTCAAAAACCACGCAATGACAAAAAGGTCAATACTGGAAAATTAAAATAAAACAAGTGCGACCCACCAGTTCACAACAACTGCTGTAGTATTCAGTAGCGTAAAAACTCAAAACAGGCCTGTTTTGTCATTTTGTAAGGTCAAGTGACTGAAAATTCAATCACTTGAAAGTGTAAAATAAATAAAGCAGTTGTTGAATAATTTGTAAAGGTATTTCTTGAAGGTCTTATTCTCATGCTGTTTGCATGATGATGATGATAAATGGCTCTAATAGACGAAAAACGTGTTCTGTGTTGTCAGGCCGAGGAGAATTTCACACACACAAACACGTCTGTCCCACAATAATGTAAGTGCCCTGAAAATAGCCCCTACTAAATTACACATCCAGGATGGTAAAACATCTCCTGCTCGGTGGAGTTTTCAAATCAATCAGAGGCAGTTCAGCATCAAAACAACATTACTTATCTGGAGCTCTTGATTTCCAATCCATCTGTCAGCCTGCCTCAAATGAGGAATTTCATTACTTTGAACAAGTTGTAGGGGGTGATTGAAGTGGGGGGCTGAAAACATAGATCATGTTATTGTAGGTAGATCCTGTACAGCGTTTCGGCAGGCCTCGCTGACTTCTGAGGGCTGAGCGAGCGGGTTTCGGAGCTAATGGCGTAGCTAAAAGCAGGCGTGGTCTGGTCGGATGCCGCGTGCATTTAAGTGTGTGTGTGCGGCCCGCTTTCCGTCACTCCCGCAGTTTGTCATGACCTCAGAGCTGTAAGTCATTCTGGCAGCTCGGGTAGTTTGACATAATTGAGATATTTGGCAAATATTTCTTTCAAAGAAAGAAGGAAATATGGTCCCTGGCCAAGGCACCATGGCCTGCCATAGAGCTGAGTGAAATCTTGCTTTATAAGCTCTGTTTTGGCATGGTAGGCTGGACTGACTGCTTTGATGGAAGACTTTTGCTAGTGTAGTGTAGATATATTGGAGGAAGAAGGCTTGTTACAAAACAGCTTGTTTATTTCACATTGTAGTAAATATCTTAAGTGAAAACTGATGGCATTTTTATTGCTGATGTTTTTATAAACAGTATATGAACACACACACACTGTAAGTTTTGAAATAATTAACATATTTAAAGTAAGTGTTTACTATTTTAATATTCAGTGCCTTGCGAAAATGTTCATGTTTTCACGTTTTGTTATATTGCAGCCTTAAAAAAGTAGCAATTTAGCAAATTTATGATGAAAAATGATTCCATTGCATAAGTATTCATACCCTTATCTGGGAGCCCTTTTATCGCTTGTAGATATTACTACACTTGAAGTGTTAAACTGTGGCAAATTCATTTGAGTGAGTATGATTTAGAAAGGCACACACCTCTCAGTAAAAAGGTCTAACAGCTAAAAATGCATATTAGAGCAAAAACCAAGCCCTGAGGTCAAAAGTACTGTCTGTAGAGCTCAGAGACAGGACTGCACCGAGGCACACATCTGAGTTCAGAAAAAATCAGCTGCATTGAAGGTCCACAGAAGCGTGTAGCCTCCATTATCCTTAATGGAAGAAGTTTGGGACAACTTGGACTCTTCCTAGAGCTGGCCTCCTGGTCAAACTGAGCAACTGATGGACAAGGGGCTTGGTTAGACTGGTGACTAAGAAGCTGATGGTCACTCTAGTTGAGCTTCATGATCTTATATGCAGATGGGAGAGACTTACAGATGGACAAACATCACTGCAACACGCCACCAATCCATTGAGACTGTGAGACAGTCTGGTCTGATGAACCTCAGTTCCAAGCATGATGTATAGAGGAAAAAGGTTTCCCTTCCAACAGGACAATGAGCCAAAGCACACAGCAAGAGTGGCTTATAGACAACTCTGTGAATGTCCTTGAGTGGCCCAGCTAGAGCCTTGGCTTGAACGCAATCAAATATTTCTGAAGAACCCTGAGAATGTCTGCCAGCCCCTATCCAAGCTGACAGAGCTTGAGAGGTGAAGAAGTGAGGTGAAGAATGGCAGATAATTGCCAAATGCAGATGTGCAAAGCTTGTTGCATCATACCAATAAGACTTGAAGCTGTAAAAGTGCTTCAACTAAGTACTGCGTTAAGGGTATGAATATTTAAACAGTGTACTTATTTCCATTTTTTTTTTTATTTGAATAAATTAGTAAAGTTGTCACAAATCTGTTTTTTGCTTGGCCATTATGGTGTATGGAGTGCAAATTGATGTGGGGGAAAAGGTTATTTAAAGCAGTTAAAAAAAAAAAAAAAAAAAAAAAAAAAAAAAAAAAAAGGGAAGGGGTATGAATACTTTCACAGGGCACTGTATTTTAAAACATAATTTGCTCCTGTGATGCAAAACTACATTTTCAGCATCAAAAAATAAACAAACAAAAAGTAATGCTTAATAAAAATGTATGTACTATTTTGGAATTTTATTTGAAATGTATATTTTCCAAAAATTGGTTTATTCTCTAAAACGGCAAGAAAATCAAAGCCATAAATACAAAAACGAGTTGTTTTTCAAATTTAAAGTTGGTATCTCAAAAATAAGCTTTTTTTGTTTGTTTTTTGTGTGTGTGTATGTGTGTGTGTACCTGGTATTTATCATGTTATGGGGACCAAATGTCCCATAAGGATAGTAATACCAGTACATTTTGACCTTCTGGGGACATTTTTTAGGTCCCCATGAGGAAACAGTCTTATAAATTATGCAAAATGAGTTTTTTGAGAAAAAAAAAGTGTGCACAGTCTCCTGTAGGGCGATAGAATATATGGTTTATACAGTAAAAAAAAAAAAAAACATTACGCCTATGGAATGTCCCCATAAAATATGGTGTGTGTGTGTGTGTGTGTGTGTGTTCGCATAGCAAGTGCCAAAACCCTTACCAAGTTTCGTACTATTCCAATGAAGTAACAAACAAACAAACAAAAAAAGAAATGTTTTGGTTCAAAAATGACTAAACAACACTACATGGTTGAGAAGCGTAGTAGTTAGCACTGACATGTTGTGTTCTGATGCTCATATGGGTGATTTGAGCTTGAATTTGGCTTGCAACATTCTCTGATCCTGTCCCTTCTTCGTATCAGTTCATCTCCTTTCTTTACAATACTATGAAATTAAATGTAAAAAAGATTTGAATATCTAGATATCTCCTGTACACAGCATCCATCTGTCAGCATAGTGGTGCACCGGCCTTCATAATGTGATTCTAATTGAACCCTTTTGAATGTTCTTGAGTGGTGACAGTCTGATTTTAAAGCCTTTGACAAGTGTACAATGACTAAAGAGTTGCCTGCTAATTATTCATGTCATTTCAGTGGATTGAAGCCCAAATTGAACAGTGTGTCCCTTTAAATCCATCACTGTACTAAAAGCGAATAGTTAATGACTATAACATGGCACTAAATTATTCATTCCAAGAGGTAATGAAAATATGTTAATTAGACGATTGCTATTAAAGATGGAGTATATCACCATCTCCAATCCAACATGGAGTAATTATTTAAAGATATACTGATTATGAAATATTAGTGGTCAGGGGTGTCATGCATATTTTTAAGAGGGAGCGAATAAGCGTTTTCAGCCAGTGCATTTGTGAAAGCACTGGCTGAAAATTTTATTTTCTTATGAGGAGATTCACTTGAATGGGCATGACGCTTGTGTTAATGGTCCTAACAACGTCATGCACAAAAATTAGTGACATTTTGTACAATCTCAGCATCTATTCTGGAATGTTTCATAAGAAGCCTCTTGTCCCAGGCTCTCATTCAACTGCAACTGATTATGCAAAGGAAATCACACGCTCTTAATTTTTTTTTTCACCTCTGCTTTTTTATGACTTTTCCTTGGGGTAAAGCAACAGAGGTCTATTCTAGAAGTTCATGAACAGCCCACAGTCTGAAGCGGTCCCTCTTTGTCCGGTCCCTCAGTGCTTTGGCTAAAGACAGTCTCTGTCCATTCCCTCAGCTGACGAGGCTGAATTCATTCCCATGGTGCTGATAACTCCAGCATGCATGCGACCTCATGGTTCAGATTACAAGCGGGGGATTCATTCCTTGTGTTCTGTCGGTCACCTCGGCATCAATTGCAGCAGTAAGCAGCGTGTGGAGGGGAGAATAGATGCTATCAGGCAGAGGGCAGCTGCTGCGAGACTGAGAGTCTGTGCTCGTGCTGTCAGAGAAGAGACAATAATGTGACACAGTCCTCCAATCTCTATCTCACTGATGACTACTGTTAACACATTACTTCCTGTTAATTGTTGAACAATTGTTTCATTTTGGCTTTTATAAGGTTTCAAAGCATTGAGGTAAATTCTTTTGACTTGGAGCAATATTTTATTTAATTTATTTTAATTAATTAATCAAATTATTTATTTATTTATTTAGTATCTCTAAATGTAATTTACCAGTTTATTTTATTGTATTTTATTTTTCTTTTTATTTTATCACTAAACTCTAAATGCAATTTACCAATTTAGCAATATGCAACAAAATATCCAGAATTTATTTTGTTTATTTTATTTTGTTTTGTTTCAGTTTATTTTTTTTAATTTTATTTTTATTTTTCACTAAAATCTAAATGTAATTTACGGTTTTATTTTATTTTTATTTTATTTTTCACTAAACTCTAAAATGTAATTTACGGTTTTATTTTATTTTATTTTATTTTATTTTATTTTATTTTATTTTATTTTATTTTATTTTATTTTATTTTATTTTATCACTAAACTCTAAATGCAATTTACCAATTTAGCAATATGCAACAAAATATCCAGAATTTATTTTGTTTATTTTATTTTGTTTTTGTTTTATTTTCACTAAACTCTAAATGTAATTTACCAGTTTTTTATTTTATTTTATTTTCACTAAACTCTAAATGTTATTTACGATTTTTATTTTATTTTATTTTATTTTATTTTTCACTAAACTCTAAATGTAATTTACGATTTTATTTTATTTTATTTTATTTTATTTTATTTTATTTTATTTTATTTATCACTAAACTCTAAATGCAGTTTACCAATTTAGCAATATGCAACAAAATATCCTGAATTTATTTTGATTATTTCATTTTATTTTATTTTATCACTAAACTCTAAATGTAATTCACCAGTGTAGCAATATGCAACCAAGTGGCAAGTAGCCTGATTTTATTTTATTTTATTTTATTTTATTTTATTTTATTTTATTTATTTTAAGCTCTAAATGCAATTTACCAATTTAGCAATATGCAACCAAGTGGCAACTACCCGGATTTTTTTATTTTATTTTGTTTTATTTTATTTTATTTTATTTTAAGCTCTAAATGCAATTTATCAATTTAGCAAAATGCTACCAAGTGGCAACTGCCCAGATTCCATTTAATTTCATTTCATAGTTTTCATCACTAAGCTATAAATGTTATTTATCAATTTTATACCTTTATGGAGCAAATATGCTGTAAAAACTGATGGTTAGTTATAGAGACAGTATGCAAACCCTTCAATTCCAGTACCCCAGCTTCAGTTCGCTCAATTCACCCAGTTATTTTTTGAACTTCTGTTGAACCTGAAGACTAGAGCTTATATAATTTTGCGTGATCTGTAATTGTTATTGTATTAGGCCTATTATGATTTCAAAACATTACTGTATTGTTATCAGACATTAAATTACATTTCTCTTATCATCAGAAATCTTGAAATTCCATTTTCCATAAAACAATATGATTAATTGTTCAGATAATCTCTGGCTTTAGCATTCAAGCCCGATAAGCATGCTGTGAGGAAGGAAACATGATGTGATGTTTTATCAGCTCCTTATCTCACAATGTAATCATGCTAATATCTGCAGATCAGTGTGCGTCGCAGGGGGAAACGGATAGTGCTGAGTAATGTCTACTCTCAGTCTGTGCCGCCCATGCCAGCACTGATGTAACTGTGCCAGTAACTGAGTCTGCCGTCTCAGATATTAAGTCTGGGAGTCCACTGCCAAGCATTACTCCCTCTGCCCTGTCTTTGAGACTCGAAGACAGTGGCATCCATTTTTTTCTTATCTAATGCTAACCTAGGACCATGTCTTCCAGTCTTTCTCCATTGTAGAGATGAGACTGAAGCTTTGGCAGAATTGTTGGATGAGCCAGTAGGCTTGAGGCTTCAGTTACAAATGTGCGTTAGCTGATAAATCATATTACTGTACTTCATCACACTGTCATTCCTCTGGAAACGTAGACCCTGTAATACCATCATGATGACATGTATGCTTATCTCATGAGCTTGCACATTTTAATAAGTCTCACAAGCCTCCTCTGTTTCTTGGCAAGTTGCCATTTTATCATTTTGTTTAGACACTTTAAGGTGAATTACGTCATCTAAGCATGCGCTGTAATAACCACAGCAACCAGGAGCTCGAACCACTGTCAGATGACAGAAGTAATAGCTCAGACATTTGAAAATGACAGGTAATATTACCTTTCAGCAAAGATTGTCCAGATCTTTGGAGTGAGGGGACATAGAGATCCGATTAGACTGATTACCTCATCATTGTTTAGAGTGGTGGGAAGACAGTGAACTTCATTTTACTGGATGACTGCAGGCACTGTGATGGAAGGCTAATCAATTGATAGATTACGCAACTGATACGAGTGCTGCGCTAAAGCTGTGAGTGACTCTGAGTAGGATTACTGTGGCCTCAATGGACTGAATGACTGAGAACTAATAGCTACTGGGGCCGCTGACACTGATATCTGCTTCTCAGAGAATCAGAATGCCAGACATTTCAAGCAGGCTTGTAGAGTTGGATTTGTCTAGAATTTCAGATTATAGCATATGTTGTAATACATCATTCTAGTCAACTGGACATGTTTCTCTTTGTTTCTCTGTAGCTTAAGACGTTTCAGCTCTCGTACAAGAGGCTTCACAAATTGTTGATTGATGGTGATGGAGATTCCTCTGCATTTAACCTTGTTGAACAATGCAGAAGCAGCAACACTCTAGAGAGGACTTCGAAAGAAAAGGATCACAGGTTAGTGAAGTGAAGATTTTAAATAAGGATAGCTACCTGATGTCAAGATAAAAACATACCTGTGGGAACGTTTTCGTAAGATGTGAAAGTACAAATCACTGCAGTTTCCAACAGAAATGAACACTAGAGGTGGTAAAACAGCAAGCATTTCTAATTGTTTTCATACACAGTTATGATTACAGCTCCATGTTTCGCTTTGTTGTTGACCCCCCGCCAGATTATTACCCCTCTAGTACTGGTAGGTTTAGGGTTAGGTGTGGGTTATGATTGAGGTTAGAATTAGCGTAGTCTCAGCCTCAGACATCATGCCCTCGGAACATTGGCTAAACATCTAATGCATAAGGCACATTTATTTGGAAACACTTCAGGAGTTTCTAAGTCGTCATTGGACTGGTTAGATTGTACAGGATTTCCGGGAGACGTTGCATTCCGCCTGGAGACAAAAATGCCGTGGCGCCAAACCCCCTCACGAAAGAAGAATGCCGTCATGTTTACAACTGTGACAATGAGCGCTTATCAGGATCAACTAAATGCTGACTTTTCAAAAGTATGTGAAAAATGTAGAGTTCGCAGCATAGAATCTTTAAAATACATTCGAGAGTTTTACACACCGGTCTGTTATTGTGGCAACATTTCCACGCCCCAAACATGACGCGGCACAAAACGAAACATGATTGGTTGCTGTACCTGTCAGTCATATAGCGTTTTGGGCAGGCCTTGGACATTCAAAGTGGCCAAAGTTCCCAGACCTTTTGCCATCAGCCTGAAGGTCTGGCTATGCAAGACTAGGATTAGGCAATCATTTCAATGAGAGGGGGTAATAATGTGGCCAAAATGGACACAACAATGGATGTAACATGCTTGCTCGATAGCTCAGCCAGCACGGAATTGGATTTAGAATACGAATCCCATGAAAAACACGACTCACGATGAAAGAGCTGAAAGATGACAGGTCAAAAAACAAGCTAAAACGGCATGCTTGCAATTGCATTTTTCCGTCGCATTCATTTTTGTTCATACTATCGGGTAGGTTTAGGTGTAGTGCAGATGGTACTTTATTTTTAAAATGTTACAGGGCGTTAGAGTTATAGCGCCACTCAGTGGACACTTCAAGTCAGAACTTTGGTGATGCGTACAAAAGCAACATACCATAAAACATACCATATGTACATTAATCTGTGCCGGGACAAAAAACTAACACACTTTTAGCACCACCCATTTCTGTTGGAAACTGCAGTGATATATACTTGTTGGTACGTATTTCGCGTCTCACAAAAAGGTTCCCAAAGGTACGTTTTCATCAGAAGAGCAGGTTGAAGGATGACCAAAAAACACTTATGAGGCTCTGTTAAGAGCGTGCCAAACCAACAGTTGGCGATATAACCCTAACCTTAACACCATGTTGGCCAATCAGAAGCCTCAAAAAAGCACACACTCCGACATCACAAGCCAAAACCTCCATTTTCACCGGCTAAATGACAACTTCAACCGTAGTTTCTGAAAGTCTTCACCCTGGCAAGAGTTTTCAAAAATGTTCAGTTTCAGTGATCTGACACAGCGTTTCCGTGTGGACGAACGGCGAAACTGCATAGAAAAAGCGTTTTTGAAAATACTTGTGTTCCTCAGAGGGAAGGAGACTATTGATGACCCTTTTTACACCTGGTATTTAATCCCAAAGTATACTGCCTTCTTTACGCGTACGCTAGTGTCAGCGTATAGTGCGCATGACGCAAATTTTGTTATCAGAAGAGTACGAGCAGGTTGCACATGCGCGTTGAATTTATTTTGCAGTAATCAGTTGTTCCACAAGGTGGCAGCACTGTCCTGAGTCATTGTTTCACAGTAGAAAATGAAACTAAAGAGACGGAACAACAACAACAACAACAACACAATAACGAAGACTGCAATACCATCATACGCCCACATTGACAAGTGCTTGTGAGCGAAAGGTATGAGATAGCCCAGCTTTGGTTTAAATGACTTCAAAAATATTTGTTATTGGTCATAACTTAAGGGGAAAAATCAGACACTGGATATGGATGACGCTTTCTAGAGCGCATGTGTCAACTGCCTGTGTACGCACACAACATCAAATGGAGTAAACTTTGATACGCTACACTTTTAGCTGTACGCTTGTGCTAGCGTACTTGCACAAAGCCGTAGTATACTTTGGGCTTTAGTCTTAGGTGATCCAATCACGAGTTACCATCCTAGACAATCATTTACACCTGGTAGTAATTTGCATCTCAAATGCTTAAACACATTTAAAAAAGCACAAAAAGTTACAGAAGCTGAAGAAAGTCCTTGAAATCTTTAACATGTATATGTATGCCTAGGGTGACCAGTCCGACTCCTTGAGGACCACTTTTCAGTTTAGCTCCAGAGCTGATTATACACACACCTGAAAGAGCTAACCAAGGTCTTCAGAATCACCAGAAATGTCCAAGCAGGTGTGCTACAGTTATTCTGCAGGGCAGTGGCCTGCCAGGAGCAGGACTGGGAGCACTTGGCTTTAGGGGCATCTAGTCTTGCTTCTTACGAATCATTATTTTGCAGAGTTTAGCTCAGGGGTCTCCAAACTCAGTCCTGGAGGGCAACTGTTCTGCAGAGTTTATCTCCAACTTGCCTCAACACACCTGCCTGGAAGTTTCTAGTATGCCTAGTAAGACATTGATTAGCTGGCTCAGGCGTGTTAAGCCTGGTTCAGAATACAAGATTTTAGCCCGATTGTGGCACAATCTGCTTGACGTAGGGTTTTGTGGGGATTCGTAAACGATAATGAGCATTGGGACGCAAGATTCAATCGGCACTTCACAATGTCAACCCAGAAAGGTAAAAAGTTTTTCAGTCATCTACGACGAGTTCCAATAGGAGCACAGAAGCGCCTTCGTACATGCTTTTAAACAAGCCAAAATGATAGAAAGGCAATGGTATCGGTCATGTTAGGAGGAATTTTACAATGGGGGAAATGTTTGTGGCACTATGCCAATATTACTCCAGCATTTATGATGTTTCCTCAAGGGACTACTGTGACAGAGTGAATTTAAAAGGTCAAATAAAATGATTTTGCCTCATTTCTCTTTGACAGTCCGTACTGTCCTTTTCACGCAATCCAGATTTGTGTCCACTGTCAGATTTTCTGTTTATTGGGCTTTTCTGATGACATGACCGAGCAAAACACTGTTTGCTAGCCACTGTTTGTTTACCCTGATGACACCTTCTGTCTAGTCCGCTGTGTCAATGACAGCACGCACATCGGTCAGCGATGAATGGTCGGGTAGCAACATGTAGTCTGACGTGTTACATATTCACAACACAAGAATATTTTAGGAGTCAAAATAATCTGCATAATCTGACACAGCGACTGTCATAACCAATAAAAACAATTGTGTAATCTGAACTGGGCTTTAAACTCCGCAGGACAGTGACCCTCTAGGAGCAGTGTTGGGTACTCCTAGTTTAGCTTGAACTTCAAACACACCTGAAAGCTGATTATGGTGTTACTTGGCATAAGAGGTGAAGTTGACGACACTGACTTGCAATAGTGATACGCCTGTATGCACGTTTTGTACGGATTACATAATCTGACAATATTCGTTTTCTATTCAGATAGGTTCATTTAAAAGTAGACATTCCTTTCTCTGTGAATATATTTTTAATGTCTTTAAGACAAGCATACATGATGTTTCGAAGTGGCGTGCTTAAGTTCACAGATACCGAGACGGCAGAAAGCGCATCCTGTTTGCTTGAATTATCTTACAAAAGCGCAACATTTAGTTGTTATTGTGAGTGCACAAAAATAAACGTAGAGTCTTTACAGATTCGAAAGATGTATTAATTTTTGTCTGTTTGACCAAAAATGACTGAGTATAAAATGAGTATTTTAAGTGACCGCACCAGTGCCTTCATCAGTCAGACAGTAAGCAGGCTACTATTCAGCTTCCACACTCCGCACAGACACTTGAATAGCGCACATTTTTTTAGGTTAACATTTGTTGAGTGGCCATGTAAAGGTGCTATTACATACATCTTTCAGACGAAAAGCTATCTTTAAGGTCAGTTAATGATAGGCGAGCATTTGGATGTCCTATCGGATGTACTATATTACCATATAGACCAGGCATTAACAATCTGTCCGTCACGGACTGTGTGACTTCGCCACCTCCAAAATTTCATCCCATTTCACTTCTGAAATCATCTCTGCTACAACTCCAGCAGTTACTAGTGCCATTGTATGTAATGAGGTAAATACCAGGGAATCACAACTGATCAAGCTACTTGGATAAATGGTGAAGTGTGTTCAGCTACAAACAAGCATCCTGCTGACCAGAATAATGTACTAGAACATTCCATTATGGTCTGGACCGATGAGAATCTTCCCAGAACTACCGTAGCACAGAATTGTAAATTATAGCTCATTGATTTACATAAGCTCTTGACAGGTGGCACCAACAGTTCACCAGGCAACAACGTCCATGCATTCTAAAACTGTTCTACCAAATCATACATTCATCCCTGTTCAACCAAGACTCCCCTACACCCCTGCAGAGTTGCCTTGAACCATCCCACCCGCTTGGCTACTGTGGAAAACATCCCCCTCCCTTCACTCAACCCCCCTATTCCTCTAGCCTCACGGAAGATGTGATGACAGTGGTGTCAGCACAGGTCACAGTGATACACAGAGTCTGTTCGCACCAAGCTGCCAATTCCTATTCTTTCTCTTTTTCTTCCTCCTCTCCTGTCGCTAGTTTTCTGGGTAGGTTCACAGGGTCCAAATTCCTGCCCATCAGCAGCTCCACTTATGGCGCAGAGGTGTGGGGTTTCCAGATCTCTCGGCTTATGGGCTCACTCAATGTGGTCTTCGGAGCCAAACTCAAAGAGAACAGTGCTTCTTTTGGCCATATGTAACAGGATTTACATAATTACATCACATATTGTTTTGACCAAGTGTGCAATGGCTCTATACTAGACAATTATGTAATGAAAGTTTTTATAGCTTAAGATCAGATGTGCTATATTTTCACAAATTGCTTTGTGATTAAGGGTAATCCATCATTGTTGACCAGCTGGATCATCAAAAGTAGACGTCAGAGTGATAGTGCACCCAAAAATGAAAATTACAGCATGATTTGCTTACCCTCAAGCCATTGTAGGTGTATATGACTTTCTTCTTTCAGACGGATACAACTGGAGTTATATTAAATATTGTCCTGGCTTTTCCAAGATTTATAATGCCAGTAAATGGCTGTTGAGATTTTGAAACCCAAAAAAGTGCATCCATCCATCATAAGAAGTTCTCCACACAGCTCCAGGAAGTTAATAAAGACCTTCTGAAGTGAATCAATGCATTTGTGTAAGAAAAATATCCATATTTAAACTTTATAAACCATAATGTCATAGGAGAGAGTGGTGTTCCAACAGATGATGTAGGACGTAGCCGTAGCATAAGCTCCGGTGATAATATGATAGTCTCGCGAGAACCAAGTTTTGTTTAAAGCAAAGTAAAACCAGTCTCCTCTTGGCTTATTCTCCTTAAAGTGGTTCAATAGCTAATACAAGTAAATATGAGTTTCATTGTACTTTGAAAGCGTTTGTGTTCATCCCATCACTAACTCTTAGCAATTAGCCAGTCTTAGCTAATAACTCACGCATTTTAAAACACGAGGGAACATGTGGACATCCTCAGGGTTGTGTCACTTTAAGGTTTTGAATGGATAGATGCACCTGGACATTTGAATCAGTCTGTGCTAAAGAAATTCATCTCATGATAGATGCTAATCAGGGAATAGAGAATAAACATTAGGAGATAACTCTCCTGGTTTGATCTAACAACGGCCTACGCAACAACGTGTGAGTAAATGCTATGCTGAAGTCAGCGGTGGTGTGTTGTGTCTTAGAGACAGGCCCTGTAATACTTTTCAGATTGAATTCAGTCTTGCTTTGCTCGACTAACGGCAGCTTTAGCTCGTCAATCTCAAATCATCATGTCGGCTCTGTCATATCGATTCCTTCAGAAAGTAGTCCTAAAGTGGGCTTTCTTTATCAATCTTAGGGCTTGTTACCAGGCAACAAGATGACCAAACTCACTGGCCTGTGGCCATGAAAGGGCAGTAGAGGTAATTCTATAATTCAAACTTGCTGACTGTATTTTTTTTTTTTTTCTCCCATTTTTCTCCAATTGCTTACACATACACTGCTGTTTAAAAGTTTGGGATCGGTAAGAGTTTTAATGTTTTTTTTAAAGGAATCTCTTCTGCTCATCAAAGCTACATTTATTTGATAAAAACACAGGAATATGGTGAAATATTATTACAAAAAAATGGTTTTGTATTTATACACTTTAAAATCTAATTCATTTCTGTGATGCACAACTGAATTTTCAGCATCGTTACTCCAGTCTTCGGTGTCACATGATCCTTCAGTATTAATTCTAATATGATGATTTCTTACTTTTATTATCAATGTTGGAAACAGTTGTGCTGCTTAATATTTTTTTTGGAACCTGTGATACTTTTTTGATAATTCTTTGAATAAAAGGTTTAAAAGTACAGCATTTATTTTAAATATACATCTTTATTAACAATATAAATCTTTACTATCACTTTTTTTTATCAGTTTAACACATCCTTGCTGAATAAAAGTATTTATTTCTATCAAAAATCCTAAAAAAAAGTATGACAGGTTCCAAATATTTTTTTTAAACAGCATAACTGTTTCCAACATATAACATAATAAATCAGCATATTAGCATGATTTCTGAAGGAGTGCAGTAATAATGCTGAAAAGTCAGCTTTGCATCACAGGAATAAATTATATTTAGTATATTAAAATAGAAGACCATTACTTTAAATTGCAATAATATCTCACAATATTATTTTTTTCTGTATTTTTGGTTAAATATATGCAGAAACTTCTTTTAAAAACATTAAAAAATTTTACTGGTCCTTTGTTCTGAAACCCTTGCCATTTATTGAAGATGTTTTACCCCCATAATGTTTTGCTTCTAAATACATTCCTACATGACGACATATGCTCATTCTGATTGATAAAAACAAGGGGTTTTATGTGGTTTCAGTAGGACTAATAATACACTTTCACAATTTTTATAGAATTAGAATAGTTGAAGAATTTTAATGAAATGTACAATTACATGCAATTCTTCAAATCAGTTATTCTAGCTTTAATTGTATCTTTTTCTATTAAAATGTCAAGGAAAATGTATAATTGGAATTCCTGACTGAGCTGTCGTGATTATTTTTGATGAATAATACACAGATTGTCATTTGTTCAAACACAGCTGGACAGGTAACGCTTATGTTTTCACAGCCAGTATTTCACTGATGATTATGTCTTCCCTAATTTCACTCTATATGATGTGAACGAACGGACTATAGAACCATTTGATGAGTAATTTATTGCTGAATAAAGCAGAGTCCAGAGCTTTTATTTTATTTTATTTTATTTAAAGAAAAAAATCAGCATCTGACATATATAATAAGGACATGGATGCAAGGAATGACTTGTGTCTATCGTCAGCTTGCAAACAAGAATAATGTTTGATTTTGTTTTTGGAGTAATGACACTGTATAATGAGATGTGAGAGCTCCCCTACAATTTTCACACTCCTGAGCTTAATTTCTCTGTTTGTGTGTTTACATACTTTGCTTATTTCCACAGTTGTTCTAACACTACTACTTTGTTGTGATAGTAATTCTGCTTGGTTGTTTGGAAAAAGGAGGAGAGCTAGTGAGGAGGGAAAAAAAGGGACAATCCAGACAACCAACAAATCATCACGAAAATGTTAATGAGAAACGAAGAGACCAAAAAAAAAAAAAAGGAGGAGATGAAACACAGGCTGCCCATACAAATTACTGTAATAAGCAGATCTACATTAAGGCTGCATAATATTCCCGACTGCATGGCTTATCACGAAGAAAAGCACCCGAAACGTCTATCTGGAGTGATTCTGAATTAATGTCTCATTACTCTTAAGCATCATCATTTTTGGATTTCATATCAAAATGGCAGCAAATTACACAGTAATTAGATATTTTGAGGGGGAAGAATTGCTTCTGGCAATAGATAAAATTACATCTCGGCTCAATGGGATGTGCACTGATGTTGCCTGGAGAAGACACCAGCTATCAATCGTTGGACGTAAAGTGTGTGTGAGAGCGTGTGTGTAAGGGTGACCTCACTCGATGAGCTCAGAGCAGCAGGCGTGCTTTACTGCTGCCACTTTATGCAGTCAGACCGCATCTCTGCTCTGCTCTGCATCTGTGCTGAACTGATCGCAAACTCTAGACGCCCAGAACATTTACAACTGGCTGGATATAATGTAGGATGGTCTAGACGGCTCTTGTCAGTCCATGCTGTTATGCTGTTATGCTGTTATGCATGCTTCCGAATATACATGTGTATATATGTATATGTGTGTATATATACATTTATTTATATGTGTGTGTGCTATAATAATAATAAAAAATGAAAAAAAAAAAAAGATTATGTAAATGTGTATTTTATACTAATAACAAAAAACTACAATAATTATATACAAATGTTTTATAATAATTATAAAAATAATTAGAATTATAAAAAAATAATTACAAAAAATGAAAATATTATATATATATATATATATATATATATATATAATGTGTGTGCTTGTGTGTTTTATAAAAATAGAATAGAATAGAAAAAAAATGAACAAATTATATGTGTGTGCATGTCTGTGTGTTTTATAATGTAATAATAAAGAAAGTTTAAATTGTATTTAAAATGAAAATCCACATAAAAATATATTTTACTAATTTACGTTAATTAGTTAAGGTTTTGCTTGTGTAGCCTATTTTGGTTTATTTATTTATTATTATTATTTTTTTAAATATTTTTAATAATATATATATATATATATATATATATATATATGTTAGGTTATTTTAGGATTTTCTTTTTTAAACCAACCAGTTACCTGCTCTCCCATTTATTATACATTTTTATTATTAATTATTATTTTTTTTATTAAAACAACCAAAAAACTATAATAATTTTATATAAATGTGTGTGTGTGTGTGTGTGTGTGTATTTGTTTTATAATAATACTGATAAAAAATTAAAAAATATATATTTGTATATATGTGTTTGTATATATGTGTGTTATTTATAATAATAAAAATAATAACAAATAATTACAAAAAACACAATAGGAAAATATATATAAAATAGATAATCGATATAAAATTCTCTAAATACATATTTAAATTTTAAATATAATATATATAACAGTTATTTTGGGATTTAGAAAAAAAAAACAACCACGGTTACTTGCTCTCCTGTTTATTGTACATTTTTATTAATAATAATTTTCTTTATTGTGACTTGTGATTTTTTCCCAAATTGTCTGTCTTGTATTTCACCTCTATATATTGTACACTTATTGTACAATTTTATTTATAAATTATTATTTCTTAATAGTGATTTTTTTTTTTTAACAAATTGTCTAGTATTTCACCTCCCAATCATCCTATTTAAATGTGACTCGAAAAGGTTAAACCCCTCAGCAATACTTCAGAATACTTACCACAATCCACAAATAATTATGAGTCCTCTTCACTGAGTGCAAATGTGACTATTACGTGTCATACTGGTACATAATGAAGCATGAAGGCTGGAGATGTGAGGAGCATCTGCAGAGTCATAGACTGATGGGGATCTCATTTCCTAGCAGACCCTTGGGGCCCCCGTAGCACATCTGAGGCCCTGCCCACTCAACATCCATCTCGCCCTCCACCCGTTTCTGTCCATGCTCTGTCAAGTTCGTGGATCGTGTGCCATCAGCAGCCAAGCTGTGTGGCGATGGCACCGAGTCCCATGACAAGAGGCAGAGCTGGAGAATAGGATCGTGCAGTTGTACAGACAGTATTTTGAATATTACAATGACATCCTGACTGAGTTTTGGCATCAGGAAAAGGATTAAAACATAAAAGATCAAATCGCACGCAAGGTTAGTTTAGAAAAAAAAAATTCAAATTAAATTCAAATATTTCAAAGCTTTATTGTCCTCTAACTGTGTCTCCCCATCTGCCTTACTCCCTCTAGGAATATCGTGTGTTATTTCAATTAACTCCAGGTTAAATGAACATCAGCAGATTCAGGGGATGAGGGGAACATGTGACAGTTTTTTTGGTTTTGATGAAGTTAAAGACAGCATTAGACCCTGGGCAAATCTAATTAGAATTGTTAATGTTCCTACCACACCCCCTTTTAAAAAGTCTCGAAATTAGTTGCCACACTTTTTCTCCCATTATTTATTCTTTCATGTTGACACTTTCTAATTTCCAAGATCTGGGGATGATTAAATTAAGACCATTAATATGGTGAGCGAGTCCCAGCGCCGACAATCGCGGGCACCCGCAGCATGTATTTAAATATAGATTTAATATCTAGGACTGCAGAGAGAGTGTTTTCATCAGTGGTCTAAAGTGCTTAGTGTGCAGTTCAGGGAGAAGTGCTCCTAAACATCTAAAATACATTTCTGCAAAAGGGGGAGGGATTTCGTCTTTAATGAGAAGTTGAATCCCAGCTCCAGCCATCCTCCACCTTTCTCAGTACATTAGGCAGCGAGCGCGCAGAAATATCCACGCAAATTTAATTATGTTCATATTAAAGGAGGCTCTGACAAGGGAGGTAGCTGTGCTGCATGGATGAGAGGCTCCTAGTTGTTCTGGTGCAGTAGCTCATCCTGGATTGATGATTTAACAGCAGAACTCTGGCCCTGACAAGCGAACAGAACTTTTCTACAAAACGGTCTAAATTCTCCTCGGCGGAACTGAACATTAAAGGTTTTCCACAGAACAACACGGCTCAAAATAATGCGTTAACATCCGCAGAATGCTCGCTTTGAAGGCCTAAAATGTGTCGTCCTGAAAGTAGTGTAAATATTGTGAGGAAAATGCTGTCGTAAAGGTGGCATGTAATTTTTGAATGGCGAAATGGGGAAGATAATGCTCGCTTTGACACTGTGACTGTTTGTAAAAAGCCTGATGGGAAAATGGCACGTATCAGATTGCAGCCCTCAACACCTTTGCCCTCTGCCAGGAACCTTTCTGGTGTCTGCAGGAAGATGTGGAATAGTTTTGAAAAGTGATGCTGATTTGAGACCTTTTTGCGAAATGGTGTGCGATGGCTGTTTTCTCACAGGAAAAAGGGCCTGGTGGTTAGAGAATGTAGTTTGAGCTATGGGACTCATGTGAGGGACTTGAGTTCAAATTCACAGACCACAACTGATCAAGCTCTAATCTGATTGGTTGCTGTTTATACAACGAGCATGTTTATTGGGATAGTTTATCATAAAATGAAAATTCTGTTATCATTTATTCACCTTCATGTCACTGCAAACATTTGACTTACTTTCTTATGAGGAAAACACACACACACACACACACACACACACACAAATCTAAGAATGTTGAGTAACCAAAGAGTTTTGTTTGCCACTGGCTTCCATTTTACCCTAAAAATAAATAAATAAATAAATAAATTAATTAAAATAATTTGGTCAGTTAAAATAAAATAAAGCTTTGGTCACTTTAAAGGAGAAGTCCACTTCCAGAACAAAAATTTAAAGATAATGTACTCGCCCCCTTGTCATCCAAGATGTTCATGTCTTTTTATCTTCAGCCGTAAAGAAATTATGTTTTTTGAGTTAAACATTTCAGGATTTTTCTCCATATAATGGACTGCTATGGTGCCCCGATTTAATCATCCTACATCGCTGCAGAAGTACCGACCCAGTCTATGCAAAGTGAACATGCAAAGAAGATCAAACACCCTCAACAAAAAAGGTAAAACAGCGACTGAAGGAGAACATGAGATGGGAATTTTTCGACATACCCTAACTGTCATGAACCAGAAAAAAGCAGTTAAAAAGTATATAAATTGTAATATTTTTATGAAAATAACCGAACGTTTCGCTAGATAAGACTAGATAAGACATTTGGGATCGTTTGAAGCCGCATTTAAACTGCGTTTTGGAAGTTCAAAATTTGGGGCACCATACCAGTCCATTATGGAGAGAAATCCTGAAATGTTTTCCTCAAAAAAAGAAAAAAAATAATTTCTTTATGGCTGAAGAAAGAAAGACATGAACATCTTGGATGACAAGGGGTGAGTACATTATCTGTCAATTTTTGTGACAATGGAAGTGGAAGCATCAGTGTTAGTCATACAGTCAACTGTACATTTCACTTTGTTTTCTTTAAAATATTTCTGTAAAAGTCTTTCTGATTACTTTTTATACTAAAAACAGAAATGTTTTAAAGTTTTGTGTCCCTGTTTGCACAGAACTGTGAAAATGACAAAAAATGCTGTATTTTGCATGCCAGGCCAGTAGGTGATGATGTAACTTTGTAAAGAAACACTACGTGCCTCCACACAACTTGTTCCTACACCCTGTGACGCTTTGCACAAATTATGAGTGTAACTTCCATTAAGCTGTAAACAATCAGTGAAAGGTTTGCTCTATTAATGCAATAAGTTTTTTTTTTCGTTTGTTTTTTTTTAACTGGGTACAATGAGATGACATTATTCTACTCACCCTTCAACCATTGAACATTAAAATGACATTTAAAAGCAGTGTAAAAGCATAACTAAGGTATTTTCAACAGACCATGAATAACCCCAAAAGCGTGATTCTTTCCACAGCAATAACAAATGGGTGAAATATCATTCTTGTAATATTAAATCTGTATTATATAACATATGTTGCCTTAATGAAAAAGTTCATTAACTTCCTTATTGTGTGATACTATTTCAAAGCGATTTCTGTAATTTTGATATAGTATTTACCTGTGAAAACAAAACTGGAAAGAGATTTGAGGAGAAAAGCGAGAGATGCTTTTTGTGTTCCAGTAAATTATTAATGGGGTAAATCCTAAAATAAATTAGGAAAACAGACCGCAAATGTGCAGTGTTGTCCTTATTCATACTATTACAGCAGAATGCAAAGGGACAAGTTGAATAATCATGAGGAAAAGAATGCAGCGACTGACAAAAAAAAATCTTGCAATAGATATTCTTTTAATAGAACATGAAGTTTTTAGTAATATATATTATTAATCAAAATTTAAGTTTCAATATATTTACAGTAGGATATTTACAACATATATTCCTGGATCTTAACTTAATCTTAACTTAATATCCTAATTATTTTGGGCATGAAAGAAAAATTGATAATTTTGACCCATACAATGTATTTTTGGCTATTGCTACAAATATACCTCTGCTACTTATGACTGGTTTTGTGGTACAGGGTCACATTTGTGTGGCCCTGTTTATAGTTGAAAATGGAGTCGTGTAAGTGGTAAGTCAGTTCTTTAGCCTACATTTTTTGATAACTTTTTTTTTTTTTCTTTCCCAGGATGGTCTTTTATCATGCTATAATTAAAAAATCCACATCGTTTTATACATATTTTGGACTGGGAGGGCACCATTATTTCAATAGTGTGAAATAGTTCCATTCTGTGAGCTATTGGATTACCTGTTGCTATTTCTACCGCAACACAACTCGGAAAATAAAATACTGATATGATGCCACATTGTGCGGCTTTTGGTTGTAATTTTCAGTCAAAGGGCAACAAAACAAGTAACAAGTTTTCACTGCTTTACCTATAGCGATAAGAAGAGGAGAAAAGAATGGAAAGATGCCTGTGGATGAATAAAACTCCTAAAGACCCACGTCTTTGTTCTCTCCACTTTAGCCCTGATGCCTTTGAGGCTTTTAGTACCACAGCTACTGAAAGAGCTTACAAACGGCAGAGACAAGAAACGCTAGATGCCATCCTGGCAGGATGAAAACATGCCGACGCTTGGCATGACGCCACAGCCACTGACCATTTCACTGCAACCATTTCATGTCATCAACATAATGGCACCCCCCATAGTCCAAAATATGTATACGTATCAACTATGTTGATTTTTTTTTTTTTTGAGTAACGTAAATCTTTCATGGCTTTTCTACTACATATTTCAATAAGTCTTAATACCCAGGGGTCCCTTTCAGATAAACCCGCCTCTAAATGGAAAGTAGCAAACTGACGGATCGTTGGTTGTTATACTTGTCAATCATATGGCCTCCCCCGTTTAAGTGGGTGGTTCTTCCCCAGAATAAGATGCAATGTTTAGTCAAAGATTAGGCTATGTCATCTAGTCCAGACAAATTGAGAATTACTGTATCCTGTGTAAAATAGCCCTATGAGCATCATAATATTCCTCTTTGTGTTTGTTACAGATCAGGATGTGTCTGTTTGATCTATTACTTCATAAACCCTTACAGAGCGATTGCACATTCGCTTTTCGGCTTACTCTGATTCTCCATGCTGTCCTAATTAGCTCTAGTTTTGTGTCTAAACCTCCATCCTTTCTACGTTGATTTGTTTTTGTGAGATATTACCATAGTCTTAAACCGAAGCATGTAGAAAACACAATTTAATTAATTAATGTACAAACACACACTCACCCCGTGTCTACACTGAGTTAATTTGATGACAGCATTCACCTGGACATCATTATAGTGAATAATTTCCACCGCTTCCCTGTGTTAAAGCTCCTGGAAAAAAATCCATTACAGAAGAATATATGCAGAAAACTCTCATTTAGGAAGACAGCGGGGATTTTTCAGTCTGCCAGTAGCTGACAGCACATCAACACATTCCTGAATATGCAGTTTGATATTCATAATCTGCCCAGCAGTGGGCTGTTGTGACCAGTTTTTAATCTCAAAAGCTGTTGTTTGCGGCGAGTTGATGTGTTTATCGCGGCTCAGACTGGGAAATTCCCTCGAATTTAAGAATTTCACGACCACCTGATTTGAATGTTACTGCGATTAAACTGTTTTTCATATACACCATTAAAAGAAATCAATACAAAATCTCCACAGAAGAATGAACAACATGCGTTATACAGGCTTACATCAGCCTGTGTGTTCAGTGGGAAGAACCACACGGCCTAATGAATGGAAATTAATGTATGTTTGCAGAGCCAAAATAGCCCATAATTACACAATTACCCTCTGATGGCAGGGGTATGCAGCATTTTACACCAACAACATTTAGGTTTGCTACAAAATATGCCTTTGAAATTACTTTGTAAACAAAGGAACAGGCATGGAAAATATTAGCATTGCTTTGTAAGGTATGAAGATAGTGGCTTCATGGTTGTGCGTAACATTCTGATGACATTATAATAACATTTTCGGTGTGGAACAGACTACGATGTCTGCCTGTTCAGAAGTGGCAATTTAATTGCAGTCAGCCCAGGTATGACTAATGTTGACTATTTCTCTTTTCTCATTTGCCACAAGTGTCTATTTTCTCTCTCCAGTTGGAATTAATGAAATAATACAGTGGCGTTTGAATTGGTGTGACCACTCAGACAGCTCTTGGGTTTCCAAATACAATTATGCAGTAAGTATGATGCTCGGTGATAGACAAAACAGCAGGAGCTCATGAATATGCATGATGTGTCTTGGAATATAAATTAACAGGGGCTGGCCTCTCAGCTGACCCACTTAGGCTGTCAATTACTATTCTGACAGGATGGCTCTGATAGGACAAAATCACAATCATTCTTAGCATTCACCATTTACTAATTTACCTGCGCATATGGGATCATTTAAATGTCCTCAAACAGACATAAGAAATTACTTCGGCGGGTGTGTTTTACATGTGAATAAGATAGGAATATGCTGATCTGAGTGAGGCGGGGAAAAAAATAGTCTTAGCCAGATGACTTTAGAATACTCAAGTCAACACGAAGTTGAGTTTATGCTGCTTAATGGAAATAAGCTGTTAAAGGGATAGTTCACCCAAAAATGAAAATTACTCCATGATTTACTCACCCTCAAGCAATCCTAAGCATATATGACTTTTCTTTCAGACAAATACAATCTGAGTTATATTAAAAAAAAAAAAAATGTCCTGGCTTTTCCAAGCTTTATAATGGCAATGAATGGATGTTGAGATTTTGAAGCTCAATAAAGTGCATCCATCCATCGTAAAAAGCGCTCACATGGCCTAGAGAGGTTAATAAAGGCCATCTGAAGTGAATTGATGAGTTTGTGTAAGAATAATATCCACATTTAAAACTTCTTGTGAATGCGATTTTGTGTAATTTTCAGGCATTGAATAGAGTATCTACAAAGTTGTCTTTGCTAATGCAAAGGTTAAATTTGGAAAAACATATTAGTATACTACTACTACTGTGAAAGGAGGGTCGGATATGTTTCACATTACAATAAAATAGGTTGCAAACGGCAACCTTTGGGTAAAAGGGTAAAAATTAAAATAGGCTCATTGGAAATACATGCCTCTATGTACATTTCTGCAAAACTTAAAAAAAAAAAAAAAAGTACCTATATTTACGAATCACTGTAGTTTACATCTAAAATGAAGACTAGAGGCAGTAAAACTCCAACAACTTTTATTCCTTTTCACACAAAGTATGATTTACAGATACAGTGTTTTGAATAATAAAGCATAATATTCACACAATTGCTTGCAGAATGTTATGTTATGACTTTAAAACAGTTTTAACATCCTGCGCGATTTGAAAACTGATACTTTTGAACGTTGTCGTCACATACACTGCTTCCTATGCATGACTTTTCTGATTCAGTAGGTTTGCTCACGTGATACGGCGTTGCACTTGAACGCTGTGAAACTACAGTTCGACAAAACAGCTCAAATCCGCATAAGGAAGATAAAAATAGCACGGCTGAATCAACAAATGCATTTTTATGTCACTTTTGCATTTGTTAACACTATCGGGTAGGTATATAGTTGGGTTTGGTGTAGGGGATATTTCTAACATCGTAGAGCATTATCCTTTAGCGACACTCCCCAGATATTTGAATTTTAAACAGCCGCAATACGTACCTTAAGCAACTTAATTAAAATGCAGCAATACGTGCTTGTACCAACTTAATAAAAACCATGCCACGGTCAACTATTGAATGTTCGTTTAAGCGCCACTCTCTGAACATTTCACTTTGAAACTGCCACGAAACATGCAGTAAGGTACGTATTTACACTGTTGCAGAAATGTATAGAGGCACGTATTTTCACGAGCCTGGGTTGGTAAAAATCAAATTGGTGCTTTAGCATTAGAAAGAATATAATTGTAAGTTTTAGGAAAGATACTGGACACTTAAAAATAAAACAAGACATTACTAAAAATAGATCATGTAGAATCTCTTAAAATTAAAGTCAAAATCCTTCTACTTTAGATGACACATTAAACACTTGGCGACTGTCTCTTTCACATGCAAATGATTGCAGTGCTGTGTGGGTAATGGGGAGCAGACTCCACTATTCAGATGTCTGTTACATTATCAGCACTCGCTGTGGGTATCCTGTGTGTGTGTATGCGAGTGTGTGGGAAGGAGACACAACACAAGCCTCTGTCTCTGTTTGTCAGACTGCATGCATGTGTATAAGTGTACGGGCGAACATTTTGGTGACTCAGTGCTGCTAGGTGGTTATTAGACTAAGAAGTCATTTTCTACTCCTAGCATGTGACATGCCCTGGCAGAGAACCAAATGAACTTTGACACTGTGGTTTTCTTCAAATGCAAAACAGTGACTCTTCAAAAGGAGTGAAGGAAAAGAACTTTTGGCTTAAATCCAAGGGTTGGGCACCGTGCGTACCGGTTTAAGCTTCGTGGATTATGTGACCTAGGTGTATAAATGAGTTTTTGTGCCTCGGGCTATAAAAATGTAGACCAGGTAAGAACCAGTGATGAATAATACAGGTGCCTGTTAAACTTTCCGAAATAGTGTTTTGCCAGGTGCAGGAAACCTGATGGAGTTTCAAATGAAAGTTTAGGAAGGCTGTGTCCACATAATCCTGCCAATCACAACAGAACAAGGCTAAAATAACATCTGTTTACCTCTCTTCACTCTGACAATTAAGCGATAATTTGCATCAGGTAAGATGAAACACCTGCATTACTTTAATTACTGTAACTTGGGGGGAAATATGTACGTTCTCAGATTGCAGCTAGTCATCTCAACCTCAATACGTCTTCTCTCTATGTGCAGCTCTGCACATGTACATAACTTCACGAGCTGGCAGCAAACACAAGTGAAGAAAATCAATAACCATCCAAGACTCTTGAGGACTCACTCAACGCCCAGTCCCGCAAACCTATCGAATCACTGCAATCTTGTTCTCTGCCTAGTGACAACCATCCTCCCTCCTTACCCCCCGTCCCGTCCCCTCCTCCGGCCTTGCCGGGACTCTGTTAGCATTGTTAATGGGCATTGTTGCTGAATGAGGACCTCTGCTCCTCTCTCTACATCACAGCTCCCAGCCCTGGCAGATGGATGGGCCTGACCTCGCTATCAGCTGGTCCCAGACACAAAGTCCGAGAGTGGCGTAACAAAGTAGGAGGAATGATGCCTCTGTCGGGAGACCGAGAGAAAGCCAGGCCTCCATAATGAAGTCAGGGTCCATTGTGGAAAGTCATGGATAGGAGCATGGAGACTGCGGGGAGCGAAGGGGTCCGTGCAACACTGTGCTCCCAGCCATGAGAAGAAGGAGGAGGGAATCCAGACCCACTCGTACCCCCTGCCCCGTGATGAATGGCAGTAGTCGCTGAAAGTGAAATGCGCTGGTGTGCCTTGGCAGAGACCGAAGGAGAAGGAGTCTGCCTGGAAACCGGGAGACAAACTCAGCAACTGTCCTTGAGCGAGCCAGAGTCACATCTACAGTATGCTGCTTTACATATGGACAATCAAGTGGAAAGCAGGTGTAGAGTTTCAGGGAGTGGGATGAGGGTTTGGTATACTTTTTAATAGCACTGTGTTTGTTATCTTGCTTGGGTAAGAATAGTCGACTTGTTGTGTAAGTTTGTCCACCAAGGGAGAACAAATGAACAAAAGTGGAAACTAGTGCAAGTCTTTTTGGAAAGCAGTACACACGAAGTTAGAATACTAGAATACTATTCTTTGCAGTCAAGGTCGACAAATGCATGGTTGAAATCACACATTTAGGATTAGAGGAACCACATGTAATAATTTAATAATCGAGCACCAAAAGAACCCATATCGGTCAAACACTAATCTAAATCTGAATATGGTGGATACAGCCTTGGGTAATGTATAAATGAGAACAGAGCGATCAATATGCATAGGGTTCTCATGAATATCAAACATCATTTAATTAACATGACACAGCACGGGCCAATCGGGTTCATTCGGCTTCTCTATGCTTCACCGTCTCCATGGATGAGTATCCCGAAATCTCTTTTGTAATCAACAGTAGTGTACCGAGGAGCTCTGAGACTTAGTACGAGAGACAAAGGAAGAGAGCGAGAGATTGTCTAAGGACTGGACCATGGCTGCTCCCCCAGCCGCGCTGGATCCCCACCATCTGCCCCAGCTGCTGCCTCTCTTTAACTGCCATTCTGATTGACAATGAACTCAAAGCCCTGTGATAATTGTGGCTGCTTGGTGACTTGGGCAGGTAATGCCTTCCTTTCAGGATTTATCAAGCTCCATCTGTTCCTGTTGGTATCTGACAGAGTTAAATCCCCCATCCCCACCCTTCCGTCCCTGCCCCTCGTGCTTATTTCCTCAAGGGTCCAGAGGCCCTGCTAGTCAAGCAAATATTGGGCTTTTGTGCAAGGATGCTTATTAGAGAGCTACACGGTGACCCAGAGGGGTAACCACACCCACAATAGAGGGGAGCGTGAAGCCACAGCATATTTGTTCAGTCATTTACTAAAGATAAAAGACTCCTTGTGGCCAGATCCCTCCCTCCTGTCCCGGTTTTGACTCATGGTCTCACAGTAAGTGTTGTGTGTCGTGTGTCACGAACAATTAGAGGTGGAGTTCTCTCACTTCCTTTTGCATCCTCTCCCTTTCTGCCTTACATGGCACCTTACTTTGGACTCTGCCTCTTGGGAGGCTATTCAGAGAAGTGTGATACCCAGAGGTGTCAAATCACCTGGAGCAGGTGCACTCTTAAGTGCTGGTTAGAGTTGACCATGTGTGTCTAATGCAATTGGTTGGGGCTGTGTTTAAATCAGGAAAGGTGTCTTTAAATTATCTAAAGTTAGTGAGAAGCTTACAGTCTAACCGAAGTGAGTAATTAGTCACCAAATGGAATTGTTTTCAAACAGGTTTCTGTGGGATTTTTTCTTGTCTGCTATTGGTCAGATTGTCTCACCCAAACACACCCCATTGGCTGAGCCACTGTTTCTGTGTGGGATGTCAAAACAACAGAGCAATGTTTTGATAGTGCCACAGAGATGGTGTTTACACTTTCTGGGTAAACAACCAATAGATGGCTTACTCATAGTAGTTCTCCTCATATTGACCTGGGATTGGAGCAAGTGATACACCACAGCTTTAAACACAACTTTTAAAAAATGTATAAATACACACATAGACTAATGAATTTGTGAGTTTGGGTTTAAGAGTATGTGTCATGAATAATAGAAAAGCATGCATTAGTTTAAGTCGAAATGGACTGGTTCTCCTTGGTATATAGTATCGGGAATTCTGTATTATGCTTTTCACAGTACTGAGAAGTTTTTTTTTTTTGCATTCAAGTACTTTTTTTAAACTATCGACCCTGCTAACAAGACAGTCACTGTAAACAGGCAACAAAGTTTTGACAGACATTAAATCTAGTGCATATTATAACTTATTCTGGCCGAGAAATGTCACATATGGTGTCCATTTGACTGACATGCTAATATATAAAATTTGACTAAATGTTATACATAATTCAGTCCCACTAATCATTTGATACAATGCACTTATTGTGTACATGCATGTTTCTACATTGTACTTATATTAAAATATATATACTTGCATGTAATTACATCTGTAATTCATTTCTGTAATTACATTTATAATTACCCTGTTGACCCATCCCTTACACCTTAACCCACTTTTAAAACTACCCATACTACCAAACTTGTCTCTAACCTTACCCCATCCCACCTCAGTAGCAGCAAAAGTGATTTGCAACACAGTATGAACACAAGAAGTTCACTGTACGTCTTCTTTGATGCAAGTACATAGTAGTTAAGGCCACCTAATAAAAAGTAGGACCCATATTTCATATATATCATACATATACATAATTTCCGATTACGTGTGTAGTGCAACATATGTAAACGTCCCTGAAATGATTATTGTAACAAGTGAAGGATACAGAGACAGCTGAAGTAACAGACAGAAGCTCACTACTGCTACAGAGGCCCCTGCCAAGCTTATTTCTCTATTGCCAGATTCATGTTAGTTTTTGGCTCATATATGCCAAATATGTCAGTTTTACTTTGCAGAAATAGAGCGATCCTAGCCATGTGTTTGCTAATTATAGGCAGCACATTACCATCTGTTGAGAGCAGATATAATTTTGGGTCAAAATAATCAGATAATGTGTAGATTTAAAGACATTAGTATACAGATATTATACTGAACCAAGTCTTTTTATCTTTTAATAGGGTATTTCCTGAGTCACACAATGTTATGTTTTGGAGAAAAAAATACTGAGCAGCAAATCTGCAATATAAAAGTAGACATATATGACATTTAAAAAAGGAACTGGAGCCTTATATTACTATAGTATACATACAGATAAACACATTTCGGTTTGTACTGCATATAATGAGATTAAATTCATAATCAAAGCCAGTTATGCTTGTTCAGAAGAGGTATGTGCTGAGAACATAATGTTCAACAAACCATTACGTACTGTATATTAAAAGGTCCATTTATATTAACAAAATTAGCTCTCTGCACTAGAATCAGCTCATTAAACCTAACTACCACATGCAATCAGAGATCAAGGCTTGGAAGGGAAGGAAAACATCCATATGAGTTGAAAGTTGAAAGTAAATTACAGTAGAAAATTGAATAACAGTCTGCTGATTATAAACACCTTGGTCAGAGGTTATACTCACTTAAATTATTTGTTTCTTTCTTGAATGTAGTAACTAACACTCTGCTCTATAAAATAAGCAAACTGAAAATGTTTATTGCAGTTTAATGATGGTACAGGACGTATATAGTACATTTCTGAATGTAGAGATGAATATTTTGTGTGGAAAAACTCACAAGAGAATCTAATGCACAACAATTGTATGTATATGCAATTATGTAGTTATGAAATCAGGCCCTAGTAAGAATCTTGGTGAAGAAGAGACAAAGGAAGGAGGTATGAGATGTAAATTTGAGTCTCAAAAGTGTATTTGTTGTATTTTTTCATGACATTTACAACAGGCAAGTAATGAACGGCACTGGACCAAGTGAGGATCCCAGTGGGATTGTGGCAGCATTCAATGCCAAAGGATGTAGATAGATCTAGGAGAATCAAAATGAAAGCAAGGCGGTTGTAAATGCTTCAGTCACTAAGAGTGAAAATCAGTTTTGGTTGAGCTGCCAGTATTGAACCCAGATTGTTGGGGTTAAGCAGATTGTTCTGGCAAAAAAAGTTGGATGGTATTTGACTAAATGCCAACCTATAATTCCAAACATCCAGAAGAAAGGCATTGGAGAAGGTCAGAGGAAGCAGCAAGATGTTGAAAGTAGGAGATGGATGTGCTGATCTTGAACGGAATGAATGTCTTGGCTGATCTGATGTCAGAAGAGAGGGCAGAAAGTGATGTATAACCCTGAGGTCATCAATGCATTTTCTTTCACTTTGTCTCAGCCGTCCACAGTGAGATTTTGTTTTATCGGCGGGTATTTGTTAGCCAGTGACTGGTGGTAAAACAACAAATCTGTGAAACCAGAAGGCAAAGCACATTAAATGACTTCTAAAAAGTGGATTTTTTATTGAATGTTGTCTTATTTAAAACAAATTAAGAGTAACTGTCCATTCTTTATGATTTAACCCATGCTTTTTGGGGGAAAAATGCAGTTGGCAGAGGAGAAATTGGGGTCCTTGTCAACCTCTGTCACCCAGAATGCCACTGCTAAGTCTCAAGAATCTCTCACTCCAGCCTGGGGCTAAAGGTAATCAAGAATACCACTGAAAATGACATTTATATCTCACTGGGATTTGGGGTGTTGGGTTGGGGTAAGACAGTTAATATCAAACCTAGTCTAGGCTTTAGCAGGCTAATAATGGCCTAGTTGGTTGCTGAAGGCAATGGAGTTGTGAAGACTGGGGAAAGTTTAGGAATCTGTTTCAAGCAAGAATTGACTGGTTTGGAGTATCAGTGTTTTAATTCAGACTTAGTAATTTTTGATTTATTAAAATACTGAGTGCATCTCTAATGAGCAAAAGGAAAATTATCTCCTGTAGTAACAATATAGTTTACAGTTCATCAGTGTTATTTTAGTATTATCAGTTCTTCAGTTCTTCACTCCATGTCATTTTATCTTCCCACTTCAGAATCGTTCAACGTTGTTTTACCATTTTTGTAAAGGGTGTTTGACTTTATTCACTTTCTAAACACTGGGTGGGTTTTCTGCCTTCGTCATGGTTTCCAACGTGACTACATAATGCGTGAAGTCCAGGTAGTGCAAGACAGGCATTTGTGGTTAAAAAGTATATCAATTTCTATTTTTATTTTATTGTTTTAGAAAATGGCTTATCGTTTTGCTACACAAGACCCCTGTTCCTCAGCTGGGTTCATGTGGAGCCCTTTGAAGCTACATTGAAACTGCAATTTGGACCGTCAGCCTTCAATATGGAGAAAAATCCTGGAATGTTGTCCTCAAAAATCTTCTTTTCGACTGAGGAAAGGAAGACATGAACATCTTGGATGACATGGAGGTGAGTAAATTATCAGGAGATTTTCATTCTGGAAGTGAACTAATCTTTTAATACATGTTTATATACGGTTTGTGTATGTATAGTAATGTAAGGTTTATTTATGTTTGTGCTGTTGTCACCTGTGGTTCATCTCTTTAGTAAGAGTTGATTTGGTGTTACAGCCAACTATAGCTGGTTGTAAGTCAAAGAATTACAACATCTGCTCTTATTCAACTGCTGCTTCACTTTCTTGGTTAACATAAAGCAGTCAGCTTGGCTATGTTACACAGAAAAGCAGCATGTTACCCTAAGGAACTTTGGGCAGTTTCTTTTATATGTGTGGGTTTTAACAGACATTAGTCAGATATTATTTAAATAAGCAATTCTTTGAGCAACAAATCATCAGATTTACATTAAATCGTGTCGTGGGCATGTTTGTAACATGGTTGATTATCCAGTGCACAGTGATAACCCACATCAAATATGTATTCATTGTAATAAATTGCAGTTAGTTTTTGGAATTTAGCATCACGCATGTTGCCCTTTAGGGTTATATCCCAAAGGTCAGAGATTGCAATGCATTGTAAGAGCTTTATTAGCATATGTTTTAGAGATTTGTCATTAGCCTGCTATTTGTCGGTCAGGAGACCTTGACACACTGCACTGAGGCCCTCATTCATCATAAATACACTACAGGAATACAGGCATTCAAAAGGCCTTTGTTTCCTCATTAATATTCATACACTCGTTTGCATTGTTTTCCCGCTTCAGCTCTCTTTTTTCCCCTCTCTCTCTTTCTTTACCACGCTTCTCAGTCTTATTTTCTCCCTGACTCACTTCTGTGAATTTGGGTTAAAGGCTCTTTACTTTATGATGTCGATCTTTGGAAAATCTCTCAAAAGGAGGATTTTCCTTATCATGACTAGCTACTGTGACGGTTTAAAGTGTTGCACATTTTCAATCCAGTCCAATATGAGCAATCTCTGTAGGAATCCAGACTGCACAGCATTTCAGCATCAAACAAACATCTCATTATCTAGTCAACTGAGCTGAGAGTTTAAAGGTACAAGTTCACCTGAAAATGGAAATTCTGTCATCATTTGCTCACCCTTATGTTGTTCCAAACCTGTGTGACTTTCTTGCTTCTGTGGATAACAAAGCAGATCAGTCAAGATGGTTTTGTAAACTGGAGCTGTAGTTTTGCTGAAAATATTTGACTAAAAACAATTGTTCATTAGTGAATCATACATTCTTACTTCTATCTTACTTCTGTAAGAGCTCGAGTGGATGTTAACTTAAATTTTTATCTGCTTCTAAATTTTGATCTGTGATCTGTACAAAACTACCATATGGCTTCAGAAAAATCGTATTTAATGGCATTGAAATTGTTTGGACTACTATTATGATACATTTATGGCTAGGAAATTCAGTCAAAAGTGCAAAGGCAGCACTCTGATTAACAACATTAAAGTTTAGCAAAATATAATGTGATGAGATTTTGCCCTCAGCCAAAACTATTTGCTCTTGAACAAATAATAGATTAATGAGACCAAGGACTGTCTGTCAGATTTACCCAAAATGAATTATATCTCATGTTTAACCACTATAGAGACATCAGAACTATTCTAGAACAAATTCCAGAAGATCTGGCTGAGGTGAGGCTTGTCTCTTTCGGTTCATGAGCACTGAATGGCGCTGACACCCTAGAGCTCACATCTCCGAAAACATCAAAGCTAATTTTCAAATAGATGTTATCTTTATTAACAAACCGCTTGTTTGAAGTCTTAACAAGTACATTCTAACCTAAAACTCTTAAAACTGCATTCTGTGTCACAAAAACAGTATTATTATAAATTTATTGTGGATTTGGACCAGGGTTGCCAGGTTTTCACAACAAAACCTGCCCAACGGCTACTCAAAATTAGCCCACTTGCATTCTGGAGGGGATTCCCCGGTAAAATCTGCGTTCCTGGGATAAAACACATGTTTTTTGGCAGGGTCCCCCTGCTAAAATTTGCATCATGTTATTGAGGTCACTTTAACCCGTGGACATGAAAAACACCCCGTCTAAACAGTGTTAATGTAGCCTATTTCTGCGGGAAAATCTGATGGTGAGAAATACCGCAAGCAGAGAAACAGTTGGAGTTCTGATATTACTAGGATATCACATTCATATATATATATATATATATATATATATGCACGTATACAACAGTTCTTTCTGGTCCTCAAATCTTATTGGCTGAGAAGAGTTTTGATATATACAGTCTAACAGAACTACGACAGCCATTTCACCATTTGTATCACTCCGCTTGCTGAAGTGGCTGTTTCTCTCACAGCAAGTGTCATGGTGGACACCTAAATCCACTATAATTTTTTTAAAAATACTGTGTTGTTTCATGGAATGTAGTTTTAAGAGCTTTTTAGGTGATAATGTACTTGTTTGGACTTCAAATATGCGGTTTGTTAATAAAGATAAAGTCTATTCGCAAATTTGCGTCAACGTTTCTGGGCATGTGACCTCCAGAGCGATTGTTTTGAAGAATGAATGCTGTATCAGATGCAAGTAATCTCAATCGCTCAGTCAATTTCTCTCTCAGTACTAAACATAAGACAAAGCTTTTAATACAGTAATACAATAAGCTTTCAGTGAAGCAACCCAACCTTCCTTTGTTACTAGTTCTAAAGTGACGTTTTGAAATTAGTAACGGAGGCTTGGGCTCAGCTGTTAAACTATCAGACTTTGATTTGAATTCATGGCCATAGGAAGTAGTTCGCACAAAAGAGGGGTTTTAAAGACACTCCACTTGTGCCATCGAACTGTTGTATAAATGCAACATCACACTCGTGATGGCTATATATCACGTTGTGATTACCTACAGCCAAATCGCAGCCGTGCAGATATACAGCCATATCTGACGTCTACAAGTGTGATATATATATATATATATCCTACTGTTAGGAACAACATAACGGTTAGTGTGTTTAATTTTTAGGTGAGCTATCCCTTTAACAAACATCTCCAGCTAATTTTCTTTGAGCTTTTGAGACCAGGCTCAAATGGATTCAGACAACCAATCAGCTATTACTAACCCATCTGTGCTGTTTACAGATTTTAATTGTTTGACAGTTCTTGTTTATGTCATGTCATTTGCAATTGCACTGACCATGCTGGTAAGCAATCTAAATTATTCTCATTCAGTGGACTGTTTTTTTGGACTGCAACAAGAATTATTTGTCCTGACACTTTAACTTGACCAGGTTGGTTTTGTATAATTTTCTTAAATATTTGAATATAAAATTTACAAACATATTTATGTGTTTCAATAGACTAGTATAGAAGTATTGGCCTTCAGAGATCTTTCCAAATCAATTGGTCTGAACCTTTATGGACTGGCCTTTCAAAGGGTCTTTGCTTAAGATGTTGTCATCATGTTAATATTGTATGTATCAATGACTATGCAAATGTGCAAAAATATTTGTGTGCTAGAACCAGGCTTAATGTATGAATACTAAAAAGATGACTTGCAACAACTGGATACATGGTTATGTAAAACCAGAGCCTTCCTTACTGCATCAAACATTTACTTGCTTGTTATTTTTGTCTGGTGATCCAAAGCTGCGTGGCTTTTTTGTATCACATTATGAACTTCCCCCTGCTAAGTAAATCGTTTTTATTGACTTTTCATTACAATATAATGGAAAACACAACTTATTCCTCATTTACACTTCACAGACACCCTCGCTCATTTTAATTGGAACACTGCAGGAGCATTTATGATGCTTTCTTTTGTCACTTTCTTAATGTACTAAACAAATGTCTTGCCCCGGTGCCCTCAAGGAGATCATGCTCTGCATGTTTCGCCCACTCAACCTTCGGTGTCTACTAAGAACGCAAACCATACCCGAGCTTGGCGAGAAAGTCCATGCAAAGATCAAAGACAACGCAATCAATAAGATATATAACATAACAAATAATGCCGTGGGTAGCTCATTAATCCTAACAGAGCCTTATTACACTGTCTGCAGGTTTGTCCTGCCGGGTCACTTTGCAGTGTTTATTGAAATTCAGCACACTGGAGCCAAAACACAGAGAAAGATCACACTTCAGCAATACTGCTAGTACAACTGAGGGTCAGCCAAAGTGACCTGAAAGTTAAGGGTGGTTTCTTAGGATTGTTTATGTTTGGTGTTTTTCACTCTTAATGACAAATGAGTCCATGTTTGATCGATAAATCGTTATGAGATAGTTACTCATACTCAACAATTCAGCAATTAATTCTGAATGGATGAGTTCATCTGATATAAACAAACAGCATAGGATCTTAGTTAGTTCCTGTTCCCACTCCTATAAGGCACCGAAGAGACCAAAAATGCCTCCTAATATCTTTTATGGAATCATGACTGATAACCCCACTTGTTTCAATCAGAAATATTTGATGGCCATTGATTAATACTTTATTCTTAATCTTAATAATCTTAATTTTGCTGGCTAAAACATCAGCACACTTCTAATACTGTTTATTTCTCATGAGCACAAATGATACAATGTTGGGGAATAATATAAGTTATGTAGATTGTCTGCTTTCATGAAGTAATATTTTGCATTAAATATGCCCACTTCTCCACTATTTTGTAGGTTAAAACAGTATATAATAAGAGTAATATGTCCAAATTCTCAATATTCATACAACTCTCGTTGAAATGTACACGGATGACAAACTATTTTCAGTGAAATTCTGTTGTGTGTGTTCAGCGGATATTTTCTCATGAGGCCATGTGAGAGAAGTTGTGAATGGCAATGATTACTGTAAATCACATGACATGACAAACATGGTGGTACTATAATGTACCTTTTAAATGGTTGTGATGTTTGTTCCTCATCCGATGTAGTACCTACTTAGTATGAGATCAGTGTTTAGTGTTAATTTCATAAACAAAAGCTATGATTAAAAAATGTTCGTTGACAAGTTGTTTTCCCATGACTAAAATGAGACGATGACGAGACGACAATAAGGTCAATAAACAATAACTGTGACTATATCAACATGCAATATTATTGACAATAAAAGACACGGTAACACTTTATTTTGATAGTCCACTTTAGACATTCTACTCACAGTAAGTAACTTTGCAACTGCATGTCAGCTAGAGTATTAGTAGACAATCTGCTTAATATCTTCTAACACTCTTCTAAACTTTGCAATTATATGTCAATTTATTCTACTAACCCTAAACCTAACCTAACAATCTGCTCTGAGAGTTAGTAGACATGTAGCTGCAAATTAATTAGAATTAGTTGACATGTAGTTGCAAAGTTACTTACAGTTAGTAGAATGTCTAAAGTGGACTATCAAAACAAAAAGTGTAACCAAAGACACAACTAACATGTTTTTTTTAAACAATAAAAACTATACAAAAATCCTTTTTAATTTTCATTGAAAGTTGAAAGAAAATTATCATAGACTGCTGTACATGCCTCTACTACGCAAGCTTTAATGTGTGTGTGGTTGCCAGATATATAAATCCCTAATTCAGAGCTTCTCACTTAAAAAGATACATTTTCAGCCTGGGGTTTTGCTTAATTTTTGCAATCTGGCAACCATGTGCACACGCTCGCTCTTCATTATGGAAGCGCTGATGATGATCTGAACACCAACGAAGAAGTAAGCTGAAATTTAGTGTTCTCCATGTGAGATGTTCGGCTTAAATGAAAGTGGCATTCGGCCTGTCCATGTTCTGTCATAAGATTTCAACTATTTTGTTTGTTATTGTGGTTGCTGAATAAATGCACTAACTCAACAACTGTTGTTTTAATTGAGAAACATTTTGGAATTTATTGGAATTGCTATTAGGAATTTCACTGTTATAATATTTTTTGTTTGTTTTTGCCAGTTTTCATAATGTACACAGAGCAAGTGTATATCTAAGTCTTTGATTAAAGCAATAAGCCCCAAGAAGCCATGGTTTACACTAAATTTATAACAGCTAAGGGGTGTTGTTAGGCACAAAGCGAAGCAGATTCACAACAGCTTCAAATATGGCTCAACCAATCAGAATCAAGGGCTGGAACTATCCGTTTTATAAATGAATTTATATATTTAATACCTATAATAACTCAGTACACATATATTATTATTATTATTGTTATTATTAGCTTAACCATTATACAGCCTGATGAAAATGCTCAGACATTTACAAGGTTTAAGTCTAGTCTGAGACTAAAATGAAGGTCTAAGCTGTTTCAACTGAAAGAAACTTGCACTGACTCATCTTAAAATATATCTGTACCTTTGTTTTGTCTTAAGATGCACAGTAATGTTTTTTATTTACTATTTACTTTTTTTTTTTTCTCCTAAGACACGTTTATAAAAATTACTGTGCTAATTGGACTACAGCCTAATCCTGGCTTAGTCTAAGCCCTGTCTGTGAAACCAGGTCTTAGTCAACTAAAACTCGACTAAACAAAAACAGGATAATAACTAAAAAGCACGTTGGCCACATGACTAAGACTAATTTAAAAGACTAAGACTAAATTAAAAATGGCTTACACAATTAACACTAGTTTGGTTGGCTGACAAAAGCTGTGATCACACAAAAATCAGTAAGTTGCAGTAATTGTGTGTGTGTGTGTGTGTGTGTGTGTTTTCTTTTTATATATAATAATCCATTCATTCTGTTTGACCAACAGAGGTCAAAACATCATACACTGACCTGTTGGATGAAGCGTAAATGTCTGAAGGTCCAGATATACTATAGTGGTCACTTATAAACTCTAGGCTCAAATCACCACACTAGGTTTTTTCTGAACTCACAACTAAATCCTTTCACTGACAAAACATGACAATTCAGCAGAGCTGAAGTACAGAAAACACCATCTTAAATCAGAATTCAATCTGTAAATCATATCCTACAGTATTATCGCCCCTGCTTTTTCAAATGCATCAGCTGCTCATTAAATGAGTAAAAATGCGTGGACATGTTTTAGATTAAAATCATCAGGATATTGTGACAAATGACTTCCACGAGGACAAAATGTATTGACGTCAAATGATTCTCATTGAAAGTAATAGGCTCACTGTATGTGTCACTATAAAGGTGTTAAAGGACACCTATTAAAGCTAGTATTTGATGCTTTGGGAGTAAGAACCTGTTGTCATATCGCTTAGTAGTGTATGGGACATTATTACAGGTACAGGTGACATTGGACTCACAAAACACCTACTGGGATGGTACAGGCCAGAATGATGGCTTATCTCTCTGTGCCCTTGAAGGCAAGGTGTCTCTACATGGCCAATCCATCACAATCAATGCCAGATCATTTATATTAAATGCCTTTTTAAAGCAGTCCCAGCGACACTGTGTTTGGAAACCGGCTTGACTGGAAACAAAGCAGTAAAGCGGCCTGTACCTGTCCCCGTAATTTACCACCTCAGTGCACAGGAAGGCTAAAGACTCCAAGGTCCAGATCCTGATATGAAATAACCCCCGGCCCATTTGATCTCTATTCTCTGGGTGCTGTGGCTCCCTGCCTGAGAGGTGAACAAAACCCATTAGAGAGGTCTTGAGTTTACTGAGAGTAGTAATGCAATTTACATAAATAGTATGTCTGTTGGTCGTTCCATTAATCTTACTGACATCTCAACCAGGTAATTTATTTATATATGATCAGTCTAACAGAGGATTAATTAAAAGCTTTTTGTTATTACCATGAAAAATACTATAGGTGTAGCTGTGGGAAGCAGTACTTATGTAGGTGCAAAGGATTATTTTAGGTGATTAGGATGCAACGACTCATATTAGGAATGATTTTACGTTTTCAGAAGAAAGGGTTTTCTTTGTTGTCAGGCCTTTAGCAAAGTGTTCTAGGTGGTATTTGGTGCATTACTGTGTGAGTATTAGCATGTTCTGAGTGGTTGTTAACTCTAGGTGCTTGCTTACGGCCCAAGTCAAAACAAACAATCCAGACATCTCACTGATGTTCTGGACTTACTAACACAAATGTGACTTCTTAATGAGGCTTATTTGGTTTGTTTTCCAATAAAAATACCTACAAATCCTTAAACAAGATAAAATTACTTGAGAAGCAACACTGCAATATTAAGACTTGTTTTCAAGAGTATCTTGTGTGTAAGTGTATTTTGTCTTACTGTGTCTGTACATAAAATACATCTGAAAACAAGTCCCAATGTTGTAAAAAAAAATGTTCTTAGATTTTTTTTTTACTGAGAAAAGGATTAATTAAAAAGTATTCCCAGGAAATTTGTCTTGTTAAAGTTTTATTAAATATTTTATTTTGAGTAAAAAAGGACAAAAATACTAAACATTAGGATTTTGTTGCAGTGTATTTGCTTCAGTGTTTTTTGTTTTTGTTTTTCCTTAAACTAGTAAAAAAAAAAAAAGTAGTAATATACAAAATTAGTAATATACACTTGCAGTAAAACACAATTAAAATACATCTGAAAACAAGTTCTATTATTGCAATGTTTTAAAGTTTTTTTTTCTTAGATATTTTTACAGAGAAGAAGATTAATTACAAAATATTTTCAAAAAATGTGTCTTGTCAAAGTTTTATAAAATATTTTAATATGGGGGGAAATGACAAAAATACTAAATATTGCAGTGTATGGCTTCTTTTTTCTTGCTTAAACTAGTAAAAAAAAGTAGTAGTTAATATACATTTCTTCTTTTGTATTGTTAAAGTTCAATTAAATTAATATATATATATATATATATATAGATATAGATATATAGATAGATAGATAGATATAAAATATAATTTAATTTATTTTTTGTGTGCTTGCTTAAACTAGTAAAAAAAGTGGTAGTAAAAAGATTGTAAAATACTTTTTTACTCTGATTTTTGCTATTTAACTTGCTAGTAATAAATAAATAAATAAATAAATAAGATAGTAGTAATAGAAATAATTTGATTTGGGGCAAAAATAAATATTTTAATGGGGGAAAAAAGGACATATATATATATATATATATATATATATATTTTTAAACAAACTATTTAAACAAAATAAAAAAAAAGCATACACTTGCAGTAATATGCACTTAAAATACATCTGAAAACAAATACTGGTATTGCAGTTTTTAAAAGTTTAGTTAAAAGTTCTTTCTTTCTTTCTCTCTCTCTCTCTCTCTCTCTCTCTCTCTCTCTCAAGTAATTGTTTTTGTTAAATAATTTTATTTGTGGGGAAAAAAAGATAAAAAAACAAAAACAAAACAAAACAAAACAAAACAAAAACCCTGTAGTGCAGTTTTGCAGTGTATGTTTTTTTTTTAAACTTGCTTAAACTAGTAAAAAAAAAAGTAGTAGTAATATACATTTGCAGCACTTTAAATACATCTAAAAACAAGTTCTAATATTTCAATGTTTAAAGTTTTTTAAATGTATATTTTATATTAAATCATTTAATATTTTTATTAAATATTATTTAATATATGTAATTATTTAAGATTAATTAAGAAGTATTCTGAAGTAAATTTGTCTTGAGGGGGAAAAGGACAAAAATACAAACAAACAAGCAAAAAGATAGATTAGATTTCATGTTCAAGAAGATGACTTGTGTGCAAGCAGTGCTTCTCACATCTCTATGCTCCAGTATTTCCAGCTGTTATTAAATGAATATAACACACGTCTACAATAAACTGCAAGATTTTATGAATCATTCATATCCATAGCACAAATGGTACCGTTTAAGTTACACACATTTGTTTGTATCTCTAAGCAAGCACCACTAAAACAGATTAAAGCTTTAAATGTTTCCAACTTTAATAAACTTTCATAGCAGTACATACTATAAACTTCACTTGATAGGGGATTTCCTGTGCCATCCAGTTACATCATAAACATGACATTGCTGAGTGGTATGAACGCTGTTCTCTCTATCCATGAATCACCCCTGGATTTGAAATATGACTGTAATATTCTGGTAATGCCATGAGACGTTTTAATTTTCCTCTGACATCACCATATAGCTTAACCGCAAGTACGTGAATGCACTCTTTGTGAGACTGACTTCACCAATGGCAACTTTCTGTATATGTGTCTAAATACTGCCTATATAATTTAAAAGCAAGTCTGTGGAAGTTAATGGGCATGTTTAAATTTCATCTAGGAGAGGATGTCACGTCCTTTCTTGTTAAAATGAGTTAACCTTTGATTTGGTGAGTCTGGTTGAGGTCGTCAGTGGATGTTGCGTACCCAAGCAGCAAAGACAAAGCTACAACAAAATGATAATATTGGAACCATATAGTGAAATTAAATAGCATGTTCTTGGTCTTCCTGTGACCGAATCAACTTGCTCTTTCTTCGAAACCGCTTTCTACGAGCCAAAATGAGGATAGATGGGCACACGGAAACGAAATCCATCTGACACAGCTCACTCAACGTCTCCCGCATCCGTACCTACTTGAGGTCTGAAAGGCCAGACTTGCCCTTGATTCCCCTCAAAGGGAAATTACCCTAGATGTTGAATATGAGCCAGACGCTCATATTCATACCTTGCAGGTGTCCAAAGTCAAGGTCTCAGGCTTGTTCGTGCAATCCTCTCTGTCTAATCAATATGTCACGAAGCCTAGAATCGAAGTGAAATACCTCGGGCACGCCTCCTAATAAGATATTTGCAGCCATAAATGTAAGGATTAACGATAACAAATGACACGAGAGGCTGAGGTATGGCTCGACGGTCCCTTCATGCATGAGATTTCAGGACGGGCGTTATTCTGTCATCAGGTTCATTACCCTGACTGCGTTATGGCCCGACCGGGCCGAGTTCAATCATGCCGCACGGCAAAAATGCCCACGAGATGAAAACATAGGCCGGGCATGGATTTATCAAACCGCTCTCGTGCGGCATCCAATATAATAAACAAGGCAGAGGGTATCCATTATGATTTTGTCAGATTCCTTAACTTTGACATAAATAATAAATAGGCAGACTGATGGGTTTTGCAAGTCAAAGAGAGGGAGTATTTCCATAATCACAAGAGCAATAAAGACAATCATTTACAAAAGTGGTAATAAATATGTCCGGTAATGTAGACTTACATCACACGCGATCATTAATGAATGCCTCAGTGACGCCGGTAAATTTACTTGCACCTCTGAACAATAAAAGACAAGTGTGTCTATATTACAGGTCATTGCTTGCGCATAAATATCACGTAGGATCAAAATGAGCGGTATTCGTCGCTATCAGAGCATTTTGAATAGCATAAAATTGGCTGTAAAATAGTACCACAGATTCTACTGTTTAGTCTGATTCCTAGTACTTAGGCCAAGGTCACAACCAAAGGCCGTTAAAGTCATTATCTTTGTCAAATGTCTGTAAACTAACTAAAAGATGTATATAAGAATGCTGTTCTTCACATACCCAAGGGAGCAGCCGCTGGCCAGGAGCACAAGTCACTCTTGTGTTAATGAACTTCCAAGGCTTAACCTTTCGATAGGGCGTTTACATGCGGCGGACGCATGTCAGACATGTTTGACTGTTGGCCTGTGAATAGGTAGGAGGTAATCAGCGTTGTTTAAATGCTGCTTTGCATATGCATGCATCATTAATTAAATGCTAATTAGAGCCAAGCCGCACTTGCGACTCTCCTTCCAGAGCCATCAAAGGAAGGTTACTGCAACAAACTCAACATAGTAGATCAAGTTATAGATTAAAATTTGTATAATGACCTTCTGTTTGTTCTTTTTTTCTTCTTTTTAATATTTATTGTTTTATTTTGGTTGGGTTTTATTTCATTGTTTTGTTTTGTTTTGTTTAAAATGCGTGTGGTTCTTAAAAATGCCATTTGTGTTCTTAGTGTATGTGTGTATTTATTTATTTATTAAGGAAAAGTTTCTTTTTTTTATTAACGATATTATGTGTTGTGATCACTGAGGAAAAAAGTAATAACTTACCTTAAATAAATGTGAGTATACACATCTTAATTGTTAAAAATATATTTGTACAGAAAAATGTTTCTTTACTCTTATATATTATAAATATCATTAAGCTTGAGGTTTCCCTGAATGCCATGAACAAACCTATAATCTTATTTATTTATTTATTTATTTATTTTCACAATATTTTGTGGTGTTATCACTGAGGGGAAAACAGTAAATGTGATTATACACATCTTAATTACTAAAAATATATTTTTAATGTAAAATGTTTAATTATTATATTTCAGAAATATCATTAAGCTTGTATGAAATTGCCCTCAATGCTACGAACAATCCCATGATTTTTCTTTCTTTCTTTCTTTTTCTTTCTTTCTTTCTTTCTGAAGTTTAAATTATTTATTTATCTATCTATTTATTTATTTATTTATTTATTTATTTATTATTGTTACAATATTATGTGTTGTGATCACAGAGGGAAAAAAAGTAATAACTTGAATAAATGTGTGTATACACATCTTAATTATTAAAAATACATTTAATATATTTTTAATGTAAAATGTTTAATTAGTATTATGTTTCATAAATACCATTGTGCTTGTGTAAAGTTGCCCTGAATGCCATGATCTTTCTATTTATTTATTTATTTATTTATTTATTTATTTATTTATTTATTTATTTATGTATTTGTTTGTTTATTTGTTTGTTTGTTTTATTTATGAACCGGGTCAATAATAATAATGATAATAATATAATAATAATAACAATATCAATATCAATATCAATAACAACAATAATAATAATAATAATAATAATAATAATAATAATAATTATTATTATTATTATTATTATTATTTGTTTGTTTGTTTTTATTTATTTATTTTTGTTTGTTTACAATATTATGTGGTGTGATCACTGAGGAAAAAAACGTAATAACTTACCTTGAATAAATGTGTGTATCTTAATTATTAAAAATACATGTGACCGTGACCGTCGACCCCAGGGAATTAATATATTATATATTAATATATAATAATGTAAAATCATCATCATCTACAATATGTGGTGTGATCACTGAAAAAAGTAATATCTTACCTTGAATACATCTAAATATACACATCTTAATTATTAACAAATATTTTTAAAGTAAAATGTGTTTAAATATTATTATATTTCTCAAACATCATTAAGCTTGTATGAAGTTGCCCTGAATGTCATGAACAAACCTATGATCTTATTCATTCATTTGTTGATTAAGACTTTGATTGGTGAACAAAAAGTTTACCAAATACAAATAAGCAGTGAATTAAAATATATATTTTATTGATTAATAATAATTAAAATTAATATTAATAATAAAATAATATGCCAACTAGATTATAACTACTTAAATTATTTCCAAGAGTTTCATTTATTTATGTATTGAACAATGATGATATCATTATAGTTGTATCAACCTGACATTTTGGTCTTTAGGCCCTAAACAAAAATATTAAAATTAATTTTATAAAAAAAAAAATAATTGCATGCTATGTCATTGACATAGCAGTTGATGTCAATATTTGATTTAATTTGAACTGAATCTCCTTCTCACACTCTTGGGGAGTCACAAGTTTATTACTGGTGACAAACACCTGAACATCGTATGAATAATATATCATGAGCATAGTTCAAGCTTTACCGAACCCTTCCTACAAGTTTGTGTCAGTTCCTCCATTGCCGGAGGGGGAAAACTGTGTCAGTTGTGGGTGTGTAACATAACAGTCCATCTAAGTGAAGCAGGGTACATAACTCCTGACAGAAAAACTCACATGCCATCAAGTGCCACTGCTGTAGATTTCATCTGGCACACCCAAACCATTTTTGCATGACATCTGCTCTTCCAAATACTCCAATATAACTGGAAAGTTTTCATTCCATATTCATATAATCACATCCTGCCATGTTTTATGAAAATAATTCAACTCGCACTGGCTGTTGTCTCTTATTTGATGCCTTTTCCCCTGTTTTTAACACCGCTATCAGTTCTTCCAGAGATTCCCAGTGTGTCGTTTTCCCTCTTTGTGGTCTAGATGTGAAGCTAAAACAGTTCTTTTGAGGAACTAGTTCACGTCTCTCTGTGGGTCCTGGATTAGGATGTTGGAAGCCCATGACTAACATCTAGCAGTTGAGCTTCTCTCTCATCCCTGCCTGCCAATTCCCACTGCACAGTCGACTTTGGACTCTGAGCTTGATTTGAGCCAAAGGGGGTGGTTACTGAGGTACTTCAAGCACCTAGACTTTCCTCCATGTGCCTTTTAGCTAATAAAAATGCTTGTATATATTTAAGAAATATACAAGAGCAATCAATATTTTATGTAGCAGTGCAGGCATTTGTGCCGCCACAGCAGCTCGGATAGGACCCAGGAGAAGAGAATTGTATTGTATTAATCAGGAGCCAGAGTTGTGATTCACAATTATGTCATCTGTCAGAGGAAGACATATGAAGGGGAAAAAAGAGTCTGCTAGTAAAAAAGACAAGCAGATTTATTCCAGGCTGTCCGTTTTTTCTTCTTTTTAAGTAATGTTTCTTCCTTCATGATCTTAAAATGACTGAACTTGCAGTTTGCTAGCATGTTGCTGTGTGGTTGCTAGGTCTGTATGATATTTTGCCTCAATATATGACTTGTGACTTCTATGGGAGTACTGGTTACATCATAAACGTGACTCATTGCTGAGTGGTGTTGATGCTATTCTGAGGGCCTCTGTGCTGTTTTAATGCTTCGTTCACGCTGATATCGATTTTGTCCCCGGAGGTCAACATGTCATTAGGTCGCTGTCCCGTCGCTATCAGGTGTGTCTACTCCCGAATGGCCTAACGTTATTGGTGGGCTGCCAAATTGGCCGTAGCTTTTGAAATTCTGATCATAAATGAGATATGTTGCCAATGTATACAAAATGCCATTTTATTTTTCATTGCTGCTAAAGATTAACATTCAGGAGAAAGCATTTGTACGGTGCGTAATACATCATATGAAGATGATGAATGATTATCAAGACATGAATCAATTACAGAGCAATTAAACTGAGAAGTACAGCTTGTTTGTTGGTTTATGTATGTATTTAGTATGTATGTATTTATTTATTTAAAATACCTTTATTTGTATGTATATAATAATGTAAATAACATATTTATTATTTATTATTATAGATTTATTTATTTAGTATTTATTTAGCTTATATTTATTAATTTATTTAGTAATTATTTTTTTCTTTCAAACCCAGTCAGCTAGCAACTAAACTGAGAAGTTTATTTATTTATTTATTATACAAATTTATTTATTTATTTATTTATTATGCATTTATTTATTTAGTATTTACGTAGTTTGTAGTTATTAATTTATTTAATACTTATTTTTATTTCAATCCCAGTCAGTGTGCTAGCAACTAAACTGAGAAGTATTTATGTAGTATTTATTTAATTTGTATTATTAGTTTATTTATTAATTATTTTTATTTCAAACCCAGTCAGAGTGCTAGCAACTAAAATAAAAAGTATGTTTTTTTGTTTGTTTGTAAATGTTTTTATTATTATAGATTTATTTATTTAGTATTTATTTAGTTTGCATTTATTGTATTTATTTTTTTATTTCAAGAGCCAGTCAGGTGCTAGCAACTAAATAAGTACCGATTTTGTTTGTTTATAAAATGTGTTTATTATTTATATATTTATTTAGTTATATTTATTTAGTTTGTATTTATTGTATTTATTATTTTTATTTCAAACCCAGTCAGAGTGCTAGCAACTAAACTGAGAAGTACAGTTTGTTTGTTTGTTTGTTTACTTATTTAGTTTGTATTTATTAATTTATATAGTAATCATTTTTATTTCAAACCCAGTCAGAGTGCTAGCAACTAAAATAAGAAGTACAGTTTGTTTGTTTGTTTATAAATGTATTTATTATTATATATTTATTTAGTTAATATTTATTTAGTTTGTATTTATTGTATTTATTATTTTTATTTCAAACCCAGTCAGAGTGCTAGCAACTAAACTGAGAAGTACAGTTTGTTTGTTTGTTTGTTTACTTATTTAGTTTGTATTTATTAATTTATATAGTAATCATTTTTATTTCAAACCCAGTCAGAGTGCTAGCAACTAAAATAAGAAGTACAGTTTGTTTGTTTGTTTATAAATGTATTTATTATTATATATTTATTTAGTTAATATTTATTTAGTTTGTATTTATTGTATTTATTATTTTTATTTCAAACCCAGTCAGAGTGCTAGCAACTAAACTGAGAAGTACAGTTTGTTTGTTTGTTTGTTTACTTATTTAGTTTGTATTTATTAATTTATATAGTAATCATTTTTATTTCAAACCCAGTCAGAGTGCTAGCAACTAAAATAAGAAGTACAGTTTGTTTGTTTGTTTATAAATGTATTTATTATTATATATTTATTTAGTTAATATTTATTTAGTTTGTATTTATTGTATTTATTATTTTTATTTCAAACCCAGTCAGAGTGCTAGCAACTAAACTGAGAAGTACAGTTTGTTTGTTTGTTTGTTTACTTATTTAGTTTGTATTTATTAATTTATATAGTAATCATTTTTATTTCAAACCCAGTCAGAGTGCTAGCAACTAAAATAAGAAGTACAGTTTGTTTGTTTGGTTATAAATGTATTTATTATTATATATTTATTTAGTTAATATTTATTTAGTTTGTTTTTATTGTATTTATTATTTTTATTTCAAACCCAGTCAGAGTGCTAGCAACTAAACTGAGAAGTACAGTTTGTTTGTTTGTTTGTTTGTTTACTTATTTAGTTTGTATTTATTAATTTATATAGTAATCATTTTTATTTCAAACCCAGTCAGAGTGCTAGAAAAGTACAGTTTATTTATTTATTTGTTTGTTTGTTTGTTTAAAATAAATGTATTTATTTAAAATAAATGTTTATTATACATTTATTTATTTAGTGTTAATTTAGTTTATATTTATTAATTTATTTAGCCATTTTATTAATTTGTTAATGAATGAATTTGTTTATTTATTCATTTGTTTAATTTTATACAAATTATATAATTAATTATTATTTATTATTATACTTTAAATGTGTGTTCATATTTTCGTTTTTATTTATTTATACCTATTTATATTCATATTATTTATTTATGTTTTAACACACATGAAAAAGTAAAAATACATAAATATTCACCAACTTCACTCCTCTGATTGGTAATGGCCACATTGGTTTGCTGCTCGTTTGCATAAAGTTACTTACTTTATTGTATAGCTGGACACAACCACATTGTATCAGGAACGGACGCTATCGCTGAAAACGAATAACTTCCGATTGCTCTGTTGCTAAAAGTTCCTTTAATTGTGAACATCCCCACCTCAGCTGTATTAATGAGAAGCCGGTCATGTGCTTCACAATTATGTCATCTGTCAGAGGGCGACATTTGAAGGAGCGGCAGAGAGTCTGGTGGTAAAACACAAAATCCGATTTATTCTGGTCGCCTTATCCCTCTTTTGAGACCTGGCATGAGGGGGGAGACTCCCCACCGCCCCACCCTTCAGACGCGGAGCAGGAAAAAAAACACCCAGCAAAGACCAGAGGGAAAGGGAAAGGCGAAAAAGAATGAGGCACAAACAGCGTCTCAGGCAGGGCTCCAAGTGGAGCTGTCCACATTCTCCTTCCTTGCTCAATGTTCCATGACAACAAGGTGAGATGAACAGCAGAGGTTAGTCTGAGCAGCTGCTTCCTGGGTTGGAAATTCCAAGCATTGAGGACCATCTGTCTATATGTTCACTGATGTATATGGGAGCCATCTATCAGGCTGCAGCCCCGCAGCTGCTGGCTCGTCAGGCCTGCTGCCTTTCTCTAGGCGCCCCAACAATGGAAGCCAGTTCTTCAGCTTGTGTCACCCGCAATGGCTGATTTGATTAAGTCCCGAGCTCTCATTATGTTGGGTAGGGGTGTAGAATTTCAATGATAATCCATAATGCATGACCATTTTTTTCTCTCTCCGCTTTTTTTTTTTTTATTTGTTGCCATGGCAACATAAATTCAAGGTTACTGGCTCAGACGCATAATTGGGTGTGCACTGAGCGCTGAAGAGGTGCTGTTAAAATTCCCCTCATGAAAGTGGAGCATCAATCATGTTGTCGCAGATTGCAAAGTACTCATAATCAGATGAAATGCCTCGGAGAGAGAAGGAGAGAGAGGGAGTGTGTGTGTGTGTGTGTGTGTGTTAAGACGAGCCGCATCCTTCTTTTCATTGAAGCTAAGGAGTGAATGGGAGCACTTTGTCTCTTTCGCTCTGCCTAAGTAAAACCGGACTATCTCTGGCAGTCGCACAAGCCTTTTTATGCACTTTCTTGTAAGTTGGTCTCACTTCATTTGGCTCCGCTCGGCTCTCGGAGGCAGGAGTGTATGTGCGCCTCTGAAATGAAGGGAATCATTTCTCACTAGAGATCACCAGGCCTTTGACAACTGCAGCCTGCAGCCCGTAGCTCATCAAACCTATTTTAACACCACACAAAAGGCCAGATTTCCACCCTCGTGGCTTCACAGCACTGCTGAAAAACCTATCGCGCTGCTTATATCTTAGAACTTTTTCCTTATGGGGTCAGAGAAGATTTGGTTTTATAAAGATGTCCCATCCTGCGTTTTGTCACAGTTTGGTCTGTCTAAAAGCAGCATCAGCTGTTACTAAAAAAATAAGGGGGGGGAAAAAAGAGACTCTGTGGTGATATCAAGAAAATAACATTTTCAGTAAACCTTATTGTTTACAGAAGTAGTAAAATGTACCTTCCTGTTGTATTGATTGATTTAGGTTATACAAAGTTCAACTTCAGTTCATTCTTTGATGCCTCATCTGAACCATAAATATATAAAGTAGTTATTAGTAATGCATGTCTTTGAGGATAAACATTATAAAGAAATGAACATTACAGATGAATCATTGTTTACAAAAGTAATAAAATGCAGCTTCTAAATCGTATGCTTTATTTATTCATTTATTTATTTATTTAGGATATACAAAGTTCATCTGTAGTTCATTCTTTGATACCTCGTCTAAACCCTAAAAATATAAATTAGTTTTTAATTTATTTTTCTGACAAAAGTATCTTTGTTTTCAGAAGTTTGAAATAAGTATGATTTTTTTTTTACAATATATTGTTAAAATATTTGTTTTATCTTATTTGTTTGTTTGTGATAAACAAAGTTCAGTTTTAGTTCATTCTATACAGAATAGTTACATGCCTTATCTAAACCATAAATACATGTTAGTTATTACTATGCATATCTTTGAGGTATATACTATATAGTTTTTTCTGACAATTTTTTTTTTTCATAATATATTATATTATATTTATTTTTTAATTATTTATTTAGAATATACAAAGTTTAACATTATAATATAAATGGTATAATATAAAGATTTATATAAATGTATGCAAATCTTTGAGGTATATACTGTATTGTTACTTCTGACAAATCTGTGTTTGGAATTAGTAGGTTTTTTAAAAATATATATTATATCATATTATATTATATTATATTATATTAAAATAGTATCCATATCTTTGAGGTATATGCTGTCTTATTTCTGAAAAAATTACTTATAATTTCTTATAATTTTATATATTACTTATATTATATTATATTATATTATATTATATTATTAGTATGCCTATCTTTGAGGAATATACTGTATAGTATTATAATAATTATATTCAACAAGGAAACATTAAGTTGATCAAATGTGACAATAAAAACATTTATAATATTTTTCATAAAGGTTTGTATTTCAATTTTTTTTTTTTTTACTTTTTAATCCATCAAAGAATATTTTTTTTTCTGCACAACTGTTTTCAACATCAATGATGATAATAATAAGAGTACCAAATCAGCATATTGAAATGATTTTAAAATGATTACTGAAGGATCATGTGCACTAAAGACAGGGGTAATGATGCTGAAAATTCAGCTTTGCCATCACATGAATGTATTATATTTTAAAATATATTAAACACAGTTTTTTTTAAATTGTAATATATTTCACAACATATTTTTTACTGTGTTTTTAATCACACAAATGCAGCCTTGGGGAGAAATACCTTTTATCCAAATACATTAAACATTTTTTTCTGACCCCAAACGTTGTGCTAATAATGATAAAAGCACAGCATATATCTGTTTCTGTAGTTGCTCTGATATTTAATATAAGCCGCTTCATCTGTCATAAATGTAAACAAGGACCCCGCAGACTCTGAGGACAGATTATGGGTCAGCTTCTCTCCGTTCAGGGATCTGTCTCTCTGTGGGCGTATGGAGTAATGCTCAAACAGAAACATATGTACAGGCTGGATTTCCCTGTCAAGTTTACCTATACACCACTGCCTGTCTGTGTGCAGCTGCAGCCAGTCCAAAGTCATAAATTACAGTGTTCAAACCCACTCACATTCACTGCTCTAACACAAGTGGCAAATTAAACTCCATATATGCAACAACAGTTGTTTCATATAAAAGACTAGAGGGGGGAGGAAAAAAAATCACCTTCAAAGCTTTGTGCGTGTGAGGGAACAGATTTCATTTGGGAGTACAAAGAAAGGAGGCTTATTATCAGGCCGGCTTTTTAAAGACAGTGAGAAAGGCCATTTGTTTCAAGTTCAATTTCTTCAGTTGATGCTGTATTTATCAGATAGGGAGTCTGATGACTGCAGCTCCACAGGGATCCAGACGGGGATCGCGCTCAGATTTTAATGAGCTCCTGATCCTGTGCTCACTCGCACAGGTGTGGATCTGCCAGGAAGCCGCTCGGGTTCATATTCATTCTTCCTGTCAGTCCAACCCAGTCAATTGATGGCTCCTGTAAAATTGACGTTTTTTCAACGCGCTGTGAATCATCGTGAGCGATGATTGATTTTGATATGAGCCTGAGGGATGACAGCACCCGGCTTTCCAAGTCATTCCCGGGACATGTTTATGTCATTCCGGATTTTTTGATGATGAATGATGAAGCATATAGAAAATGGAGCTAATATATTCTAGTTCATAAAACTGGCAATAAGAATCTAATTGATGAGAAATGCATTTGTTCTTGATTTTTTGTGAACCTGTCACTCAGTGTTCTCATTTCTCATAACAGGGATTTAATTATGCATATAAATAAATGATTTATAGTAGGGTCCAAAAGCATGAGGCCACTTTTCCTCGTTTAAACCTGAAAATAAACAGATTTTACAGTTATGACACAAAATCAAGGAAACATTTAATATTTTCACTCAAGTTGTTTTGCTGATAATGTAATATGTTTAATGCTATTTAGTTTTGTAATTTTTGTTTTATTTTCTAGTTTTATTTATTCATTTGATTTGTTATTCACGTTTTGTTATTAAGAGTTAGAAATTACATTTTCTTTCATTTTCTCATTACCAAAATCAGTATAAAATCTTGATCTTAAAATAAATCAACATAAATGGCTTAAAAGTGTTGTTCTTATGTATATTATATATAATTTCTGTTAAAATAATAAAAGTAAGTGATAAAACATATTTGTGTTTTTTGATATATCAAATATAAATAAGATTCATTTATTCAGTCATTCTCTTTTCTCATAACAGGGATTTAATTATGCATATAAATAAATGATTTATAGAAGGGTCCAAAAGTATGAAGCCACTGTTCCTCAGGTAAACTGGGAAATAAATAAGTAAATACTTTTTATTTATTTTTATTTTTTTTAGAATTGTACCACAAAATCAGGAAAACAATTAATACTTACATTTAAGTTGTTATGCTGATAATATAATATGTTTAATGCTATTTAGTTTTGTAATTTTTATTTTATTTTTTATAGTTTTATTTATTTATTGTATTATTATTCATGTTTTTGTTATTTAGTGTTAAAAATGTCTCATCACAAAATATAAAAACTGCATAAACACAAATAAACGTAAAAGTGATAAGTTAACTTAACTTAAAAAAAAAAAAAACAATTGAGGAAACCCATTGCCTTAAACTTAAGTAAATAATCATTTAAAAAAATAAGTTAAGTGAATTGTCCAGTTCCCTTAACTTTTTTATTATTATTATTATTTACTTAATATTTTTAAGGCAACGGATTTCCTCAATTTTTTTAAGTTAAGTTAACTTACCACTTTTTACAGTGTAATAATAAAAGTAAATGATGAAATATATTTGTATGTTTAATACACAAAATAGAAAAAAATATTATCAATAATTTTTTTATATTAAATATTTTTGTATTTATGTTTGTGTATTTATTGTATAAAAATGCAATTCCTCCTTCCTTACTTCATTAATTAATTAATTCAGTCATTCATTTTCATTAATTAATTCAATGATTTATTTTTCATTTATTCATTTTCATTAATTAATTCAGTTATTTATTTATTTTCCATTCATTCATTAATTTAATACAATTTACTGCTAAAATAATAAAATGAAATAATTAAAACATACTTTTTGTTTTTATTAGTTTATAATTATTTTATTATTTTAATGAAAATAATATGCTTTTCAAGTATAAACCATACTGACTAAACTACTGTATATGACATATATTACATTATTATATTATTTCGGTATATATACAAATATATTTGTATTTTTAATATACAAAAATTGTGATGATTGTTATTATTACTACTACTACTATTATGTAAATATTTTATTATCAAAATATCTGAATATTTTTTGTTTATGTATTTATGTTTGTGTTTTTATTGTATAAAGATGCAAAGATGCACTTCCTCCTTCCTTCTTTCCTTCATTTATTTATTTATTTATTTATCTGCTCATTCATTCAATATAATGTACTGTTAAAAAATTCAGTTAAATAATTCAATCAGACTTATACATGTTTTATTTTTTATTAATTTATCATTATTTATTATATTTCTTCTGAAAATAACGTGCTTTTCTAGTATTCTAGTATTTTAATTTATTTGAATGTAAAACATATATTACATTATATTGTTTCTATCTTTTTCCCTTTTTTCTTTTCTGTTTCATGTCTGAGTGGTTTGCAAAGGGGGAAAGCTGAGGGTCCATGGCATTTTAAGACCTAAAGGAATTCCTTGCTTATTCACCGTTTGACTCAGGAGGCAATGGAGGTCTTCGTCCTCTATTGTACTGGGTGAATATTGTTAGAGCTTTTGTCCCTCCAGCATTTAGCCTGTGTCTCAGAGCAGCCCTGGAGCTCTGCTGCGTTAAACTGGGACTGTTTTATTGGCTGAGGAACAGCTGTTTGGAATCAGGCTGAATTCGGTCTGTTCGCGTCAATGTATTACAGATGTTCCTCAACCAGAATTAATGATGAGTGTGGAATCATAAGGTTTAGGACAAAAATCTTGGCATCTCAGCAGGGTCTGAAACTACTGACCTAAAGACATTTCTCTCGAGCGTGGCTGAAACTGGGCAAAAACAGCCAGGGTTTATGGCCTGTAAGAAGCCCAACTCAGTGTCTCTGGACCAGATATATTCATACATAATCTTCTCCATTGTGCTGTTTACAAGGTCAAGGTTACAGGGTCATTGCTTGGTGGATTAGTTAAATTGGCATGCTCTTTCTTCGTAATGGATTACCGACTTGGTGGCTGGATGCTTAATGTCACTTTTATCAGGAACTGAGAATGATAGCAGAGGATTTGAAACTCAAAACAGACAATTGCAGCATCTCAATAGATATTGAGCACAGAAGTAGGATAAAGCGCAACCTGGCTGGGCCTCAGCTGATAGGATTGAAAAAATCCACTGCGAGGCCCTGACAGTCATAGGGATCATTTGGATGATTTATGCAGGGAAATTGTATTTGCTAAGCAAGGGAGATAATTGAATAAAGCAGTTCTTGGCCCGGTGCAGGATGTGTGGCAGCTCTTCTGTAGAAAATGATCCTGCTCTGCTTCTTTACAGGCAGCAAGATAAGAGGCCAATATTTGCTCGATGCCCTGATATCCACTGTCTCAGCCTAATGTGCATTTACAACGGTTATTGAATATGAGGCTGATCACACACTTTTTTTCTTTTCTTTTTTTTAATAATTATATTCTGGTGTTCTGCGATATTCTGTGAATATTATTTTTTTTTTAAAAATGTATTTTTCAGAAATACAGTTTACTGCTCAAATAATAAAAGTAAACTATACACACACACACTGTCAATTGAAAAATTTAAAAAGTTATTTTATTATTAAAATATGTATTTTTTTTATTTTATGAAGACTTAAAGACTTAATGATCTTTCTTTCTTTCTTTCTTTCTTTCTTTCTTTTTGTTTTTCTTTTTCTTTCTTTTTTTCCTGATTTATTTTAACCACTTTTAACATTTGGAACAGGTGCAACACATCAGATTTTAAAAATCTGTGATTATTCAACATGAGCTTGAATTTTTACCACATTATTTTTATTGATTTTTTTTTTTTTAAATTTAATTTAATTTTACAAGTATTTACAAAAAAAAGAGGGTGAATTGAATAAGGTCATGTTGCAAACTAGACTTAAACTCTTTTTTCAGCAGTACAGTTTACTGTTAAATAAAAAGTAAACTGTAAAAATATGTTTGTATATTTTAAATACGTTTTATTCAGTTGTCATGATTATATTTTTATTAAAATAATATTGAATCTTTTTTTTGTGTGTGTGTTTTTAAAGTATTAAAGACCAAAGTGTTATTTTATTTTAATAACGGAAATATTTGATTTTATTTTTTTTTATTTCATTTCATTTTATTTTGTGTCCTGGACTTTAACTCTTTTTTTTAAGGTATTACAGACTAACATTTTATTTTATTTTATTGTATTTTATTGTATTTTATTTTATTGTATTGTATTGTATTTTATTTTGTGTTCTGGACTTGAACTTTTTTAAGGTATTACAGACTAACGTTTTATTTTATTTTATTATTTATTTTATTTTATTTTATTTTATGCTGGACTCTAACTTTAAGGTATTACAGACAAATGTTTTATTACTTTATTTTATCTTATTTTTTATTTATTTTATTTTATTTTATTTTATTATATGCTGGACTTGAACTTTTTTTAAGGTATTAGACAAACGTTTTATTTTATTTTATTTTATTTTATTTTATTTTATTTTATTGAATGCTGGACTTGAACAAAGGTATTACAGACTAACTTTTTATTTATTTTATTTTATTTTATTTTATTTTGCATGGTGGACTTGAACTTTTTTTGAAGGCATTAAAGACTAAAGATTTTATTTTATTTTATTTTATTTTGTATGCTGGACTTGAATTCTTTTTTAGGCATTGAAGACTAAAGATTTGATTTGATTTGATATGATTTGATTATTTATTATTTATTTATTTATTCATTCATTCATTTTTTTTTTAATATTTTATTTTATTTTATTATTTTGCAAGCTGGACTTGAACTTGCTTTACTCATGTCACATGAGCACATCTCGGTCCGTCAGAGCATGTGTCATGAGCCAGAGCTCTCAAAGATACACTTTCAAAATTTCAGGCCAAATTTCATCCTAAACAATGTCAAATTTGAGAGCAGTCATAAAATAAATATTAATCCGGATGCTTCTCAGCAAATTTCTTCTCGGCACACCGAGCCCTGTTGCTGCGTTGCATGCATGTCTTCTCCCCGTTCTGTTTTTTTCTCGCAGTTACGGGCAGTTGCTGTTAATGGTTGAGGGCAGGGGCAGACCCAGAGGAACACTGAATAACTGGGACACAAAAGGAGCTCTGTGTGTGTGAGGAGGTCACATCTGCTGCGCTCCCTCACTCGCTCTCTCGCTCTTTCTCTCACACAGACAGAGCAGCGGCAGCACCAGTAACAACAGCGGAGGCCCTGCGTCTGGCCCCTGTCTCACAACGGCCCTCCTGTGCTGCTCTGGGGCACTGATAGAGCATGACATTTCACTGGGCACCCATTACTGGCCCTGTCAGTCCTTCTGTTATCGCACGCTTGCAAACAGAAATATGACATCATAAAACACCCCTGTAACGCGAGCCCACGGCCACTCAGGATAATGGCTGAGGTGTAAAATTAGTGTTTTGGTAATAACATCTCAAAAAAATAAAAACGTGAAAGGTCACATTTGTGTTGCGGGGGGAAAAAAGTAGATGGATGTTTGGTGGCTAGAAAAGAGGGTGTCTTTGGAAATGATCTAAAATAAAAAGGTTTTGCTGTGTGATGGATGTTTTTGGTCTTATCTTCATGAAAGGCACCACACCAATTACCACCAAAGCGCCACTGAGAGAGACATTTACACGCGTTCCTCGATGCTAGCAGCTGTTTGTGATGGGCTCCCATTTAGACAAATGAAGGTTCTTGAAGGTGAGGAGGCACATTTAACACGGACGAACTCTAGCCTTTCTCCAGCAGCTGACTAAAACCTTGCTTGGTGTCGTTCAAGATGTTTGCCGCGGAAATTAAAGGCTGCCCCGCGCCAAAGCGATTAGTATATTAGCTATCGACTCGGTAAACAGTGATTAAACGTATTTACTTCTAATGAGCTTGGGAGCAGATAAAGCTACTGTAAAAATCATTAGCGGTATACAGTGGATATTCTGTTAGGGACCGGATCAAAGGCGGTTCAATAGTATCTGTCGTGGCTTGTTAAGGTAGCTTTCAGTGTTTCTGTTAGCGAGTGGACTTTAACCCTATAAAGCCTGAAGTATGTGAATTTCAAAGGCCTCTAAATTACTAACATGATCAAAACTTTGCTGAAAAACCTGTTGTACACAATCTTCTGCCTTCTGCTCTCTGACTATACAGTGCCCACCATTAATATTGGCACCCTTGGTAAATATGAGCAAAGGCGGCTGTGAAAATAAATCTTTTTGAGCTTTCATTAAAATAATTCACAAAATTCTAACCTATCATTGACGTGAAACAATTGAAAGTGGGGGGAAACTTACGTTATGAAGTAAATGTTTTTCTCCAATGCATGTTGGCCACAATTATTGGCACCCCCAGAAGTTCTTGTGAGTAAAATATCTCTAAAGTATATTCCCATTCATATTTTATTTTATTTTATTTTATTTTATTTTGCATGCTGGACTTGAACTTTTTTGAAGGCATTAAAGACTAAAGATTTTATTTTATTATTTTATTTTTATGTTATTTTTTGAATGCTGGACTTGAACATTTTTTAAGCTATTACATACTAATGATTTTATTTTATTATTTTGCAAGCTGGACTTGAACTTGCTTTACTCATGTCAGAGCATGTGTCATGAGCCAGAGCTCTCAAAGATACGCTTTCAAAATTGTTTCAAAACAACATATTTACATTTTTCTAGCTCACCAGGGTGACTAGGAGCATGAAATTGTCCAGCCATGACTTCCTGTCCCACAAGATTTTAAATATGAGGAACACAAAAGCCAAATTCCCTAAACCATACATCATACATTTAGAATTTGACAATGTGAAGAAAAAACTTTTAATTTTTCCCAAAAACCCAAGCATGTCCTTACATAGCTGCTTTGAAACAATTTTGTATAAAGTGCTATATAAATAAAGGTGATCTGTAGGAATATGTGCATAAAATACCATCTGTTTTTGCTACTTCCCACCATGTTACCTGTTACAGGGTAACACAGTTGACAGGTAACTTAGTTGACATTTTTAGTGTTTTGGGCCTATACTCAACATGGAAGCCTGGGACTACTGAACATATGTTATGTTTAGAAATATATTTTCATAAAACATAAGTTTAGTTAAATTGTCTTAAAATTTGCAGCAGTAATACTTGTGTAACACTGTTGACAGTCAATTAATCCACTCTCGACACAGGTTTGCTAGTTTAACCAATGTTTGTTAAAATATTAGCATAACTAGTGTTTCATCCACATGCTTCTAGAGGAAATATCATCATACTGTGCAAATTATGCGAGAATGGGACAAACTATTTCTTTTTGAGGCAAATAAAAGTTATATCACAGTTAACAGTTATTATTTTTGAGGCACACACCCAAATGCCTTAATGACCCAATCTAACTAAAGGCAAAACTATGAAATTAATTTATATTTGAGGTCATTTTCATGCTTAAATGCAGAGTAGAATGAGCAACTTTACAAAATCGGACCGCTGAATACCAGGGTTGTATGTGAAATGAACGTCATTTTTTTTTTTAACAAAAGATATGGCTTTTTCAACATATAGTAGTGTGATTGGGAAAAAAATATAACTGTGTACTAGAAAATTAAGCATCTGGGCTTTATATTGATGAAAACATATTAAAAAAAATATACCTCACAGACATGAGATGTACCCACAATTATAAAATGACCCTTGTGATGTGCAGAACAAGATTGTTGAGCAAAATAGGAAGTGTGAGAATAGAGCTAAAGCATTGAAAATCCCCATTTTCACCAATAGTTAAGAAGTTCCAATCAGCTACAGATGCTACAAATCTGCTTGGAAGAAGACGTGTGTCTATATTATCCTAATGCACAGTGAGAAGGAGGGTTTGAGGGGCCAAAGACTCCCCAAGGATCACAGCTGGAAAACTGCAGAGATTAGTTGAGTCTTGGGGTCAGAAAACCTAAAAATATATATATTGAACATCCCCTGTATCACCACATGTTGTTTGGGAGGGTTTCAAGAAAAATCTAACAAAAACAAAAAACAGCTGTGGATCATTCAGTGACAACACAGTATTAAGAATCAAGCGTTTGTAAACTTTTGAACGGGGTCATTAATATAAATTCAACTATTATTTTCTCTTGCGGACTATATTTAAACATCTTTTATGTGAAATAGCTTATTCAGGTCAGTACTAAATAAAAAAACAACACATGCATTTTGCATGATCCCTCTTATTTTGCTAAAATAAATAACATTTTGTATTCTGCAAAGTGTATGTAAATTTAGACCTTAACTGTAGACATATTATTGGGAGATACAGAGTGACAACTGACATTTACATGCATTTTATGAAAGTAGTCTGTTCATATAAAGATCATATTTGTTTAAAGAACAAGCGATCAAGCTATTTTATCTTTTTGACCATATAAATATTTTTAATAAAAAAAAAAGGTTCTTTTTTTTGAGTATGAGCTCCATATTCTCACTATATTGGTGGTTTAATATGCTGTAAAATATTTCAAATATATATTTCAAGGTCTTTAAAAAGTATATTTTGTTCAAATTGTTTGTATATTATGTATATTGTGTTCAAATAATTTTTGCTCACCCGACTTAATTGCTAAAACACAGCATTTTCCGATCAGACTGATTTATGACAAAGCCTGCATTTCTCTAAATTGCCCCTCTGACCTTATTTTCTGCTAAGGATAATACTGTTCAAATCAGTGGCCAGTGCCTTGAATACTAAAGACAGGCTCAATGGAGAGAGAATGCAGTGGCTTTTCAATGAGGGGGTCATGGGAGGTCACGTCACACGATAACTCCTATTCAAGACTTAATTGCTGGTCGAGAGTCTAGGAGGCCCCAGTGAGCTCACTAGAAGGGAGGCGATGTGTAGAGAAGGTAATTTATGATGAGTAAAATGAGTTTGCCAAGTGACACTTCAGTGACAGGATGACCAGGGAATTTTTTTGTTCTGAGCGCTTAAATTGACGGTAAATAAAGAAACGGAAAGGCGTGGTGTTGGGTTGGCTCTCTGAGTCCAATCCATCTGTCTGTAAAAGTGGTCAGGGTTTTGTGACAATTGTGAATTGTTTTTTATCTTTTGTATTTTTTTTTTGTAATATCAATGTTTTTACTCTCAAATAAAATCAGTAAAATGGATCCTTGCTGAATAAAAGTATTTATTTAAATAATTTATTATTATTATTTTCCCTCCTATACTTGGAAATGACCAGATGTTTAGAAATGGGAAAAAAAAGGCAGCTTAGCATACACAGTTCGTTATCTATTATATAAGGGTATGATTAAAAAGCAGTAGTAGGCCTAGTGACATTTTCCAGTTTCCTTTTTTTAATGTTGTATTCAGCTGTGGAAACATTGCCTGTATACGTTAATATATTTAACTCGTAACTGTACGCTCCATTTGACTATTCAAGTATGCCAGAGTGTTACCATGTACAATGTTTTCACAGATGGATACCAGAGTGTATGTGTGTGTCATTAAGAGCCAGAAATGCGCCTTTGCTTTGGTCTCATATTTATTGTGGTGACTCGTGTGTGGCTTATGCAAACAAGCTGACAGAGTTCGGCTTTCATCTGCTGAAGAACGCTTGAACTCAATAGTGGATCGTAACCACAAGTGTCTTTAAGGAAAGAGGAAAAGAGAGGATAAATGCATTATGACATCACTGTTCCATCAAACATGTGTCAGGCACTTGATTCGACTCACACGAAAACATAGGCAGGCTGTGAAGATGCTGGAGGCTCTGATTTTACTATTCCATAGCCGTTAGGACGCAAGCAGACTCAATCAAGTGTAAGCTTTAGCCAGGACCGTGGGGTGGACAGAAGAAATTGGTTTTTGGATCTAAGAGGCCTGGTATGATGGAGGCTATGGAGGTCAGAAATGCAATGCAGTGACAGTTTGTGTAATGCTTTGAAGACAAATAATAAAAAACGAAAGTAGATTTTATATTGGTGACACGTATCCAGTGAACAGAGGCCAGAAGAGGAGAAATAGTGTTTGTTTTTCTGGTGTCAGCAGCCTGGCAGCTGCATTTTACACTAACTGTAGGCAAGATAGAAATGAATGAGGCAATCCCATTTGTAAGTGATACACTTTTACTGTCCCGTTAATTTTTATTTAAAAAGCATCAGTGGCACAGATCCATAGCTGAGGGAAGTTTTTGCATAACGCCAAATACGTAGCACCATGTACGTTTTGTGACATATTCGATGTGAAATGTCCACTAAGTGGCGCTAAAAGAGTGTTAGTTTTTTTTCCCCCGTAACAGATAAATGTACATATGGTACATTTGATGTGACTTTGGTTTTGTACATGTCGCCGTAGTTCTGACTTGAAATGTCCGTTGAGTGGCGCTATAATGCTAACATAAAAATTTTAAAATAACGTACCATCTGCACTACACCTAACCTAACCGATAGTATGAACACAAGCAAATGTGACTTAACGCAATCGCAAGCATTCCGTTTTAGCTTCTTTTTCGATCTCTCATCTTTTAGCTCTTTCATTGTGAGTCATGATTTTCACAGGATTCGTACCCAAGGATTCTGTATCCTAAGTTACTGAGCTATCGAGCAGTCTTATTATGTCCAGTGTTGTGCCCATTTTCAACCCCCTGCCAAATTATTACCCCCTCTCGTTGAAATTGCTGCATTATTGCCTAATCCTAACCCCACCCCCACACCTAAACCTATAAATACTGGAGGGATAGTAATCTGGCAGGGGTCAAGTGCTCGCTGTTTTACCGCCTCAAGGGTTAATTTCTGTTGAAACATGTAGTGACGTACATATTGGTATGTATTTCGCGTCTTGCAAAAAAGGTCCCACAGATATGTTTATATATATTTGATTATTTTTAACTGTATTTCTCAAGAATTCAACCCTGTTACCCAAATTATTATTATTATTATTATTATTATTAATAAATTCATTTAATTTATGAGACATAAACTAGCTAGACCCTATTTTTTTTGGATTAGCTTTGGGTAAAAAATAATAAAAATAAACCCAGAAAATTTTCAACCCTGTTACATAAAATAATCCATCCATCTATCGTTTGTTGATTTTATGTATAAAAGTATGTTTTGTGTATAAAATATAAAAATGTTTGGGAAGTTTGTTTCCCAGTATTAGTAAAGTGTTTGCAAAATCTTCAACCCTGTTACATAAAATAATTTTGGTGCTATCTACTTATGTATCTATCTATCTATCTATCTATTGATTGATTGATCGAAAGTAATTTGTCTATTTTGTTGTACAAAAGTATATTTTATGTATAAAATATAGCTGTGTTGATAAAAGTTACATTTAAAAGAAATGCATTACAATATTGCTTTACTTCTTAAGAAAGGTAACTTCTTGAGTTACTTAGTTACTTTTTATGGAAAGTAATATGTTACGTTAATTTCGTGTTACTTTTTCTCATCTGGGCTGGGCTTTTGTTTGCATTTAATATAAAAAGTTTTAAAAAAAAAATTGTAAAGGTAAAAGCCCTTTCACACCAAAAGTGAAATGAATTAGCCTTATTTTTAGCCTTATTTTATTTTAATTAAACTTAACTAAAGTCATTTTTGCCCATTAGTATGGTTGAATTGAATCATTGAAAGTCAGCAGTACAGCCACTTCTTAATAAAATGAGACTAAACACATAAAGGATATGCAAAGGAGTTTGCATTTTACTGTTTTTATTCATTTTTAGGAATACTGAATCTGTTTTTGTGAGATGAGTAAATGCATTTCACATTTAGACTAGAACTACAGCAACATCATGTTGATGCAGCGCACAAAAGAGAGCTGTCAGTCAGTAAATGGGAAAACAAATAACTGGCATTTCTTATTTTAAAAAGTAACATGGATATATATTCTTGTAAATTCAAAAGTAATGTGTTACTTTACTAGTTAAGTAATCTGATTACGTAACTCGCATTACTTGTAATGCATTACCTCCAACACTGAAATATAATAATCACATGAAACAGGGCTTAACAATATTGAAATATGACTAAAATGGTAAGAGGCTGGCAAAAAATATACCTCCTATGACTGGTGATCTAGTTTTGTGTGTGTGTGCCCGTATGTGTTTTCACCAACCAGTTGAATGACACCTTTCATGAAGATAGCCTTTATTTTCTACCGAATTCATGAAAAGTGCCTTGTGCAGACAGTTGCAATAATCAGGCCAGGAAGAGCTGAATGTAACTGTGATCTGCAGACCCAGTTAAATTGGTTTAATTTGGTTGAATTTTTTATCTGAATTAAAAATAACACTTGTTTGCTGGTTGTATGTGGTCATGTTGCATTGTGCTGTCCCTCAGAGCAATTGTGGCTAATGGCTGACCAATTCATTTCAATGCAAGCAACCAATCACCACTCTTCCAGTTCCATAAAGGTGCAGCTGCCATACGAGAGACGTCCCGTGCAGCTTTAGGCACCGATCGCGGGTCAGACATTAACGCTCTTATTCAAGGGTGGTGGGCTCTTTTATTAATCCACCATTTAAGTTTCTTTCTAAGTACTCTGTAGTGTCTGAAGGCTAAAGCTCTCTCTTGTCTCTAAACAACAACACCCCCGCTACGTCTTTTTATCATGCCAATAGGGATAATTGTATTTCATTTGGACACCCCGTGTGGCTTGAGTGTCCTATAGTGGCGGAGGCGAGCGGAGGGCTCAGCCCGTGTTGCTGTCATTTAAAGGCCTCTCTCATCATCACCATCAACCCTAGATTGTAATTCAAGAAGCAACTGGGTTGGAGGACCCTCCTTTTCTATGCACGACCCATTATTGGGGCTGAGAGGAGATAGCAGCTTTTAGTGGCAAATAGGGCCTTGGCGGATGGCTCGCCCAAGTGTTTTACAAATGAATGTGGAGGGAGGCAGGCAGGCAGCTGGTTGGATAGTCAGGAGAGGCCTCAATTCACGCATCCGACCCCCTAGACATCACTCACCTCCAGCCTTGTGCGATGGCCAGAGAGGCAGAGAGCCTCGGCTGCTTTCCCTACTGGTAATTACTGCTATTAAAGCTAATCCTGCGACCATTCAGACCTGCTTTTGTTTTGGGCTTTATCTTCTCAAAGCTTGGAGAGTTTCTCCTTTCAGCCCGCTGCACAAAAGAGACATTTTTTAGAGTTGGTAATTATCTGTTTTATGCTCTCTACAAGAGCCAGAGAAAACCCTTCCTCGAGCTCAGAGGTAGGGCCGATGCAGCGAGAGCACGCCGTTCTTTCTTTTCACGGCAGACACTATATATAATCATAGTGATAATGGCCAAAATACGCAGTGGACGTTATTGAGAGATTAATGAGATAGAGGGAGACTTTATCTATCTTGCCTGACTATACTGCAGTAAATGCAATTATGTTCAGTGCTTATTAGCATGGTGGTAATGCTGGGTTCTAATTTACGCCAGTAATTGGGTCTCTATTTTTATGATGTGTAATCCACTATTAATCATGTTGATGATTTGGTAAATGTAGCGCACAAATTCCCATTCTCTCTGATTTCCTGGAACACATCTTTGATCGTACTATTCATTGTTTTCCACACTAGTCAACAGTTTTGTCACTAATCTACTAATATTTGCAGTGATGACCATATTTCTACAAGAAAAATCATCGTTTTGCTTCCTAACAAGTTTATTGTTGAGGGTATCCCTTATGTCTATATGAAATCAATAATTTTCCTAACACACTTTCTAGCTTTTGCGGGGTTAATCCAATGCATAAATGTGACCCTGGACCACAAAACGATTCTTAGGTAGCATGGGTATATTTGTAGTAATAGCCAAAAATACATAGTATGGGTCAAGTTATCTCAATCTAATTATGCCAAAAATCATTATGATATTAGCTAAAGATCATGTTCCATGAAAATCTTTTGTAAATTTCCTATCGTAAATATATCAAAACTTAATTTTTGATTAGTATTATGCATTACTAAGAACTCAGTTTGGACAACTTTAAAGGCGATTTTCTCAATATTTAGATTTTTTTGCACCCTCGGATTCCAGATATTCAAATAGTTTTGTCTCTGCAAAATATTGTCCTATCATAACAAACCGTATAATTTCAACAAATCTCGTATAAATTTTGTTGTCCAGGGTCACAAATGTCCAGATGATTTGCACATAAAAAAGTAAATAAATAGGAAAGTGTTGATCAGTGAAAATCTTTGTAAATTAAATTAAATTAAATTAAATTAAAATCCTGTTCATTAACTCTAAGTTTTCCATTTTTAACACAGTGTTATAAAATGTATGCTTTTTGCAAGTAACACCTATAAATGACTGTATAATCTTTGGTGAAAAACAGTTATTTGGCAAAAAACATTTTGACGCATCAAAATACTGTATGGTTACAATTTGTATGAATAAAAAGTTTTCTCATTTTTCTTAGCAGTAATGTATGTTAGAATGTCTTAAATGAGCAATGAACTTATGATAATGTATCATTCAGCTTTCTGTTTTTACCACCTGTATTATTATGGTGTTATCTAGTATATTTCAAGGTAAAAAGCTGGTTTAAGTAGAGGTATATTAACAGGGTATATTAGGTATATTAACATTATATGATAAAATATATGGTCATAAGTTGTAAAACAATACAGGCACTAATATACCATCCTCTGAATTTGAAAAGCTTGCATGAAAAGCTGCTGTTTTGGTCTTTATTTATTTACACTGATATATGTGTAATATATGTATAATTTTTAAGTGCCCCTATCATATCATTTTTAAGGTTCCGAATATTGTTTTTAAGTCTCCTGCAATACGTTTAAAATATATGCTTAAAATATGCATTTAATATCACCTATTTTTCTAGCGATTCTCAAACGATTCGTTCGAAGCAGTTCAGAGATTCATTCTCTCTAAACCCCTCATTTCTGTGAACCTACCGTGGACTGATTGGTCAGATGGTCCAGTCTGATTGGTCCAACGTAGAACATAGGTCGGCATTATGCAAATGTGTTACCCAGTGACGTGTAGCCATGACAGAAGTGGCATTCGAATTACTAATGATTCATTCAAACTGTTCAAAGTCGATTCTTTGTTTTGAGAGACAATAACTTTAATTATTGTGAACATTTACATTCACATGCAGCTACATTACACACTGCATGAAAGGCAATATTCAAAAATACATAATAGGGGTGCTTTAAACATTGTATTGCATTTTACATTTTCCCAGGTTGAATCTTGTGTGGTTTCAATTCAGCTACATGTTGAGACAGTGATGAAATGTGTTCTGTTAAAGGATGACTGCAACTAGTTAACAATAATGCTCTGTTACCCAATCTGTCCTGATGTTAATGCCAAAAATATGGTACATGTGTATTAGAGCACTGGGATTTACACTCATTAGAGAGTTGTGTGACTCTTTGTCTGAGTGACAGGTCTAGCCTAGTCGCATTTTATTAAATCACGTCAAGTCTTAGTATACCTGTCGTGTGTCAACCGTAGGACGTGTGGCCCTTTCAGAGTCCAGCCTCTCTCCAGATGGCTTTCCTCTTCTTGGTCCCGGACCTGCTGTGCAGGGACCTCTCCTGATTGGGTAGGCCAGATGCTTTCCTGCTGCTTCAGTCATGATTGACAGGTGCTTTCCCCAAACAGAAGACCTAACATCCTCACTTTTTCTCATGAATGACAGCCCCTGTGGCCCCCGGATCTTCTCTGATGATTTCGGGTATGACATTATTAAAGCCTTATGCTGATTGAAATATTTATAACTGTCTGGGAACTGTCCGTCCATGCTTGATGGAGACTGCTATAGTATAGTATGTATGGCTGAACTGTTGGTATCTCACCAATCATATGCCTTCAAAAGATCCATTTGCCTTTGTTGTGATGTGAACACTGTTCTGAGCTGTCAGGTTAAGAGCAGTGTTTAAATGACTAGTATCTTCATTTGGAAGCTAATGGGCAAGCAAACCCAGAGCATCTGAATAAATTGGCTCTTAGAGAGAAAAAGGACCCTTATCTGTGTAAATGGAGCAGCTCATTTACCTTTTAAGTGTACATATATCACCAATAATATTGTACTAAAGTGATCTACACTAATCCTTTTAAGTAGTTTAGTAACAAAGTAGGAGTTTCTGCTTGCTTCTGTCTCTTTCCTTAAATTTCTGCTTGCATTGATGCAAATGTGAAACATATTACAAACATAAAGTTGTCAATTATATATTTTTACTTTATATATATTTTTCTTCATTAAAATGGGCAAATAATTGCACTGTAAATTTGTACATTATATATTCAAAATCGTATACATTACATAAGACTAATGCTGCCTCCATGTACCATTATAAATATAAATGAAATATACATGAGAAAGCAAAGATGTTGTGGGAGAAAACAAATCAGTTAGTCACTACATTAGTGGTTCTTTCTTCTGTTAAACTTGGGTATCAAAATTAGTTTTCCAGTCATAAATATGACTTGAGAGGCCATTCATTTGCAATTTCTAACCAGGAAACTTTATTTATTTATGATTATTCCTATAGCAGCATCACAGTAAGCCTTTTTATTTTTCATGTAGCGTGAAATCTGGAAGCCGGCATTTTGAGATCACATGACCATCTGAGAAATAAAGTTGCGGTTCTGAAAAATAAAAAGTCCGAATTGCAAGATAAACTCACTTTTCTCAGAAAAAGTTCTTCATTTTTTTCAGAATTTTTTTTTTTATTACAAGTTTTCTAAAAATTTTAGGTTTAAGTATGCAAATGGTGCATTATTTAATGAAATATACGCTAATTTGCATACAATTCCAGTACAAAAATCAAAACACTGGATGAAGTCAGTTTCAAAAAAAATTTTTTTTTTTTTTTTTAAGAGTCAAATGTTTTTACAGCGTGAATTTTGGGCATCTCATTTTGTCACTTAGAACAGAAAATCCTTAGAACAGACAGAAAACAATATACTTTTACAGTTTTGGGGGGGAATATAACGTTGTATAAAATCAAGGAAATTATATATGGACAAATCCCTCTGTAAAAACCTTCAGGATATAGGCAGGAATAAAAATGTAAAGTTTGGTGTGTGTAAGTGCTACTGAAGTGGAGATTTATGGCTCAGTGTAGGAGAAAAAACTCATTTTGAGAAAATGGCCTTTAAAAAAATATGTATTGTAATTGAAATCTATTGACACAAATAGATAAAGTGCTATAAAAGAAACACTTAACAGTGTTTTTTTTTTTATGTTTCCTTTCCACTAGTCTGAAAAAACACTTTATAAAACACCAAAAAGCCCAAAATCTCAAACTTAACAGGTGCATGAAAAAAAACTGTGTTTTTGCCTACAGTGTCTCACTGCAGAATTGTGTGGTATAAACTCGCAATTCTGAGAACATATTAGTCTTTTTCTGCCCTCAGAATCTGATAACTTACATAAATAAATAAAAAGTTATAAATTACAAGTCTATATCAGAATCATGAGAAAAGTCAGAATTATGAGATTTAAACTTGAAATTGTGATACAAACTTATATTTGTGAGAAAAATGTCAGAATTGAGAGTTTTATCTCACAATTCTGACTTAATTTCTCGCAATTGTGAGTTTATATCCCTCTATTCTGACTTTATAACTCGCAATTGTACGTTTATGTCATGCAATTCTAAGAAAAGAAGTCAGAATTGTTAGTTTGTATTGTGCTATTCTGAGAAAAAAGTCAGAATTGTGAGATTAAAACTCGCAGTTACCTTTTTTTTATTCTTTATTCAGTGGCGGAAATGAACTTATATAAGTAAGCCATACAGATCTGACATCAAAATTACATAGTATTCTGTTGTGTGTGTGTGTGTGCCTGGTATTTATCACGTTATGGGGACCAAATGTCAAAAAAAGGACATTTTTTAGGTCCCAATGAGGAAACAGGCTTATAAATCATGCAGAATGAGTTTTTTTGAGAAAGTAAAAGTGTGCACAGTCTCCTGTGAGGGCTAGGTTTAGGTGTAGGGCAATAGAAAATACGGTTTGTACAGTATGAAAACCATTACGCTTATTGAATGTCCCCATAAAACATGGAAACACAAATGTGTGTGTGTGTGTGTGTGTGTGTGTGTGTGTGTGTGTGTCTGTGTGTGTGTGTTTGCACTGCAGAAACTTAACTAATGGAATTCCCAGTGAAACCCCAGGACATGTGATGGCATTGTAAGCATGTCTCTAAAGCTGTCAGCTCACATCTGTGGTACAGGTGGGTTAAGAATTATGTAGGGCATATTTTATCATTTAATCACTTGTGAGGGTTTATATTGGTTTACACTGAGTCTGCTTATTGAAATTGACATCATTGTCAGATTTCAGACTTCCATTGTTGACCCTCTTCTGTATAGCTAAATATTTCTCATAGGTCATCATTGTTTATATGGTCATTTGTGTTTGCATTGACAGGTTGTCTACTGAGCATTTCCATGAGATCGTATTACAGTTTGAACCGTCATAGGGAAAACATTGTTGACAGGATGTAACTTCAAAATAATGTTACTTTTCAAAATATGCTGATGGTATAAGAAAGGAAGAATAAATATGTCCAAGGTCATCAGAATTTTCAAACACGAATTTGTATTCAGAAGAGAGGGCATTAATATCATCAATTCAAGGTTATGTTTCAAACCTGGTAATATTAGACAGGAAAAGCATGCGGCAGTTGTCCCAGTGATGTCAGAGTAAATCAGACTCTCTGCCCTTCCTTTCCCTTGAGTTTCCTTTTCCCTCTCTGTCCATTTGCTTCCTATTACCGTATCTCTTAGCCAATAAAGATCCTAGTCAATTAAAACAACTACTTCATAGTCAGGAAATGAGCCAATTAAAAAGCAGCCCTGGAGAGAATTGTGGGTTTTTGTGAGGTCTGTAACACCTGGAGTAAGCTAGCCATTAGTATTCCCATTCACCTCAATCACAGTGTTTTTTTTTTTTCCTTTCATTTTTGCTCACAGAAACTCACTTTTGGACTATTTTGAGCTAATCAAATGAGCCATAAAAAGCCATGTGATGAATCTGAGCAACAATAAGGTAACATCCTGACAATGCTAGCTGATGCTAGCACAGATATCTAGAGACTGTCAGGGCTGTGACATGAAAAGCAGCAAAAGAGAAAAAGTAAGTTCAGTGCACACTTTTAAGTGCCCTCTAAAGATAATTGGTCTGCTAAAACATGTACTCTAGCTTAATGAAATATTAGCAATTGAAATAGTTTAAAGCATTTTTTTCTTTCAAACTCATTCATTCACTGCAGTTTCAGTTACTAGGCAGTAAACTAAAAAAAAAAATGTATTTTCACATTATATATGATCAGATTATCAATTATTAAAAACAATTTTCGTGCAGTTCCCTGCAATAAATACTATGTTATGATCTCAAAACACTTGTACTATAGTGTAAAATATGTTTAAGTTGGCATCACAAAACCAGCTGCATATGTATGGGGTTTCTAATGTAGTAAACTTGCTCAGTAGCACAACTGCTACAGCACTGTAATTCCATTCACCTCAATCACAGTGTTTCTTTTCTTTTACTTGACCATTTTAAGCTAATCAAATGAGCCATAAAGCCATGTGACGAACTGATCAGAAGCATCCTGGTTTTGCTATCAGATGCTTGCAACTAATATCTAGAGACTGCAAGGTCTGTGACATCAAAGGCAGCAAAATAGAAAAGTAAGTTCAATGCATTTTTAAGTGCCCTCTAAAGATAATTGGTCACTGTTAAAACATGTACTCTAACTTAATGAAATATTAGCAATTTAGACATTTTATGAACTTTTCAAACTCATTGATTCACAGTTTCCAGTTACTAGGCAGTAAAACTAACAATTTTATTTATTTTCACATTATATATGATTACGGGCAGATTATCAATTATTAAAACAAATTTTCATGCAGTTCCTTGGACAATACTATGTTATGATCTCAAACACAGTTTATAGTGTATGTGATGTGAACTAAAATATATTTTAAGTTTGCATCACAAAACCAGCTGCACATGTATGTTTTTTTTTTAATGTAGTAAACTTGCTCAGTAGCACGCCCTGTACAGCACTGTACTTCCATTCACCTCAATCACAGTGTTTTTTTTCCCTTTCATTTTTACTCACAGAAACTCACTTTTGGACCATTTTTAGCTAATCAAATGAGCCGTAATAGCCATGTGACAAATCCGGAGCAGCAAGAAAATAGCATCCTGACTTTGCTATTGGATGCTTGCATGAATATCTAAAGACTGTCAAGGTCTGTGACAAAGGCAGCAAAGGCAGCAAAAATAGAAAAAGTAAGTCCAATGCACATTTTTAAGTGCCCTCTAAAGATAATTGGTCACTGCTAAGATATGTACTCTAACTTAATGAAATATTAGAAATTTAAACAGTTTATGAACTTTTTTGGGTGGCCGATTATCCATTATTAAATACTATTTTTTATGCAATTCCTTGCACAATACTACGCCATGATCTCAAAACACTCCGACTATAGTGTATGTGATGTGAATTAAAATAGTTTTACGTTTGCATCATAAAACCAGCCTCATATATATATGGCGTTTCTGATGAAGTAAACTTGCTCAGTAGCACACCCGGTACAGCACTGCACTCCTATTCACCTCAATCACAGTGTTTTTTTTTGTTTTTTTTTTTTTCAATTTTTTTTTGATTTTCAATTATAAAAAACAATTTTTTCCTTTTCCTTGCACAATACTATGTTATGATCACAAAACACTTTTACTATAGTGTGTATGATGTAAACTAAAATATTTTAAAGTTTGCATCACATAACCAGCTACGTATGTATGGCTTTTCTGATGTAGTACACTTGCTCGGTAGCGCACCCAGTACAGCACTGCATTTGCGATGTGGAGCACTTGGCTATGATTCTCATAAAACATAAGTAAAGGGTACAGAAAGCAATTTAAATAAAATTATGTAGAAAAACAACATTTTATAATAATAGAAATTACTTAGTCAGGATACACGCTATACTTTTAAAGGGGCGTTAATGTATACAGATGGCGTAGTTATAGACAGTATCTATCGGCAGAGTCTAATTGCTAACCAGTCAAACTTTGACCTCTTGGATAAAAAAAAAATGACACATTCAAAAGCTCCAGTTGTGGTTTGGGGTCAAGTCCTTTGTTTAAATAATTTTGTTTAAATAATTTAAATAATAATTTTACTAATTTTACTATAGTGTATGTGATATAAACTAAAATATTTTTAAGTTTGCATCACATAACCAACTGCATATGTATGGCTTTTCTGATGTAGTCAATTTGTTCGGTAGCTCACCGGTATGAGTCTCATAAAAACGTAAAATGTGCAGGAAGCAATTTTGTAGAAACCCAAGATTTTATTATATTAATAGAAATCATTTAGTCAGGATACACGCTTAAAGGTGTCATCGGATGCCCATTTTCCACAAGTTGATATGATTCTTTAGGGTCTTAATGAAAAGTCTATAATATACTTTGGTTAAAAATTCTTAATGGTTTTCTAAAAAAAAAAACCCTTTTTACCTTGTCAAAATGAGCTCTGCAAAAATCATCCGATTCTGAGGGATTGTTCCTTTAAATGCAAATGAGCTCTGCTTGCCCCGCCCCTCTCTTCTCCCTGTGGAGTGACGAGCTGTGCTCGGAGAGATTGTTTACTTTAGCCGCATTTAGCGCATTTAGCCACGAAACTGGCTAACTAGCACGTTATTAGGAAAGGTGATTGCAGAGATTCATAAAAAAAAACCTTATACTCACTTCTGCTGCAGGTGAAGCTGGATCACAAATGATTTGCATGAACATAGATGCATTTATGTAGATCAGGAGATGCATTCCCTTCACAAACAAACGTAATCCACTGCATCTTCAGCGGCTCAGATGAGTAAATGACCATCACTAATTATTAATTATTACATTCAGCAACACAACACCTCAATCGCTCAATCTGAGATATTTTTGTCTAACTTACATCCCTGCTCTGACATCGAAACGATGGCCATTGGACTGTTACAGCTGGGTTAGAGGTAAGACGCTCATGTCAATAAACTATCGTGTTAGCGGCCTCTGTCGGTGTGGCATCTGAGAATGGCTCGATTTGAAAAAGGGGATATTATTTTTACAGATTAATTAAAAACCACTGCATGGATTTTTATCATTATAGGGTAGATTTGTACATACACTGCCAACATACATTAATGTTCAAACAACATGTAAAAGTGAACTTTGTATCCAATGACCCCTTCAACATTTTTAAAATGGACATTAATGTCTAAAAACGGTGTAGTACCTGTAGAGGCTAATTGCTAATCAGTCAAACCTTGACCCCTTGGATAAAAAAAAAAAAAAAGAAAATGAAATATTCAAAAGCTCCAGTTGTGGTTTGGGGGGAAATCCTGATCACAGGACCTAATCTTCAGAACAGCAGCCTTGCGGTGTGCAAGTCACTGATAAAGGCTATTGTCTGTCATCACCAAGGTTCACCTCGAGTCAGTCAGCCTGTCAGAGGTAATCTGGTAAAGTGCCAAAGGCAGGTTAGAGAGGGAGAGGTGGGCGGAGAAAAACGTGGAGAGATGTTGTTGTGGTCTGCCCACCATTCTCTACGTATGGGTCATAAAATCAAGCGCAGATTAGGTGATCATAGGTGATATTGAGACAGTAGTAAAGCTCTACAGGATAGCGTAAAACCATTTAGTGAGGTATTTTATGGCTACAAGGTTGTTTATGTCTGGCGTTCGTCTGTTCTGTAGGCGACCATGATGAATCAAATGGCTCTCGTTACTATTTTATGTTAGAGTGTCTTATGCAAAGACCAGTCGATATTAAGACACACTGGCACACGCATACGTGCTTGACGTACAGCGCGCCTGCCGACGTTTGACATTTGAGTAACGACGCAATACGTTCTCATAATATCCAGACGAATATTTTGGAGGCCGGCATGAGATGATTCATTTTTACACTCGCAATCCTTATACTTTGATGTATGTATTCATCAGGTCTTGCTGCATTTGTAAACTGGCACGCTCCCTACCTTGTGTCTGCGCTACATATCAGTATAACTCGCAGCCATTTGGTAGCACATATTTAGCAATTAAGGTGAGTTTCAAAGCCAAGTTTGAGATTGATACATACAGAGCCAGATGGCCATTAATGTCATCATTTTTCAAGCAAATGCATATGTAATGCTTTCATTTGCTATTAAACGTTGAGGATACGCACCCTCGCTTGGAAAATGGATCTAATCTTCAGCCAAACTAACTGTTTCATTTCGATCTAGCAAATTGCAGTTTGAAAAACAATTGAATAACTCTATTTGTTTTTAAGTCTTCATAAAGTAGAAAATGAGTATTGGATTCTTTTATTTGATTACTGCATGCATTAGCTGCTAACTACCATCTGGTCGTAGATTTTCATGTAGTGTATTGCGAAGCAATTCAACACACTGACTAATGCAGAGTTTTCTCATTTCTGCAGATGTTTGTACATCCATTAACAGCGTTGATGGAGAAAAAACATTAGCAAAAGTAAATATTCATGATTTAATTTGTCTTCATATTTATCCAAAATCATATTAAGAACAGCAAACAAGCTTCGTATTTCAGTATAACATACATAAACGTGCAGCAGTTTATTCAGAACGGACACGGCTCAGTAGAATGCAAATTGAAGGGATTGTTTGTTCTGAAATGAAGGCCAATTCATCTCCTGAGATGTGTGGTGCATTTTATGTGTTTGGGGATTCAAATATGCTTCTATTTCAGGGTCAGTGAGAAACAAGAGTGTCCGAGCTAAAGAAAAATCTATTTCAAATATAAATGCCTGTGCCAGGATCTCAGAAATACGCTTTTTGTATTTAAGTTGGTTTCATGTGGTTTTCAAAAAATCTTTTTTGAGAAAAATGTTAAGTTAATGACTTTAAGGATGTCATGACTTTCAAGTGAAAAGTAATGACATCTTAATACGAGTACCCGTATTAATCGTTGTTTTCTAAAAAGATTTAAAATATATTTTTCAAGGTTACATTTTAATGACATTCAATTCACATCAGAGATATATTCAATTTGTTATAGTTTAATTGAATGTATTGTAATGAGTAATTTGATAGATCCGGAGAAAAATGAGTGTCACATATTGAGTTTCTAAAAGAACCTCAGGCTCAGAAGCTCAGTGTCTCCAGCCACAATGTTTATGCTGTTAAGAAGCTGAACATAGTCCATAAGATTAATTTCTCATGTTAATTTGTGAGTTTGAGTTTTCACACACTGTGTGTTTACTTTCAACTACTTCCAAGCAAAGTCATTCCTTCATTAGAACAGAGGTTAGCGTGGGTCAGACGCCACTCCTCCAGGACCTAAAAAAAGCAAGACATCTGGTGCAGGATGAGTTCTGGAATAATAATGCCCCTGGCCCCTCTCTTTACATCAGGAAGTTCCCAAGGAAGCAGCATACCTCTGTTTGACAAAAAAACAAGTATATACCTTCAACCCGTCTAGTTCCTTTTTGCCCTTTTCTTTACTGATTTAGAAGCAGCTTCCTTTCATCTTAAAAAGAGAGAAGACCGGCACAGGGAAACTTCTCCCAACCTGTCTGCGGATTTAGCGTTAACCTTTTCATCGAGATCCCTCTGTAAGCACTTTGCACAAACAGCTACCTTCCCCCTCTCGCAGCAGGAAATGTGTCTGGATTGTTTGTTTGGGTTACAGCCCCACATTAACAGGCCCTTGCCTTACATGCCATCTCTGTGTTGAGCGTCTGAGTTAGATTCCAGCGTTTTTAATGTTTGATATGCAGTAGCTGGTTGAATTATTTCAAATCGGCCTTGTTTTCCCACACAGTAGCCTGTTTCAGTGGCTTATTTATTCTCCTTATAAGACATGCATGCATATCACAGATTCCGAATGGTAACTGAATGCAACGATGTGCCACTTGCTACATTTGTTGAGTGCCAAAGGCATTCTCTCCGCTGCCGCACAGCTTGAGAACAAAATCCAGAATGCCTTTGGTTTGAACAAATGTGCTATTTTCTACATGACACTCTTGGTAACCCCAAATAGTCCCGATTGCACCATGTAGGGGTGTTTCAAGGTGAATTTTAATAGCCAGATCTAATGTTGCTGTGTGTGTGCTTGTCAGAGAGAGAAAATGGATGAGTTTGTAGTGTGGTGACCTAGCCACTTAGCTCTGTAAACTAAATTATTCAAATCCACAAACACAAATTGGTCTCAGTGCATACTGTATGCCTTATACTCTCAAAAATAAAGGTGCTTTAAACGGTTCTTCACAGCGATGCCACAGAAGAACCATTTTTGGTTCCACAAAGAACCATTCAGTCACCGTCTCTTTCTTACCTTTTTTATAATCTGAAGAACCTTCTTTCACCACAAAGAACCTTTTGTGAAACAGAAAGGTTCTTCAAATGTTAAAAGTTCTTTATGGAACCATTTAGACAAAAAAGGTTCTACTAATGCATCGTGAAGCACCTTTATTTTTAAGAGTGTAGCTTAGAAATGTACAACTGTATATTTTACAGGTGTTCAGACTCACAGTGTTGACCTTGTGGATAATAAAAAGGGTGAAAAATCAGATAAGCTTCCATTGAAGAATAGAGTTGAGGTGCTCAAAGTTGGACTCGGAATTAAGTCCACACACGAGTGCAATTATGAATGTACTCAGACTTTTTGATATTGATATTGAGACATTAATAAATGTCTCCCGCTCAAATTATAGGGTACAAGCACTTTCCAAAACATCCGCTTTTCAACATACACGTGCAAAATTAGCCTGATCCTTGAAGCGATCGCGGGCAGCAGCACAAAGTCGTTTCTGTGCTTATTTGATCTAATGTTTGATGTTTTAAAAAATGTTGTAGATTTAAATAGCAATTGAGAATCGCTAAAATTATTCAAAATATGGTGGGACAAAGGTGGTCTTTAATGATTAATGAAAGATCATTAAAAGTATGGTATTTGGGGTAAAAGCGCCCCTTCTGTTTGGGCTAAAAGGCATAATAATTAACATGATAAGTAATAGTAGGCTGAATTTTCCATTTGTTGACATGACATTGTTAGATTCAAATGGTAAATATCATATATTATGTTGGGTGTCCATTTTAGAGATAATCACCATATCATATCGCCAATCATATTTAAAAACATGCTATTAATCATATCATATAAAAAATATCATTTGTTGTTACTACTGTAAATATATATTAAATTATGGGATCTCCTTTAATGCTTTCAAAATCTTTGCATTTTAAAATGATTTTGATTCTGTATTTTTAAATGTATATTTTATATTAACATATTTTAATGACAGTATATTTATAAAATATATATATACACTACCGTTCAAAAGTTTGGGGTCAGTAAGACTTGTAATAGTCTTTAAAGAAGTCTCTTATGCTCATCAAGGCTGCATTTATTTGATTAAAAATATAGAAAAACAGTAATATTGCAAAATGTTTTTACAATATAAAATAATGTTTTTTATTTTAACATACTTTAAAATAGAATTTATTCCTGTGATGAAAAGCTGAATTTTTATCAGCTGTTACTCCAGTCTTAAGTGTCACATGATCCTTCAGAAATCATTCTAATATGCGGATTTATTATTAGAATGATCAATGTTGGATAATATCAACAGTTGTGCTGCCAAATATTTTTTGGAACCTGTGATTTTTTTTTTTCAGGATTCTTTCATGAATAACAAGTTTAAAAAGTACAGTGTTTATTCAAAATATAAATATTTTATAACAATGTAAATTATTTATTATTAACTTTTAATAAACTTTTAATTATTAACTTAATACATCCTTGGTGAATAAAAGTATTAATTTCTTAAAAAAAAAAAAAGAAACAATAAAAATGTACTGACCCCAAACTTTTGAACGGTAGTGTGTATATATATATATATATTATTTATTTATTTTTATTTTTTAAAAGAAAAGCTGAAGTATTTGTATCAATACTGTGTGCCTTTTACCCCAAACTTGTGAGCCGTTTACCCCTTGTGTGGGTCCCCCTTACCATCTCATACATGTGAGATTTTAAAACAAAATAAATGACGTATGATTTATTTTCACACAAAATCTGTTGCTCCCTAAATGTTCAATATAAAGGTATGTATTCTTCTGTAATTATATACTTTGGGTGAAGTGAAAAGCACATTTTTTTCTTAGGGGGTGCCTTTAGCCCAGTTGTACCCTGCTGGTTAAGGACTTGGACTCAGTCCCAACACTACAATCCCTAACCCTAATCTATGGATCAGTGACATGGGTTGTGTCCAATACCGCCCCCGTACCCTCATAAAGTGCACTATTTGAGGGGACAGCCATTTTTAGTGGTGTTACAAACCATAGTGGAGCTTAATAACCATTGTACAACTGATGTGCACTCAACTGCTAGCTGCTAAATTATCATTGTTGCAGTGTTGCAATGAATAAATTCCCACATCTCACCAGAAGATGGCATCTAGAGTGCTTCTAGTAGACTCAGTGTTTGAATTTACTCACTTGTTTTCATTTATTTGTTGGACTGTATTAATGAGTAATGTAGGGAATAGTAAATGTGGATATAGGGGGCGATTTTAGATACAAAATTAATCAAGTTCGTCTAGGACCCCAAAGGGATCCTATTTGCTAAAAAAATAACTTTTATTGGGTAGTACTCTATTCAGTGCCTGACCAGATTATCGGCACCGATATTAAGCAATTTTATGGTTATCGGTATTGGTTATTTTCAAAACCGATTTGCCAATAAAATAATTCAGAAGCCTTTAAAGAAAGTTTTTGTCAGAGCCGTTGTTATTCTTAATTTTGACATTAATTTTCATTTTTACACCAGACATATATATCGGTTCAAAATATTGGTTATTGGTGTACTTTATCTGTAATAATTGGTATCAGCATTGGCCCTGAAAAACACATATCAGTCTACCCCAAGACTATAAATCCTACATAATTGCGTATGCATGTTGTGTGAAATTATTATTTTTTTTATTTATTTACCACTGTGTTTTTCCGTTTTTAGTTAGCATGTGTGTTGCAAGCTATCTGTTCACTGTGCAAGCTTAGCGAACCATTAGTTGCATTAGCCTGCTAGCTTATACCTTGCACAAATGTTTAAAGGGATAGTTCACACAAAAATGAAGATTCTGTCATTAATTACTCAGCCTCATGTCATTCCAAATACGTACGAGCTTTGTTCATCTTCAAAACACAAATTAAGATATTTTTGATGAAACGCGAGAGCTTTCTGACCCTGCATAGACAGAAACACCACTGACACATTCAAGACCCAGAAAGGTAGTAAGGACATCGTTAAAATAGTCCATGTGACAGCAGCGGTTCAACCGTAAGGTTATGTTCTTTGCGCACAAAAAGTATTGTTGTAGCTGCATAAAATTACGGTTGAATCACTAATGTCACATGGACTATTTTAACAATGTCCTTACTACCTTTCTGGGCCTTGAACGTGTCAGTTGCCTTGCTTTCTAGGTAGTGTTGGAAAGCTCTTGGATTTGCTTTATCCTAATTTGTGTTCTGCAGATGAGCGCATGTCTTACAGGTTTAGAACGACATGAGGGTGAGTAATAATTACTTTAATTACACTACAATTCAAAAACTTCGGGGTTAGTAAGATTTACATTTATTTATTGAAAGAAATCAATATTTTTATTCAGCAAAGATGTATTAAATCGATCAAAAGTGACAGCAAAGACTTTCATAGAGTTTAAAAAGATTTATTACATGTAAATGCTGTCCTTTTAAACTTTCTATTCATCAGTGAATCCTATTGAGAAATGTTTCTTGAGCACCAAATCAGATTTCGAAAACATTCGACTTAAAAATGAGAAATCTTTTGAAGATGTATCATTTTTGAGGGCTTTCTATATTCTAACTCTCTCATTTTGCCCCATCCTCTCTCTATGATAATGTCACTATCTCTCTACCTTCAACCTTTGACTGTACACTGATGCACCTTTGAAGTCAGTGAGCAATTTAAAACAGATGAGACACATTCCAATTTCCCAGCATTACTCTGGATAAAGCTACCCCTTGTATGCACAATCCGTCCCATTGCTGTCCAATTAATTCTCTCACTGAGCCATGTTGCTAAATAACACAGCAAGATTAAAAGATCAGTCAAAATCAGTCCAGCCATGTCAGAAAAAAGGCAGAGTCTTCAGTTGCTTTCTCCTTAAGAAGTCAATAATGAACTCACTTGACTGGTGCCGACTGCTGGAAAAGTCAATATTTTCTTAAAACAGGACTGAGAAGGAAGTTCTTTGAAATCCACCGTAAACTTGGCTTTTTATCGGCATGCATGAGAAGAATCAGTGTCGCATGAGTATTAGTGTGTGCGGTGGGCATGAGGTCAAAAGTCACAGACGGAAGTAGAAAACAGTTGGTGAAGCGGATGGGGATTCCTGCTTTTGTTTTTCCGCCAGCTTCTGTGAAGTGTGTGTCTCAAACTGTCTTCCTTATGTCAGTCACTGGCCTAATGCAGTCTCTGCTGACATCATATCCAGCACATCTGCCCATTACCCGTGCCTGGAGGGAATCCGACTACACACACTACCTGAAATATTCATCCATTTCCAAACACAACCTGACAAATCATGTGCTTATAATTCCCCATTCATTATCATATAATAACGTTAATGTTCTACTTTAACCTTCATCCTTTAATGGCAACTTGTCAGCCCGGAATTGGCGTCCCAAACCCGTGAACTGATTTTATTGCTTTTAAAAAGCCAAACTCTGGCTCAAAAGGAAGATTCGACTGCTATTCATCCCTCCAGCTCCTTGACTGTTTTCTGAATTAATTCTCAGCGGGGGACACACTGTCTGTCCATCCCTGCCAACCTGTATCTGGACACATCATTAGGTGCTCTTTGTGTTGACCTGGCTCTACTGAAAAAGCCATTGCTTCTTTTCCCTCCCAGGCTACCTTGACATGGACCTGACATGGGTGACATGTCTGAGAGTGGGGGATGTTTTCGGCTTTCTCTCTTTCTCTTTTCTTTTTTTTTTGTCCCTCTGCTGTCTCAGCACGGGCTGTCAGTTTGAGAAGTGTGCGCCCCCAAATTTAATAGGGTTTTCTCCCTGTGCCTCCCTTTGGACAGACCGGCACAGGAGAATTCAGCACGGCTCATTTCGAGAAGTGCAGAGCAAAGTTCACAACACTCCTTTCGTGCTGTGCATCTGACTTTCTATAAGATTTTTTTTTTTTTTTTTGCAAACATCCAGCATTCAAAGTTTCTGTGCCTGGAGAAAAGTGTGAGTCTTTGGTTTTGCTTCAGGATTTGGAGATAGATGGTTTCATGCTCTCAGCAGCCAATAATTTTGGTGAAATTATGAATCGGTACAACATAAATTTAAATGTAATTGGCTGAGAGGAGTGCGATATTCTAGACGAACACCCAAATCTACTATGATTTTATAAATAATAGTGTTTTTGTGTCACTGAATGTAGTTTTTTTTTTAAATGAGAATGTACGTGTTTAGACTTCAAATATGTAGAATGTTAAAGGATTAGTTCACTTCCAGAACAAAAATTTACAGGTAATGTACTCACCCCCTTGTCATCCAAGATGTTCATGTCTTTCTTTCTTCAGTCATAAAGAAATATGTTTTTTGAGGAAAAAAAAAAAATCAGGATTTCTCTCCATATAGAACTTCTATGTTGTCCCTGAGTTTGAACTTCCAAAATGCAGTTTAAATGCAGCTTCAAAAGGCTCTAAACAATTCCAGCCAAGGAAGAAGGGTCTTTTCTAGCAAAACGATCGGTTATTTTTTTTAAAAAATGACAATTTACATACTTTTTAAACTCAAATGCTCATCTTGTCTAGGTCTGTGTGAACCAGTTTAAGACGGTTAGGGTGTGTCAAAAAACTCCCATTTTTATTTTCTCAACCAACTTCAAAATCATCCTAAATTGCTGTTTTACCTTTTTTTGTAAAGGGCATTTGACCTTCTTTGCATGTCCACTTTGTAAACACTGGGTCGGTACTTCTGCAGTGATTTAGGACGATTTTGAAGTTTGAGGAGAAAATGAGATGGGAGTTTTTCAACATAACCTAACTGTCTTGAACCAGAAAAATAGAGTTCACGCAAACCTAGACAAGATGAGCGTTTGAGGTTAAAAAGTATATAAATTGTAATATTTTTTTTTAGAAAATAAGGGGATCGTTTAGAGCCCTTTGAAGCTGCATTTAAACTGCATTTTGGAAGTTCAAACTCAGTGGCACCATAGAAGTCCATTACATGGAGAGAAATCCTGAAATGTTTTCCTCAAAAACCATAATTTCTTTCTTTACGACTGAAGAAAGAAAGACATGAACATCTTGGATGACAAGGGGGTGAGTACATTCTCTGTACATTTTTGTTCTGAAAGTGAACTACTCCTTTAATAAAGACAACATCTATTTGAAAATTTGCTTCAATATTTTTGGAGATGTGAGCTCCAGGCCGTCTGCAGCCATTTAGTGCTCATGAACCCGCTGAGAGCAGCCTAACCTCGGCCAGATCATCTGGAATTTGCTGGCTCCGATGCCTCTATAGTGTTTAAACATGAGATATATTATTTGTTTTTGATATAATGACTAATTTGACAAGCTTCTGTCAAGTAGTATCTGTAGTTTGCACTGGAATTTGATTGGCCGTACAATTTTTGACATCAACAACCAATGTGGGAAGTGGTTATTAAGCCCATTAATTGTTGTTATCCTAACTAAAGTTAATTTTAATTAAATAATTTGTATTATTTGCATTTTGCATCCTTTAAGAACACTTTGAAAATCACTGCTATATAAAGCTCAGTAGTGGTACTTGATGTTCATATATTCACCCTCTTTGCAATGTCTATTAAAGTACATAGCAGCTTAATGGTTTGTGCTTTACTTTAATAGCCCACTCATACACTGAGTGGTGTCTGGATAGCATGCGTCAGACTCAATGCAAAGGATTGCAGTCTTAAATCATATTAGGAATGTGGTTTAATCAGAGCTCTACAGATCAGGCCTTTTGACAGGCAACTTTGGCACTTTGCCACTCTAAAAATGCTTTGGCTACTTTTATTAGCAATAATAGTGTATCTTAAAGGGAACCCTGGGTATTAAGACTTGTATGGCTTAATATAATGTACCTGATGTCTCTTACTGAAATATGTCGTAGGAAACCCATGAAAGATTTACATGATTTAAAAAATCCACATCGTTTTATACACTTTTTGGACTATGGGGGGAGTATTATTTTGTCAAATGGTTGCACTCTGAGCTACTGGTGCTACCTGTTGCTATTTTTACAACACAATTTGAAAATTAAATACTGATACAGTGACCACAGCTAATGAAAGAGCTTACAGGTGGCGATGGATATAAGCGTACACTCTTAAAAATAAAGGTGCTTCATGATGCCACAGAAGAACCTTTTTTGTTTAAATGGTTCCATAAAGAACCTTTAACATCTGAAGGTTCTTTGTGGCGAAAGAAGGTTATTCAGATTATAAAATAGTAAGAAAGAGATGGTTCTTTAAAGAACCATTGACTGAACATTTTTTTTGTGGAACCAAAAATGGTTCCTCTGTGGCATCGATTGAAGAACCTTTTGAAGCACCTTTATTTGTAAGAGTGCAGGCTTAAACCAAATTGCGTACCATCAATTTTTCCTCACATGGAGTCTAAAAACCCTCGGAAATCGAGTGAAATTTGCACCGAGAAACTCCTTCGGAGGCTAACAAGATGTTTACATCCTGCCTGGATGGCATCTAGCATTTCTTGTCTCTGCCGTTTGTAAGCTCTTTCAGTAGCTGTGGTCTACTAAAAGCCTCAAAGGCATTAGGGCTAAAGTGGAGAGAACAAAGATGCAGGTCTTTAGGAAGTTTTATCCGTCCACAGGGATCTTCCCATTCTTTTCTTGTCTTCTTACGCTAGGAAAGCAGTGAAGACTTACATCGCTTCTTGTGTTTCCATTCGACTGGAAATTACAACCAAAAGCTGCACAATGTGGCATTGTATCAGTATTGTATTTTCCAAGTTGTTATGGTAAAAATAGCAACAGGTAGGTCCAGTAGCTCAACCATTTCACGCCAGCAAAATAATGGCGACCCCCCATAGTCCAAAATATGTATAAAATGATGTGGCTTTTTCTAAATAACAAATCTTTCATGGGTTTTCTACTACATATTTCAGAAAGAGACATCGTTAAGCCATATAATACCCAGGGTTTCGTTTAAATGACCAGTGTCATATCACGTTAGAATCATCGCAGTGGATTATGAGAAGGCGTTGTTGACTGCTTGACCCACAGTGTTTTAAATCAAACTCCATGTGATGTGAAGTTATGCGTGACCGCTGGAGTGGCCCACCTGCAGCCGTCCTAACATAAACATGGACGCTAGTGTCTCAACATAGACTTCTCCTATTTCGGGACAGCTGCGGCCCACGCACACCCACAAACCCCTTTAAATCCTTGCTAAATCTCAAATCCTCGGTGGCCTTCGGATGGCTTGTTTGCGCCTTACAGAGGCTTCAGGCAACTTTTTCCATAGCTAATATTTATCAAGTTAGCTAGACAGAGGTCATATTTGAATATTAACGCAACGATGAACCCAAAACAGCTGCGATACTTTGAGCTTAGCACAGTGCAAACTGAGGTAACTGCGCAGTTTACACACGCCAGACACCATCATGGCTGTTTTAAATCAACGTCAGAGTATATTTATGCTCTTATTAAACATTCCTTCACCTTAATCCTGTAATTGAGCAACAGGTTGTCCTCTTTCAGCACTCTGAATAGGTTTGGAAGCAATGAATTCCCAGCGCTGCCAAGGAGATGCACTGTCTAGTGTTTCACTGTCACCTGCTGCAGTCTCTGTGTAACGCGGGGCCGTAATTAGACTGAAAGGTTCTGGCTTCTGAATACACTGGTCTTTGACAACAAGCCCAAATTCCTCCTACCCGTTTTGCTTAGCTGGTGATTCAGGAACTGCGCGCTGCAAAATGTTTTCCTTGGCCTGCTACCTAGCAAATGTGCCGGCGAACCTTTGGCTTGCAGTGAGGAGAAGGGGGGATTTCAACCGATTGGACATGGTCCATAAATCAACACCCACATCCTTCTAGAGCACAGGGAGAATGAGCTGAGGGGTTAAGGGGGTACAGGGGTGTGTGTTTGGGTATTGGACTGTGTATGAGCAAGAGACTGGCTAGATCCCCAGTCAAGGACAAACGTTTGTGTGACAAGCACCGCTGCTCAAAAGTTTAGGGTTGGTAAGATGTTTTTTTTAAAAAAGACACTCCTTATGCTTACCAAGGTTGCTTTTATTTGATCATAAAATACTGTAAAATTAAATCAATGTGAAACATTATATTTTTGAATAGTTGTTTTTGTATTTTATTTTATTTTATTTTATTCCTGTGATGGCAAAGCTGAATTTTCAGCAGCTATTACTTACGGTTTTCACTGTTAGGGTTAGTTAGGTTAGGTTCTTGGTGCTCAAAAAAAAACATATAATATTAAAAAACATGTAATATTATCAATGTTGACAACATTGCTTATATTTTTGTGCAAATTGAGATACATTCATGACCATAAAACCATAATGCATACTTGGATGAATGGAAAGTTCAAAATACCAAGTGGCAAATACCCAGATTTTATTTTATTTTATTTTATTTCATTTCATTTTATTATTTTATTTTATTTTATTTTTTTAATGTAATTTATCAGTTTAGCAATGTGCAACCAAGTGGCAACTACCCAGATTTTTTAATTTAATTTAATTTAATTTTATTTTATTTTATGTTAAATGTAATTTATCAGTTAAGCAATGTGCAACCAAGTGGCAGCTACCCAGATTTTATTTTATTTTATTTTATTTTATTTTATTTCATTTTATTTTTTTATTTTATTTTATTTTATTTTATTTTATTTTATTTTATTTTATTTTATTTTATTTTATTTTATTTTATTTTATTTTATTTTATTTTATTCAGTGGCAAAGCTGAATTTTCACCAGTCATTGCTCCCTGTTTTGACTGTTAGGGTTAGCTCATTGGTGCACAAAAAGAAAGAAAGAAAGAAATTTAATAATAAAAACAGTTGTGCTGCTTAATATTTTTTGGCAAACTGTGATACATTCACAACCATGAAGCCATGAGGCTTAATTTGTCCCAGTTCAATTAAAGTATTATTTTCTTAATAAATAAATAAATTCTTACTGACCTTCAAGGAGAAAGAAAACTTTGCATTATAAATATATAAAAATGCATTATAAATATATTTTTAATGCCTTACTTATGCCTTGTAATGCACCTTATAATGCATTGTATGATCTCATGAAAAATTATAAACAGTTATAATAAATTATTTTACTGACCTATTCATTTTTAGATATTTAGAAAGTAAAGTATTAAAACAAATGAAAAACAAGCCTTCAAATATTACAATGCATTTTAATTTTGGTTACAGTTGTTTATGATACGTACAACCTACATACAAGCATTATACGTACAAGCTTAAGTAAAGCATTCAATCAATCTCTCTTATACTACTACTATATACTAACTATATACTAACAGATCAATAAAGCATTCAATCAATCTCTCTTATACTACTACTATATACTAACAGATCAAGTTCCTATGTGTTACTTGATCTTGTTTACTCAAAAATACGCCACATCATGTAAGTAAAAAGGGTTGTGATGTGAACACTGTTTCAGAGTTATATAAATGGCTGTTTGTGTTTGTGGGTAAAGGACTGACTTTTCATGTGCTGATAATAATTTGTGTGAAGAAGAGAGAGAAAGCTAGGGAAAGTTACTCATTACTGGCAGCTGGAAGTATTCAGAGTTACTGCAGAAAGTGATAAAAGTACCAGCCCAGACTCCACTGTCCTTAAGATAACTTCAGCTGGAGAGAGAGAGAGAGAGAAAGGGGACTTTCTCTTGACAGTGGTCTGGCTTGTAAACCAGCACTGAGGCCAGCAGGAAGTCTAACTTGTTTTGACTTCACGCTCCTTGGCTAAGAATAAAACCAGCCTGGGCTGGTGTTGCTCCAGACATGCAGTATTCCGCCCAACATGCTTTTATGTCTATTTTACTTCAGAAATCTGATATGTAAGGGGATTTACATATCAATTACACTTTAAGATGTATTTGAAATGTCAAAGAGGATTACATTTATTGTTTTATTTTCTAGAAATCAGAAGAGGAGACTTGCATTTTCTCAAACTTTGGAAAAACGTATATATTTGTGCGACCTTTGGCACTCAAATGCAGGAACTTACAGGGGCTCACATTTTTGTTTCAAACATTTGGCAGGGGAACAGTTCCTGCTATAAACCCACATGTTTCAAACAGACAAGAAAGAACAGGTGCTTTAGAAAGCTCAGTGTTATAGAATACCTGACCTTGCAGTGACTTCAAGACATTTTCTTCTGGCCCACAGTCTTTTAGACTGCTTACAGACATATACGTTTATCACAGGCACCAGAAATAAAAAATCAGTTTAATTTAATGTGATTATTTAACGGATATATTGCTTTAGAATTTCAGAAATGTATTTTTTATTTTATCATTTAATTTATATTTTTCAAATAATACCATTTAAATATTTTAATCCAAAAAATAAAAACTTTGCTGAAGAAGTCAGGTCCATAAATCAAGACAATGCTTTCAACAGGGTCATTTGGATGGATTTTGTAACCTTTCAACATATGGAGGGCCTCAGGGTTGAGGCCAAGGAGAAGACAAACCTATAAAGTGAGAGAGACAAAGTGAGCCCTGTGTCATAGTTCTGTCTTTACCGTCTTCGTACGTCTGAAACCAATTACGGCGGTGGATTTGCGTGTGATTTCTTCCCTGTGATGAGCATCCTCTACATCTGTGTTTCAGTGGAAAAAAAGTCTCTCATGTTACTGCAAAAGCATGTTGGAGCATTTAGATATTTGGATTTGTGTGTACACGTATATGTATCAAACTGAAAAATGTTGGAGACCAGATGGAAGAGGATTTCTCTATCAAGGTCTATCAAGCTACAAACAGAAAAAAGGCATTCACAACAGCAAAGTTGGTTTCCTTATCTTATGAGGTCATTTTTACAAGATAGTGATGACATTGTTATCATTGACTCTGTATGACTTTCTTCTTCTCTGGAACACAAAAGATAATATTTTAACACTCTAAAAATATTATTGTTATTTTTTTTTTAAACCAAAATGCTGGGTTCAACTTGTTGGGTTATTTTTGATATTTTTTTTTACCCAGGTGCTGGGTAGTTTTTCTGTAACTAAGCTGCTGGGTCCTTTTTAACGCTGGGTTATTTTTTCTACCTAACTGTTGGGTTAATCCTGTCTCTGACAAAACAACCCAGCTGTTGAGTTACAGTCAGAGCGCTGGCTTTTTGAGTTCTCTAGAGACCAGTTCTCAGTGCTGCCAATTTAGTGCATTTTTTCAGCTAAATAAAGGTTTGTATACATTTTGTTTAATTTATGAAGTCTTTACTGTGCAGTAAATTGTATTATTTTACGCAACGCAACATAAGGACGAGATGTCAGTCAGCTGCATCAGTGAGCGGTCATTTCACATGATGGAAACGCCTTTTGCCTTGCATTAAATAAATGGATTTTTTGTTATAGTACTGAGTTTAATTTAATTTGATGTTAAAATATGTTCTCTAATGTCAGTACTGTTTGTTTATGGGCTGGTTTTGGAGTCAGTCACGGCATCTTTCAGCTACGAGTGAAATGCGAGACCACGGTCTGAAGTTCACAGTACCCCGGTGAATAGCAGCCCTTCACCGGCTCTGATTTCGGTGACACACCAGCACGAGAATTAGCAATTACAGAGAATGGCTGGATACACTAAATTTAAAATGCTACTTTTAAATGTTACATTTTATGTCTAAAATGCTTGTTAAATGAGTTTAAATGTAAGTAATATTGTAAACTATGCTGTATTCACCTAAATAAATTCAGTTTGTCTGGTATTTTGTCTATGTGTACAATAATAAATGTTCATCTTTTGATTATTTCTGTTGCCTCTAGTAATTCCAGTCCATTTTAAGCCAGCAAATTAATAATTTTTAAACAATAGATGGCCTAAATAAAATAACCCAGCATGTTTGGTCAAAACATTTAACCCAACCCAGCATGTGTTCTGTTCAATATATACCCTCCGCTAGGTTGCCAAATAACCCAAGTTGGGTTGTTTTTAACCCAGCATTTCTTAGAGTGAAAGGAAACTTATTATGCCCCTTATTACAATATGTAATAAAAGTCTCAGTTGTCCCTAGAATGTGTCTGTGATGTTTCAGCTCAAAATACCCCACATTTATTTTATAATTTTGAAAATGCCCATTTTGAGTGGAAGCAAAAACACGCGGTTTTCGTGCATGTCTCTTTAAATGCAAATAAGCTGCTACTCTCCGCCCCCTTTTCCAGAATAGAGCTGTGCTTTTACAGCTCGTACCTCAGATAATCAGACAAAACAAATCTGTTTGGTTTTGATTGTCATGTATATCGCACTGAAATCATGCATTTAAACCATATTAGTTTAAACTTTTGAGCGCGCACAGAAAGCGCCTGTCGCACGGCATGTGAGTACTAAACTAAGTTCTCTTTCATGTCTTATTGCCCATAAACTGTCATATGCACACAAGTTTATATTAAAAATGCACATAATTTACAAAAACAGTCGGTTATGTCTGTGAAAGTAAACAGCTGGGAAAGAAATCGTATGTTTATATTAAATCTGTGTGGCAGCAGCGTAATGTACAGTAAATAAATCGATAAATCCACTCCTCTCTTGTCTCCTGTGAGGCTGGGACTCTAAATAGTGTTTTGTGCTCGTCTGTGCAGCCAAAGACAAAACAGTTAGCAAACTTTCGCCATGGCATTAGAACTGGTACATCGTTGTCGCTTGAGAAGAAACAAAATGATGTCACAGTGGGTGGAAATGTGCAGATTAAGGGACGGTAATAGTATAGTAAGATTGCATTACCACGTCACAGAAGAGCAAAATCTGACATGCTCGTTTTTTTCAAATGCTTGCAGAAAAAGTCTAACCAAAACAAAGTTACTGAATTGTCCTTTTTCTCGTTTTCTGGGTTGATAGATGCACTGGGGACCCAATTATTGCACTTAAATACGGAGAAAGTCAAATTTTCATAAAATTTCACCTTCAAAGAATGTTTTAACTTTATTCTAAGGGCCAGAGAGAAGATAGAAAAAGTTTCTAAAAATGTCCTTGAGAACCCTGAAAAAAAGTACATTTTCCATGAAAATATATAAAGCAGCACAACATTGATAACATTGGTTTGGGACACCAATTCTTTTTAACCTTGATCATGTTTGTTGAGCACCATTCATATGAAATTCATATGAAGACCATTCATTTGAAAAGTCTGCATGTAGGGCACGATTATTAAATTCAGCATGCCATTTGTACCATTCATAGAGAAGCGTAGTCTCCAGATTCAAGGGCACTTGGTCATACCGCTTGATGCACAGACCCTTTCAAAGTATGTTGGTCTTGAATGCTAACTGACCTTACCGAGTGACCACCTTTCACATGCTTGACAATCATTGAAAAAGCACTGCCAGCACACGTCTTTCTTGATGGGTTTTGAAAGGTGTATGATGTGCAGTACATCTTTAAAGAATTGCTTTTTTTCCAGGGGACATTTCATTATAATTCCATTTCAGTGGGCAGCAGTAATCAAATGGACAGATGAAAAGTTTAGGGGCGCGGGTCGTGTCATGGCTCTTCTGAGGAAGCTTCTGATGGCTAAATCTAGCCTCAGCCTCAGTCCTGTCCAAGTTCAAAGGAAAGATGTCTCTTCACATGAGCTCTTGCGACTGAGAGGATAGAATTCAGATGGCTAACTCAGTATTTTGGGGGGAAAAAACATCAATTCTCGCTGGATGAAATATGATATTTCAAGGTACAACCAAATGTGTATTTCCATAGGCAGTATTGTATTTAATTTATACTGCCATTCAAAAGTTTGGGGACAGAAAGATTTATTTATTTATTCATTGTTTTTTCTTCACAAAATCAGCATATTATAATTATTTATGAGGAATCATGTAAAATAAATAATAATAAAAATTATTAAAAATTATTATTGTTGTTGTTGTTGTTGTTGTTGTTGTTATAGTAATATCAATAATAACAATAATAATAATGATTATTATTATTATTATTATTATTGTTGTTGTTGTTGTATTGTGTAATAATATAAATACAATTAAAAATTCAGTTTCTGTTTTAAGATATTTAAAAAATATATTCTTGTGACGACAAAGCTACATTATTTCATTCTTCAGTGTCACATGATGCAGTCTAATATGCTGATTTTGTAAAATATTATTATTATTATTATTATTGTTGTTGTTGTTGTTGTTGTTGTTGATGAGAACAGTTGATTAATATATTTGTGTAAACAGTAATATATAATTTTAAGGATTCTTTGATGAATAGGAAGTTCAAAAGGACTGTTTTTATTTGGAATAGAAATATTTTGTAACATTATAAATGTAAATATAAATGTCACTTTTGGGCAAATTATTTCATCCTTGCTGAATAAAAGCATTATTTTCACAAAAAAAAAAACAAAAAAAACAAAAAAAAAACAATGATATATATTTATATATAGTAAGGATTCTTTGATGAAATTTCAAAAGAACAGTTTTTATTTGGAATAGAAATATTTTGCAACATTATACATTATAAATGTCTCTTCTGTCACTTTTGAGCAAATTATTTCATCCTTCATGAATTTCTATAAAAAATAAATAAATAAATAAAAAATAAATAAATAAAAAACATACACACATACCCAGGTAAGGTATATTTAACTGCTAAAAAAAAAAAAAAATTAAAACATAATATTTATTATTCAGTTTCACTTTGGGTTTACTTTGCAGTACTATGTTTTTGTTTTGTTTTTTATTTTGTTTTGTTTTATTTTATTTTTTCAACTATATGTGTAATCCATACATAGCTGGCTTGTTTACCAATGAAGCCACACATTTCCCCCCTTTAAGAAACTTATAGTCTGTGTGTTTTATACATTATCGTATTGATGTGGTTACATGTTCTTTTAATAACGAAATGGCTAAAAAAGTAATCTGAGCTGCTATAAAAAGGTTTGTTTTTGTTGATACAAAATATTATTTTGCCTCCAACCTATTTGAACTCTGGAACAGCATGCAGGGTTATGATCTAATCACACTTATAATTGGAGATGTTGCATAAGAGACATTCCTGTGCGGGGAAGCCATTCAATGTATCCTTTCACAGGGCGCAGACCCAGACGTCTCCTCACACCGACACCAGCTATATTTACTTACGTTCTGCTTAAACATGTTTGCACTTGAAACAACCTATTGCAACAGCGCCGGTTTAGGTGTTGAGATACTGCACGTCTGTAAACAAGAGCAGTGGAGGCTTAAACTCGGTTACAATTTTCATGGTGCATTTGTTGCTGTTGAAACAGTTTGACTCAAGTTCGCAGTCGGGAAGCCCTTGGCCTGCAGTTCTGCTCTAATTGTGTCTCAAGTTAATGGGCAAATAAAAGCACCACATGCTGCAGACATCTGGATTTCTCAGTGTAAAGAATGGAGATAAACACATGTGTATATTCTGGCTTTCGTCCTTTTGATGTGTGAACGTTGTGCAGCTGCCCGCTTCTTTTAAGACTTAATGAAATGGCACAAGACCTGCTGGCTGACCTTTGCTTATGTGTTATGCAGCTCACATTAAACTATGCAAACATTGAAAATCAAAGAGCAAACTTGAATAACACGTGTGAAAGAGTGAAAATAAGTAGAAATCTGTTTATATCAGAGTATATATTGTTTATATCAGAGTTTGGGCCAGAGTCAATGAACTCGGTAAAGCTGCATTTCACAGCTTTCATATGGCCGTCACAATCTCGTCCATATCGATATAAAATATAGCATTATGTGAAGAATTCAAATAGGTATGATATGTATTTTGGTCTGCGCCGACTCTGTGTATCTCGTGTGTGTGCACTGTGGTGGTTTACGTACCCCAACGGAAACCACATTTACACTGTCTGAATCTTTCCCTGTCCCCCATGTAATGCACCACGTGCCATTCACCGTACAGAAAATGCTAATTCTGTGAACAAGTGGTTAATTTCAGCCACAGCTTCAGCATCTATTTATAGTGTAGGGGGCGGGACGCTTCGGATTCCAGAGTGCATCTGATTGGACAGGAAGCTTGATGACAAGCTGAAGTGCAGGGTGATGTCATCAAAATCGATGATCCATATTGGCAGAAGTTAGAGGCTGTTTTGAATGCTTATATTTTTTTAAATGCAAATTTTGTCATTGTTTTAGAGCACACTAATGTAAGATAACCTTAAGGCTGACATATTCACACTAAAAGCCAAAAAATATAATTACAGAAAAATGTGAATGTTTCTAATGTAGCAACTGAAGGAGTGATGGCTAATTAGACATATTTCTCTCTTCTAATCAAATGGGAATGCAAAGATTGTATTTGTTGTAGTTCACCATTATAGAAATGTAAACAACTATGACTACTTTTACCCAACTATGACTGAAAATTACAATTTAAACATTTTTGGAATTTGGAATGTATCCTAAATCAATTGGCTTTATTGAAACAGATCACAATTAAAAGAAAATGAAATGAAATTAAATGAAATAATAAAATGAAATAAAATAAAATAAAATAAGATAAAATAAAATGAAATAAAATGAAAAAATAAAATTAAATAAAATAAGATGAAATGAAATGAAATAAAATTAAATAAAATGAAAAATAAAATGAAATTAAATTAAATAAAATGAAATGAGATGAAATAAAATAAAATAAGATAAAATTAAATGAAATAAAATAAAATAAAATAAAATGAAATGAAATAAGATGAAATAAAATGAAATTAAATGAAAAATGAAATGAAATGAAATAAAATAAGATAAAATAAAATGAAATAAAATGAAAAAAAAAAATAAAATGAAATGAAATGAAATAAAATGAAACAATTAAATTAAAATGAAATGAGATGAAATAAAAATAAAATAACACAATAAAATGAAATAAAATAAAATAAAATGAAATGAAATGAAATGAAATGAAATGAAATGAAATAAAATGAAATGAAATAAGATAAAATAAAATGAGAAATGAAATGAAATGAAATAAAATGAAATAAAATGAAATAAATTAAAATAAAATAAAATAAAATATTAAAATGATAATAATAGTAACTGTGGTGCAAATTAGCACATAATAGCGTTTGTTGTTGTTGTTTAATTTCTAGAAATAAATCTCACTCCAAAAATGTTTTAAAAAGTAAGTTTTAGTATTTAATATTTGTGTGTATATATATATATATATATTAGGGCTGTCAGTTTAACATGTTAACTTAATTAATTAGTTAGTTACAAAACAATATTTTAACGCAGTTAACACACTGGCCCCACCCCTAGACCTGTACATCATCTTATATTTAGTTTAGTTTCTGAACGAATCCACGTTTTGAACTAATTGTGTGAATCAATGATTCAAAGGTCTGTTCATAAAAAGAGAGCTGTTTACTGAATTCCTGAAAGAATCAGCCATTTGAATTAATCGAATGAAGACATTTACCGCCACCTGCTGGCAAATTTAGTTTCTTGTAGAGTATCATTTTATTAAAAAACAATTATTAATAATAATAATAATAGTTTAAAAATAAATAAATACATAAAAATAAAATAATAATAATAAGAAGAATAATAATAACTCACCCTCATGTCATTTCAAACCTTTCTTTTGTGGAACATAATTTTGTTGGTAACAAAGCTGTTTTGCTTACCAATGACTTTCACTGTATGAACAAAAAATGTTGAGGTGTTCCTCAAATATCTTCTTTGATGTTCCATAGTTCACATTAGGCCGTTGCAGCCTAAATGTTTATGTATAATAAATTTTATGTTGAATCAAATAAAATATTTCTTTCTAAAGCTACAGCTTGTAAGGTCTACTTGATACGTTCTCATTTAACACAAAACTAGCTTTAAATAATCTTTTGTGGGTATTTTCACAGTCAAATTTTTTTTTGCGATTAATTAAATTAATTAATCGACACATCATGTAATTAATTAGATGAAACATTTTAACCGACTGAAAGCCATATTGTTAAACTAAAAGACGAAAAAGAAAGACGCTGAGAGATAAGCAGATGTGTGTGAGAAAATATTATATATGGTGTAAAATAAATAAATAAATAAATGACACAGCGAATAATAATAGTTCCTATTCTCTGTTTTTGTTACATGTTGGCATGTTACATTGGAACATTCTCTTGCCATTTACTGTTGCTGTCAGGACTATTTTTAGCAGAAGGACACCATTTAATCGACTTTGGAAAAAAAAAAAAAGTAACATAACACATGCATTTTTGGTTTTAATATTTTTAATTGTGTGGTAATCACTTTATTAAAGCAATAAGGTACATAAAACAAACAGAACTTAATTGTTTTAAAAAATGAAAATATAACTAGATTTAAAATGTTACTACATGTGGAAATGTATTATCATATTCTGTACTTCATTTGAGATAGAATGATAGAAATGTTCATTTTCAGAATAACATACAATAAAATGCCATTATCCTCTGTTAGTGCACTAATTAAACTAGTGAAACTGTCAAAAGTCTTTTTAATAGAAGCCCAACGTGCCCGTAGCTAAGGAAACATTTTTACATTTTATCCAAAGCAGCTTAAAATTTAACATACAGCTGGTGATCATGACCTTGCTTTGTTAGCGCTATACTCAACCATTTGAGCTACAGGAACTGAGCTAAACTCAGCTGCAAACCAGATCGCAGAAATTGTCACTAATGTCACGTACATGCATACAAACACAGTTTCCTAAAAGTGCATGTAACTGACAGAATCCAAGTTGTCATAATCCATATTGGCTTTGCATGTTCTGTAAAAAGAAATGGGGAATAAGTTGTGACATGATGTTCCCTTGAGGCTGATGCAAATATCAGATCTGTATTGAATCTTGTTGGTATCCAGATCGCTGATAGAAAACAGCGGAAATGTGTGTAAATCCCTCGCAGCGCAAATGCTACACTGGTACTACATGTTTCTGTTTTGTTGATATTTCAAATCCTGAATTATTTCCAGCAGAGAGGTGTTCTGAAGCAGATTCTGACTCATCCTGCTCGAGCTTTGATGTTTTACCCATCTTTTCCTCTCTGTGGTTTTTCAAAGCCTCACATCCCTTTCCTCTTTGAATGTCGGTCCTCTGTGGATAGTTTCGCTGTGAACACCTGTTTGAAAAGTTACAACAAGCATTCTTTATTAGCCTCATATTTGAGTGAAAGGTTTAGCATTAAACATCTCAGCAGCAGATTCAGATCCCAAAGAGATTGTGTTCTTCAAAAAATAGCTGAAGGGCAAGGGACTATTTGAAACTTGAGGACTAGAGTTCATCCAAAAATAAAAAGTCTGCAATCATTTACTTACCCTGATCCTGATCCAAACCTGCATGACTTTATTTATTTATTTATTTTTTTGCATAGGACACAATTTTTTGGTGGGGTATTGTATTGAATTTTTAAGTGATATGATACCTAAAATGTTTATTTTCATGAGTAATGCTGCTTACAGAAATAAACATAATGTGGCAAAACAGTGTTAGATTTTTTCAGCAGATTAAAGAAAAAACATCATGAATGAGTTATTCATGAATTTGACCGGTCTGGTTCTTGAATTCAGTTCACTGATCTGGTCACAGTGGTTAAAAGGTCACTGGAGGGAAGATTTCAGTGAATGACCACTTACACTTTGGATTTGGATCACACAAAGCTATCATTTCACTTTAAAAGACATGGAATATAAAACAAAAGCTGTATTGATGTTTTGTTTTGTTTTTTGGATACTTTTGTTATCCTTTTGTAACCTTTCAGGCCTCATTCACTGCATATTTAAAACTTCACCTTCCGTGTACTACAGAATAAAATAATAATAAAATAAATAAATAAATAAATAAATAGTAGAATGGAAAAGAATCAGCTACATTCAGCAATATTTCTTCATTTAGTTTAACTTTAAATAAATAAATACAGTAGAAAAATTCAGCTACATTGAGCAATATTTCTTATTACCATTTAGTTTAACTTCAAATACTAAAATAAATAAATACTACTAATAAAATACTAAGTATAATAGAAAGAATCAGCTACATTCAGCAACATTTCTTACTACCATTTAGTTTAACATGAAATACTAAAATAACTAACTAAATGAATGAATGAAAGAATAAAATAAATAAATAAATAAATAAATCAGCTATATAGCAATATTTCTTTTTTTTACCATTTAGTAGTTTAATTTAAAATACTAAATAAATAAATAAATAAATAGGAAAGAATCAAATTCATTCAGTAATATTTCTTTTTACCATTTTGTTTAATTTGAAATACTAAATTAAATAAATAAATAAATAAATAGAAATTAATCAATTTCATTCAGCAATATTTCTTTTTACCATTTAGTTTAATTTAAAATTCTAAATAAAATAATATAAATAAATAAATAAATAAATAGAAAAGTATCAGCTAAATTCAGCAATATTTCTTATTACCATTTAGTTTAACTTGAAATAGCAAAATAAATAAATTAATAAATACTACTAATAAAAAAACAAAGTAGAATAGAAAATAATCAGCTACATTCAGCAACATTTCTTATAACCATTTAGTTTAACTTAAAATGCTAAAATAAACATAAATAAATAAATAAATAAATAAATAAAAGTAATTAGAATAGAAAAATGCTACATTCAGCAACATTTCTTATTACCATTTAGTTTAACTTGAAATAAATAAACTAGGTAGAATAGAAAAGAATCAGCTACATTCAGCAACATTTCTTATTACCATTTAGTTTTACTCGAAATACTAAAATAAATAAATAAATGCTAATAATTAAAAAATCAGCTATATTCAGCAACATTTATCATCAGTTTAACTTGAAATATTGCAAAAAAACAAAAACACAACAAAATGAATGCACAAACAAGTAATTTAATCACTGGGGTAAATAACTGATGACAGAATTTTCAGTTGTTTAATTAAAAACTTAATGAAAATAAAAATGAACAGACATGAGAGTGATAGAAGTTAAATGGGTGTGGAGGGAGGTTGTTCGGGTCTTGCTAAACAACATTTCTTGGTTTATTTTTGAACTCATTCCAACAAGGGGGCTCAGACTCTTTTCCAATCATAATACAGCATGACTGACGTGTTAAAAATCAGGCGTTTGAAATCAACAGTTGCCGTGTTCCCTCAGACCCCTCACCTCCTGTGTCATTCTGTGCCTCTGTCTTGACTGTTGTTTTGATCCCTGTCTGGCGGACCCCCCATGCTGAGAGCTCGCCGCGGTGCAGTGGTGTCAGAGTGTGTATGTGTGTAAGCTGAAGGACGTGGATCCTTGCCAGCACATTTCATCCATGCCCCATATCGTCCAGATCCAGCTGAAGGCAGGGAGGCTTTGTACCCCAGCCCCACCATCTGCCACAGGCCTCCCGTTCCTTTAACCCTCCCTACAGACGCCACCACTGCTAACCTCCACCCTAGTGGGCCTGATCACAGTGTGTGCTAAAGCTAAACATAATCAAGTAGAGGTGAGAGGAATAACCGTATGAGTAATTTTATGTCATGGTAGCAGTAAAGGGGTGTTTCTATTAATTACTCACCCTCATGTTGTTCCAAAGCTGTAAGAGCTTTGTTCATCTTCAGAGCACAAATTAAGATGTTTTGGATGAAATCCGAGCGCTTTCTGACCCTGCATTGACTGCATTGCAACTGACACGTTCAAGGCCCAGGAAGGTAGTAAGGACATCGATAAGATAGTTTATGTGACATTAGTGGTTCGACCTTAATGTTATGAAGCTACAAGAATACTAATCACGATTAATCAAGATTAATCGCATCCAAAATAAAAGCTTGTGTTTACATAATATATGTACTGTGTATATTTATTTGTATATATAAATACATATACTTCTTAAATATAAACATGTATGTATTTTTATATATACATATATTATGTAAGCAAACCTTTATTTTGGATGTGATTAATCGTGATTTCATCGATTTGACACCACTATTTTGAACAGAATATTTTTATAATGAGTCATTTGTAATTAGTCAAATGTTTAAAAACAAATTAGTTTAAACTGAAAGTGTGAAAATATTGTTTAATTTTGTGTACACAGTAGTAATGTTGTGCATCACCTAGAGCTGCCCTCGACTAAAGATTTTTCTGGTCGACTAGTAGTCGTTCATTTTAAGCATTAGTCGACTATTAGTCGCATGTTTATTAAACCATATAAATCATAATAATGAGATAATAAACACTCAAGCGCATGCAAAAAAAGCTTGCCACAGCACACCGGCAGATATAATAATTATGTGTCAGGAAAAAACAGCAAGTAGACTGCATTAACGTTTTAATAATTTATTGATAAACTAGTGCTTTCTTTGTTTTCGGCTTAAGAGATGAAGTCGGCGACACTGACTCGTCATCTCCGCAGTAGTGATGCGCCTATATGCATGTTTCATACGGATTACATAATCTGAGAATAGGCCTATTTGTTTTAAAAGTAGACATTTTACTTTTAAAAGATATCTTTTTTTAGATATCTGTAAGGCAAGTAGGCTATACACAGAGTTTCGAAGTGATGCGCTCTAGTTCACAGATACAAAGACGGCAGAAAGCGCATCCTGTTTGCTTCAAATATTTTACAAAAGTGCAACATTTCATTGTTATTCTGAGTGCACACAAATAAACATAGATTTGTACAGATTCCCAAGATGTATTACTTTTATCTCTATGGCCAAAAATGACGGAGTATTTTAAGTGCAAGTGGCCGCACAGGTGCCTCCATCTGTGATGCAGTGAATGTGCTACTATTCAGCTTCCACACTCCGTACAGACACTTCAATAGCGCACAAGTTGCTACTACATACATGTTTCAGATGAAAATCCATATTTGAGGTTGTTAAATGATAGGTGAGCATATGGATATCCTGCCTGATGTACTATATTACTACATAGACAAGCTGTTAATGATCTGTCCATCACGGACTGTGTGACTTCGCCACTCTGTGCGAAATCTTTTTTTTTCAGCGACTAAGCGACTAATAAAATTTTGGACGACCAAGCCTCTTCTCGTTGGTTAACTGACTGTTAGGGCGCAGTATCACTATAGCAGTATAGAGGTGTTTCTTTAACTTAATGTTATGTTGTGGCATCAGAAAGTAAGGTAACGAAGGTTACAAACAGATATTTTTATAGTGTGTCATTTTGGTAATAAGAATAGATACAAGTGAACAACAGCCTTAAAAATGTAAAACTTTTATTTTAAAACATGATAAACAGTTAGGATATTAAGAAAGATACTGAAGTATTGTCCTGTGTTTGCTAACAAATCTGATGAGATAGCGCACGTTACGTTTCCAGAGATGGAGTTTGAGACGCTCCACACATGTAAATAACAACTGTTTGTGTGGAGCAGCATTTACTGTGAACAGAGCCTTTCTGACACACATGTATGTAAGCTACACATGTGTAAATAATTAAAGTGCATATATTAAACCTGCATCACATATAATTATTTAACTGAATTGTAGCGTTTGTGAATTCACAATAGCATTATGCTTTATTATGATTTTAAAAATGGGTTTAATAGGTCATGCAGCCTTGGAAAACGGTCTAATAATGCGTTTCAAATGCAAAATGCAAAGGAGGATTTTATTTTTTTTTAAATTGAGTACTCAAATTGAATCGAGGAATTGTGACCTCCCTACAGTGTGGTGACGTCTAGTATATACTGTCATACCTCCAACTGCATGCTCAAGTATGGACTGATCGTGAACTAGGTGAAGTCTTTTGAAGTCTCTCAGTCTGTGTTTTGGTGGTGAACCATGAACAGGAAGGTTACAAGTCTATCTTCAATCAGAAACGATTCCTCCAGGTCGCTTTTATATATAATATTTTGTCTTTTCCGTTTGCCTCCAGACATGTTTTGATAGTTCTCATTGTCCGCATCACGTGGCTGGCATTAATCATGGAAATTTAGAGGGTTGTCTCTACCGCGGAATCCTCCGGAACCAAAGCTGAGATACAGCAGTCGCATTCATCATTCTTTTATCTGTATCACGGTTTGCGCCGAGTTTCAGTGTCAAAGCTGTCAGGAATCCCTAATCAGCTAGATAAGGATCAGCGGGACTGAGTCTTTCCTCGGCTTTCATCTGCAGACAGGCTGCATGTGACTAATAGCAGGTTAGTCAGGATGAGCCGACTGAGTCATATGTGTTCGCCAAGCTGCAACTGGCCTAAACCCACTCAACACAATGACATGCACGGGAACTATAAATCATGACACAACCGCTGCTGTCAAACCTCAGAGGAGAGGAAGTTTTTCAGGCCAAACTCCTTGCTGTCACAGTGTTTCTTTTTGGGCTTTTGCCACTTTTTTTATTTGAAGAACTGGGAAAGAGGATCAATGAGACCAAAACACAACAAAGTGCACTACTTTAGCATGACAGCTTAACATGTCTGGAACTTTAAGATAATTTACAGTAATATCTAGTGAATTTTATCATTTTACTGAATATCTACATATAGATATGTGTATACGATATGAACATTTATTTCAATGGCAGAAAAAGTGTTCCAATTTACCTGAATTCACCTCATATATGAAAGTCTTTTATGTTCACCAGGTTTGCATTTATTTGAACATAATCTCTGTATATAAATATGCATGTTTTTTTTCACAACATTTAAAACAAAATAATAAAATATATAAAATAAAACCTGGACTTTAAAATAAACAAACTTAATTAAAGAATACAGTACTGTTTATTATCCCCTGAAATGTTGTCTCTGTATTTTAAGATTTAAATGATTGAAAAGATTAAAATTATGTGAAATACACATAAATACCCCTGATAGATAGATAGATAGATAGAGAAATAGATACAGAACATAAATATAATAAAAAACATAATATAATAAAATATATATTAAAAAACTAAAATAAACAAACTAAATTAAAAAACACAATACTGTTTATTATCCACTGACAATGTCATCTGTCATAATTTTTTAAAATAATAAATAAATATAAACAAAAGCATATAACACACACACACACACACACACACACACAAATACAATAAAACAATAATATTGTGAAATATTATTACAATAAAAATAACATTTTCATATATGTAAAAATATATTTTATTCATGCTTTTTATTTATTTATTTATTTATTTATTTACTATTTTCAGTGTTAACATATTTTACAATGCATTTTATTCATGTGACGAAAATATTTTAACATCCTGATTTGGTGCCAAAGAAACATTTATTCTTGATATAATATTTTAAACTTTTTAGGATTCTTCAATAATAATAATAATAACAATAATAATAATAATAATAATAATAATTATTATTATTATTATTATTATTATTAATAAATAAATAAATAAATAAATAAACATGAATAAAATATATTAAAATGTTATTTAAATAAATAAATAAAATTAATTAATTAATTAATAAATAAATAAAAATCAAAAGAACAGCATTTGTTTAAAATAGAAATGTTTTGTAACATTCTAAAGGTATTTACTGTCACTTCTAATTAGTTTAATACATCCTTGCTGAATGATTAATATCTCAATTTAAAAAAAAAAATAAATAAATAAATAAATAAATAAATAAAATCTTACTGACTTCAGATTTGTGAATGGTCAAGTATATATTTATATTTCCACATATGGTGATTATAAATAAAATATAAACGTTCATTATTAAAAAAAACAAAACAAAAAAAAAAACCTTCACTTTTAATCAAAGCAATGCATCCTTGCTGAATAATTAATTTCTTAAAAAAAAAAAAAAAAAAACTTAATTAACCTCAGACTTGTGAATGTTTGTATATATATATTTATATTCCCACATATGGTGATTATAAATTAAATAATTATTAATATTCATTATCAAAAAAAAGTTATTTTTCTATCAGTGGGTGGAGGCTTAGATCTTACTGTGTGTTAAAAATGATAATTAAGGAATGTCTAATATTGTTTTTTTCCACATGACAGATTTTGTCGCTGTGTTGATTTTGCTCCCTGCTGAAGTTGAAGTATTGCACATCTCTGATGCAATCTCATCCAGTCGCCTGAGATGCGGCGAGAGAGAGAGAGAGACTGAGGTGAAGTCACCTCTATAGCTAATTAATCTGCCATACTGCTGTATTGGCATGTCCAGCTTTGATTAAATAATTACCTAAATGCTATAAGCTGCTCTGATTAAGTCATAATCCTGAGTGAGCTGTTACAGAAGCGGTCACTATGAGTCTATCGCGCTGGATGATGAGCTCATTGTTTCTGGCTCAGAGAATCTCCTGCCACGGCTGACTGTATTTAAGAGATGACTTTTCTCTTTTATATGTAGTGTTTTATATCTGTCTTTCTTTCTCTCTCTGCCGGTTCATTCTTTCTCCCTCTCTTTCTCTCTCAGTAGCACCTGTCACTAAGGTCATACATACATTCATCGTGTGTACTGAGCGCGCTCCCAGTGACCCCCTGACAGGTACGAGCGGGAGCTTGGCAGGAGAACGGAAGAACCCAGAGCGGCATTACATCTCGGGTGATGTGCCCTCTCCGTTGGTACCTGTCTGCTCCCACACATTCCAAAGAGCACAATATATCTTTCTCAGGAAGGAGTAATTTTCTCCTCAGGAAGTAAGGTGTGTCTGGAGAGCGAGCTGTCTCTGGCTGGGAACGAACAGGGAGCGAGAGGTCAGGGGGCATTGAGACAAGGTGGACAATATATCATTGAGAAGAGAAGTTATATTCAAATGTGTCCTGTTTAGGGGTCAGCGGACATGGGCTTTATGATGGTCAGTGCTGGAACTTTAATTACAGGCTGCTGTAGACCAATATTTAACTTAACATAATTTAATAAATGCAAATGAGTTGTACACAAAGTGCTAAAATCAACTAAGCATGTATTTTTCAAAATATTTATTATTTATTTTTTTTAAATTATTTTAATTATAGTTTAGAATTTTTTTAAGGATAGTTTGTGGTTCTAGAAGTTTAAAACAATATTAAAAATAAAATTTAACAGTTTTTTTTTTTTTTTACAAAATATTTAAAATCTAAAACATAATAATAATAATAATAAAATATATCAAATAAAACTTGGACTTTATTAAAATAAACAAACAAAATGAAAGAATACTAAATATGTATTATCCACTGACAATGCATTTTAAATCAAATAAAATAATAAATAAATATATAAAAAATAAAAAAACAAACTGGAATTCAAAAAAGACACTAAATGAAAGAAGAAAAAATTTGTTTATTATCGACTGGCAAGGTCAATAACAAAAAAAAGAAAAGAAAATATTGAAATAAACAGAAATTGTGCATGCGTGTGTGTGTGGGAAAAAAAAAAACAAAAAAACTTGGATTCATGAAAACAACAAAAACAATTAAACTAATTGAAAGAACCAAATATTGTTTATTATCCACTGGCAAGGTCAATAATTCTAAAATAAATAAATAAATAAATAAATAAATAATAATAATAATAATAATAATAATAATAAAGAAAGTGCATGTGTGAAATAATTGGAATAAAAAATAAAAGCCTTAGAATTAATGATGAAACAAGAAAAAATGAAACAAGCAAAAAATGTAAAGCAAAAAAATAATATAAAAATAAATAACTAATAAAATAAAATAAAGTATTGAAATAAGCCGAAATGGTGTGTGTGAAAAAAAAAAAAAAATTATGCAATTATACAATTATGTCAATAATTATACAAAAAAAAAAATAAAAAGAATAATAATAATAATAATAATAAACAATGAAACTAAATGTAAGAAGAAAACACTGTTTATTATTCACTGGCAAGGTCAATCATTCTAAAAAAAAAAAAAATTAAATTAATAAAATAATAAATAATTCATAAAAAATAGAATTTATAAAAACAAAACAATGAAACTAAATGAAAAGCAAATTATTCATTTGGCCACTGGCAAGGTCAATAATTATATATATAAAAAATAAATGAATAAAATATTGAAACAAACAAAAATTGTGCAGTGTGTGGGTGTGAAATTTAATAAACCAAACAAATAACACTGGAATTCATGAAAACGAAACCCCCCCAAAAAAACAAACAAACAATGAAACTAAAAGAAAGAAGCAAACATTGTTTATTATCCACTGGCAAGGTAAATAATTATATATATATATATATATATATATATAACAAAAATCTAAATAAACAGAAATTGTGCATGTGTGCATGTGAAGTTTTAAAAAAAAATGAAAGAAACAAAAATGATTTATTATTCACTGGTAAGGTCAATAATTATTTAAACAGAAAAAAGGTTTATAATAAGCTAAAATAAATGGATACTACATTGAAATAAACAGAAATTGTATCCACCAGCAATTTTATCTCTAAAATGATGGTATCTATATGATCGCTAATGGCCAGTCTAGTCATGTTGTTTAAAAAGTGCGCTTTTTGAAGGGGAAATCCTCCCTCGAATCAAAGTACCACATTGTACTATAACTGATGAGATTCCGTCAGATCTGTGTTAAAAGCTTTAGGCAATCTTTATGAACTCTCAGAGAGCTGCCAGGCATATAATTAAAATCATTTCTATAAAAGTCAATTAGGGCTCTTACCCGCTCATTGTTAAAAGCAGGCTCGTGGCACGGCCTCTGAGATAAATGGATCGGAGGGAGTCGGACACTCGGGTTGGGTTCGGAGCGACGGGATCGGAGGCGGTCATTCATCACTCACCATCTTACATGGAAGTTGTGACAGGCAGAGGTCAAGCCAATATGGCAGCAGTGAGCAAGATGGATGCCTTTAATTTGGGTAATGAAGAGTTAACTATCTTGGGGAAAGTAGCGACGGCATTAAAGAGGAAAGCTGTCGGCATCAAAGAAAGTCTTATTTAATTCCTCCCGTTTAATGGGAGACATCGAGAACACAATCCGTGATTGACAACGCAGCCCCCAGACATAATTCCCCACAGACACTTCACTTAGATTCTATCCCTTGTTAATCTCAAATATAATGAATTGCAAAAGTAAGGTTAAACTGCCAATGTGAATTCATTATCACTAATAGATTAGTTCATAGATGATTTACAGTGTACGGCGATGGGATTTCATTAACATGGAATCGCTTTGATTTAGCTCGGATTTTGCTGCCCTTTTCTGGACCATCAATCTCGCCGCAGTGGTCATTGTCCCTCTTTCGGCGACCTCTACACTTTATTACTCGGCTGAGAGATGAATATTGCCTCTGGCTGATGACCTGCTAGTGAAACAGAATGATTATTGTGTTTTTCACTGCAAGTACAAGACTCCATTTATCTGTTCTGCTGGAATAATAAGAAAAGAGAGCTGTCTGTCAAACCTATCCTTGACCCTGGGCGTCCTTACGACTGACTTTACGGCTACCTTCAGCAAAGATAACCTCGGACGTAATCGCCAAACAAAGAAATTTTAATAGCCTCACCTGCGGAATTTAAGTATCATTTTAGGTGAAAGCATATAGTCCTGTCGTGTCCTCGGAGGTCTTTCTTTGTACGTTTTGATGGATGGAGCTCCGTGAATTGTTGGCTATGAGCTTCTTGCTTAGACAAACAAGTTGTGTCTAGATGATTTTAATGCCTGACTTTTCTTCTGTCGCTCTACTTTTAGGTCAGAGTTTTTAATGGCTTTGACTTTGTTTGCTTTTTGTTTAAACGATCAAAGTTGTGGTTGCACGGGGAGGAACAAAAATAGCTAAGTGTCGTCCTTGTCCCCTGAGAAGGTTGTAGGAGTGGTAGACAGATATAATTAAACTGAAAATTGTGCTCTGATGGTTTACGTCTTACATTAAAGTCATAAATCTAGATCGATATCTCAAAATGATGAGAAACAAATTGAGTTTGCTTATAAAGATCTTTCAGAGGCTTTCAAAGTCAACACATACAGTGATTTTCAAAGCTGCAATTATTTTTAAATTTGCAGGGCACCTTTCACAAACAGGGTACAAAACAGGGTGTGAAACTCATCTTCTTTTCTTTTTCAACAAACAGTCAGTGAAACAAGGCATTTAGTCTTTAGAAAGTGTTGATTGATGACCATCAATTATATTATGTGAGCTGGTTTCTATTTATTTTGTGTGAGGTTTTTAGTTTTTGGGGTCATGTTACTAAATTTGAAACTTAAAATAAAGATTTTTGTGATGATGATGTTATTGTTTAATATAATAAATCAGTAAATGATAAAACACTGTGAGTATTTAAAGGGATAGTTCACCCAAAAATTGAAAATTACCCCATGATTTACTCAACCTCAACCCATCCTAAGTGTATTTGACTTTCTTCTTCCAGACAAATACAATCAGAGTTATATTAAAAAATGTCCTGGCTCTTTCAAGCTTTATAATGACAGTGAATGGCTGTTGAGATTTTGAGCTCCAATAAAGTGCATTCATCCATCATAAAAATGGCTCCACACGACTCCCGGGGGGTTAATAAATGCCTTCTGAAGTGAATTGATGCATTTATGTAAGAAAAATATGCATATTTAAATCTTTATAAGCTGTTATCACTTCCAACTTGTCAAATATGGATGCTTGGTCAGGAAGGGGTCACTTTTCGACGTGCAGGGTCCTCCATTGTTTTCAGTTGTTTGCCTTAATTTAATGGTTTGCATGCATAAAAATAGAAACAATTTTATATAAAGTTATACTTTCATTGGAGCACCTAAACCCACCCCTACCCTAAACCTACCCACTTCTGAACAATATAAAACATTTAACAGGCAAATATAAGTACAGTCACAGGTATTTATTGCAAAAACTGACCATAAACAAGCAGTATAAAAGCATTACAAACAAGTCCTGTTGCATTCCGAGTCTTCTGAAGCCATACAATATCTTTATGCGAAGAAGATATTATAACATAAGGTTTTAATCACTGAAAATGATCCTGCTCTGTTAAGACACTCACATCTCATTCAAAAAGATACTCCCGAACGTTAGCATGACCAAATCGGTCACAAAACACACAAGAGCCAATGGCATTTCACAACCAAAGCTGATGTAGCACTTCTTCTGGTGGCATTTTTTTAAATTTGCGCAGGGACTGCAGCACACAGGATGAGTTTTACGGCAGATAGAGATGGCGATCGCATATATTACTCTCGCAAGTCAATCATTTTGCCTTGGGAAGACTTGGAATTCTAATATTTTTTGAATAAATTATGACTGTAGTTGTATTTGCCTGTTATATCCTGTGTTTATTGACAAATGAATAGGTTTAGGGGCAGGGGTTGGGTTATGTGCTCATAAATGTGTAAATAGTGTAATATGAAACAAACTGTTGTCACTGTTTACATTGGAAAATCACACCCCAACATATATGCAATAATGGCAAAATGATTACCCAATATATAATTTGATCATGACGAAAAAATTCCCACTTCCTTTCGTGTCAGCATATTGACGCCAAGCGTTTCTTATTTAGACCAGTGAAGGATCCTGCACGTTGAAAAAGTGACGCCAAAGGGTCCTGACAAAGCGTGAACATGGCACGAGTTGGGATTGAGGAAGTGTTGTCTCTAGCTTCCTCTAACTGTTGTTTTTTGCATTCACGAGAGAGTGGCGTTCCAGCGGATGACGTAGATGTAGCGTAAGCTCTGGTGAGAATATGCTAGTCTGGCGAGAAGTTTTGTTTACAGCAAAGGAAAACCAGTCTCCTCTTGGCTTATATCGAAATGCTTCGACATTTTTCTTTACAAACCCTTGTTTTGTACTTCTGATTTCTGACTGGTGTTTTGTTTTGATCTCTTCTCTACGCTTCCATGTTCGTCTCTTCTTACTGGCGGAAACTAGAGATTACGGTTTATAAAGTTTTAAATATGGATATTTTTCTTGCACAAACACATCGATTCACTTCAGAAGGCCTTTATTAACCCTCTAGAGCTGTGTGGAGTACTTTTTATGATGGAAGGAAGAACTTTATTGGACTTCAAAATCTCAACACCCATTCACTGCCATTATAAAGCTTAGAAGAGTCAAGACCTTTTTTTAATAAAACTTCTATTATATTCGTCTGAAAGAAGAAAGTCATACATACCTAGGATTGCTTGGGTTCAGTATGGGCTAGCTTTTGGGACCAAATAGTAGTTTGTAGTTATTCCTAAATGCATAAATTAAAGAAAATTGTTTATTTAATCTTTTTTTGTTGTTTTCTTTTTACAATACATTTGGTAACATAGTCCAGTTGACTGATATTTGTTTTGTGTTTAAACTACTTGCTCGCTTAACTGTATGTTAATTTTATAGTTTATCTAACATATCTATTAGTTATGTTACATAAGCTATAAAATATCTCACAGCAAAACACATGGGATTTGAGCCCTGCTTTTAAAAAGTAATGGGACACTAATTTTTTACTCTATTCGTGGAAAGTGCCACAGAAAAACACATTATCACCTAACTACGGCCTGAAGACATGTGTCTCTCAATCAGAAGAACATTCCCACATGCTAAAAAAAAAAAAAAAGGTCTGAGAGCAACCCAGATAATAAGCAAATGAAAACTCAAACATTTCTTTGGTGCAGATGTTTATTGCCCTTTTTTTCCAGGAAGACAGCTGCCAGCACCAACTAAAAGCTCCTGGGTCATTACTCTATTAAACAGAGCCATGGCCACATTGAACAGATTTACTGTGAAAACACGCTCACTTTTAAACAATTTCCGCCCTTGCTTCTCAGAATGATCAAAAGTGCTGAAGCTGATCCCTTTTCCCTTGTTTTTTTTAAAAGATGTCGGCTCTACAAAACCTTCTCATGTGTTTCCATTCGAAAGTAAAGGAACTGGGGCAGGAAGCTATATCTTTTTAAAGAAATTGTTTTTTCTTTTCCAGTTTACAGACATGTTATAATGAGATTATTGCCTGAGTACCAGGTTGGAAAGATAGAAACGGATTTTTTTTCTCCCACCACTTTGACTAATTATTCTTTTATTCACCCAAAAATTTGCTAAAAAAATTACTAACCCTTTATTCATAATATTGTTCTCTCCAGTTAAAAAAAAAAGAGGCATCTCGTCTAAATCAGGAGGAAAATATGCTTAGATCAAGTACTGATCACAAGCCAAAAATAGTCTAAAACAGTTCTAAGCAAATATGGTGGATTTTGATGTGGGAGGGCAACAGGGAATGGACTTTTTCAGTGGAGGAAGTGATAATATGGCTTATGAACTTGTATTTTGGCCAAAAGAGAGAAGGTTTAATGTTAAAATTACTTAACCCTTAAATGCATGAATATTTCACTAATCACTATTACATATTTAGGTCTTTAGCAACCCGGGCCTATATATCCAACATGGATGGATCTTTAACTGTCTAACTACTCTCTTAATATTTTTAGAACAATTACAGAAGAATAAAATAAAGCATATTTCGTAAACTCAGAAGGGTTCAATTTGAGCAGATAATTGTACCATCACAGTCGTCGTCAGAGCGCACTTCTACAGTAAGTTCAGCATCTGGTTCATATTCACGATCTCAACCATATTAGCAAAACTATCGTTTTCAGTGACTTTAAAATCAATAGTTTGATCACTGCCAGCTTATTCACCACATCCACCATCAAATGACAGTGGCATTTATATTTTATGGCGTACAGTAATTGCTCTGCGGTATAGCCATTCAAACCAGTCCAATATTTGCTGATGATATTCTTTTGTTTTATGCCTGTGGCAATTATGAATGAAACGTAATTACTGTCTATTAAACAGTGCCACCTCGAGGAATAAAGGTGAATTGCATGTATTGAGTAATCATATATTTGAATATTTTTCTGCAGAAAAAATTACTTACACTAATACACTCCTCGGGTCTCTAGCGATCCTATACACTATATATAAATATATAAATATATAAATAATACTAAAAAATAAATAAGAAAACATTCTTTTAAATTGTATTATTTTTTCTTGTTATATTATTTATCTATTGTTTGTCTAACTTTAAAAAATGAAGGAGGGAGAGGGTAGTGAAGACGTCCCGGGTCGCTAAAGACCCGAAGTATGCGTTTAAGGGTTAATGATGGATTTGTTTCTTACAAACATGCAACTTTTCATTTAATTTTTTAAATGATGGACTGAAGTCATGTGGATTACTTGTACATTATTGTGATGTTCTCGTTCCGACGGCACCCATTCACTGTAGAGGATCCATTGGTAAGCAAGTGACGTAACGCTGAATTTGTCCAAATCAGTTCTGATGAAAAAACAAACTCATCTATATCTTAGATGACCTGAGAGTGAGTGCATTTTCAGCATTTTTTTGCGTGAACTATTCCTCTAAAATCACAGATCAAGCCGTTTTTCTGCAGCTTTTCCACTTATTGCTTCCATTGTTATACAAGAGTCATCTAACAAGTCATCTAGTTAGAAAACACTCATAAAATATCATAAAATTACAGTGGAGACACTTTATAGCCCTAGAACTTCTATTTTGAAGAATTCATATTTTGCAGTAAATTACAGATTACATGTAAAATGCAATGAGGAATGAGCAAGTTTATGTATTTCTCTCCTTATAAACTAAACATGGTTCTTATGTCCATATATTTTAATTAGACAGCACCACAGCACCCAGCAATAACACTTCTAGAAAAATTACATTCAATTTCAAACTTTCCTTATATACACATTGTGGTCATTGTGGGCTATGGCCTGTCAAAGCCATGCAACTAAAATATAATGTTGTTTACTGTGAAAACAATATTGTTTTGAGGTGAAAAGTAAATTTGTTTAATGGTATCTTGAGTGAACGAGTGCGTAGGATCGCTGGGTTGCAACGGTTAGCTTAAGATTTCTCATAAATAGACTTAGTGAACAGTTTGCCAACATGAAGCTATGCAAGTTAACTTATTAGAATAAACCCTATGTTTTTGAGATGTTCTGGTGATCAGTTTTAAAACTTGTATCAAGAGAAACACATAATATTTTAAATAAATCTAACCTTTAATTTTAGATTATGTAAAGCCGGTAATTACAGAGGGTGAGTTCTCTCAATAAGACTGCTGAGCCCGAGGGCCATGTATTCTGCGAGACGTCTTTGAACTGTCACAATTGGGCTTGTGGTGCAAAGATCATAAACGGAAACTTCAGAGTGTAGGATACGTCTAAGAGTGACTAACCGTACACCCTGACTCCATCAGAGCTCATCATGTTCTTTCTATTTACATGAAAGAGCAAGTTCGTGCTTGTCGGACACAGCAGACCATTTTGCTAAACATGCGCTTTCACAACGAAGCGAGAAAAGCCTTGATTTATTGTGCTTTTTGCTCGCTGAGATCTCTTTGGCAGCATAGGCTATTTTCATTTCAGCCTTCCGTCGAATATGCGTCTTACTTCAGAAATCACGAGAGCATCTTGGAACCTGATTTCATCTATTTCCCAAGCAGCGTTTGAAAAAGTGAAAGTGTGCAGAACTCAGTCTCTCTGTACTTTAGTATGTATTAGAGGGGGTTAAGCCGTGGCCATGCAATCCATCAGAATTTGTCCCAGCTTCCCCAGACTAAACATACTCTCATTACCCGGCCTCGTTGCCCCCGAGGGCTCTCTCAGACCATGTTTATTAGCCCAAGACGGAGTGCACACAAACACTCAGGAGGTAGTTGTACAGTTAAAATGTTTCCCTGAATGCAATGGCACACTCAGGCAGGCTGGGAGTGCGGACACAGAAATGACAACAGGTGAAATGTTGCCATGTCAAGACGCCAGGGGCCTTTGAAAGCAAGGTGATGACATCATTACGCCCGAGCAAAGCATTCCCACGTTTCCACTGCCTTGGTGAAAAGCGAGGCGGTGAGCTGAAACAGAAGCTTTGACTTATTTCCTCACTGAATTTCAGTGGTTTGGTCCCAGATTGCGGCTGCTACTGAAATACACACATCTATTGAAGCTAGTTTATTTCGTACTCTTTTCACTTCTGCAGAGCTTAACTCGTGGGTTGTGACCACTCTTCTGGGGTGTTTTACTAAACAGTGCTGCTCTTTAGGAGTAGACAAGGGAGCTGTTGATTGTGTTAGTGCGTCATGTGATAGACATTCCTGAGAAGTGTCAGGCGTCAGCTGTTCACATTAATGACAAGTACTCGGGTGTCGAATGTCTGTTAAACATCAGAATCTTGAGGGAGTGAAAGGAGTTTGACACCCTATAGCCACATTAGCATTGGTTTGTGAGTGTGAAACAATAACGGTATAGATGTCTGCTGAGGAGGAAAGTTTGAAACTGTAGCTTGCTACGCTACAAGCTACACATTATTTTGAAAACATATCTGGCTATGCTGCAAGCTAGTGTAACTATTTTGAAGCTACTTAGGAGCAAGTACTTTTAGAAAACACACAATATGATTTGACATAATTTAATTGAAATATTTTCTGGCACAAGGAAAATGTTTTTTCAAACTAATCAACATTCCCAAATAGAGCTAAAATACACTCTATGGGGCATTTACATGACACAACTTTTTATGAATTTTGGCTATTCATTTACATAACAATGGTCTTTTGGGGGTCTGAAAATGCAAAGTGTTTGAAAACGACACCCTTATCATCTTTGTGCAAACTATAAACACACAAATTTGTGAAAAACAGTGACATCATGCGCATGCATATTCAATTTTTTTATTACACTTTTTGTAGTACATCACTGTCATGTAAACATACTCTATTTTATAACTAAAAAATAGTAATTATTTGTAATAAATATATGTATGTATTTATTTATTTAATTATATATTTATTTATTTATAAGTAGACCTAAATTCTGTGCAGTTACTCATGAATCAGTATTTATTTATTTATTTAAATGTATTTATTTATTTATAAAAAGTAGACATAAATTAATTGCAGACACTTATTAATCAGTGAGTTTTTTTTTAATTAATTATAAGTAGACCTAAGTTCTGTGCAATTACTCATGAATCAGTGAGTATTTATTTATTTATAAAAAGTAGACCTCACATTTTTGCAGGCACTCATTAATCAGTGAGCATTTATTTATTTATGTATTTATTCATTCATTCATTCATTCATTCATTTATAAAAAGTAGACCTAAATTATTTGCAGGCACTTTAATCAGTGAGTATTTATTTATTTATTTACTTACTTACTTACAATAAGTAGACCTAAGTAGTGCAGTTACTTATGAATCATGAGTTATTATTTATTTATTATTGTATTTATTTATAAAAAGTAGACCCAAATTCTTTGCAGGGACTCATGAATCAGTGACTATTTATTTTATTTATTTATTTATTTATTTATTTATTTATAATAATAATAATAATAATAATAATAATAATAATTATTATTATTATTATTATTATTATTATTATTATTATTATTAAAATTAGACCTAAGTTCTTTGCAGGGACTCATAAATCAGTGAGTATTTATTTATTTATATATTTATTTTAATTTTATTGTAACAAGTAGACCTAAATTCTGTGCCGTTACTCATTAATAAGCGAGTCTTTCTTTCTTTCTTTCTTTCTTTTACTTTCTTTCTCATAAGTAGACCTAATCTATCTATCTGTCTGTCTATCTATCATCTGTTTGTTTGTTCATCTGATTGAACCAATTTACTAAAACAAATCTTTCCTATATGAGGACAATATAAAGTGATGTTAAAACTGTTATATTACTTAACTAATAGAACAAAAAGTTTAGTTCAGTTTGTAGTCTCACTACTTTTACTTTTTACTTACAGTAGATGTACACTGTTACTATTCCTTCTTTACAGGGTTCACCAAGATTGACCTAAAAGAAAAAAATCAGTCACTTTTCGGCATCTTAGATGAATTTATCACATATAGCAATGTATTAAACTTGTCTCAGTTGAGATGTGTTCATTAAAATATTGCTTCTTTAATAGTGTATTCTAATTATGCTCAAAGAACTTTCTGTTTTAAGAAGTCAGGTTTCCGGCTATGATTATACTGATTTGCAGAGTAAATTGCATCCCCTGTGAAACTCATTACTGTCTTAGTAGTTTCTTGTCTCACATGAATGCGTCACGACATTAAAAGTGTATTTTCATCTGGCAGATGGCGATGGTTAGAACGATTATATGTTTTGTATACAATTTGCCCACATTTAAATCAATGATTGTTTATTCCGCACAGGTTCAGCTTATCAAAGTACAGAACGTACACAAATGTAAAACTCCTGAGATAACATTAACAACACCATCCAGATGCGTTGCCTTTGTCATGGCAGGATGCAAATATCTGTACCATCCACACACTACATATGATGACTATCAGGTGATCATGCTATTTGCATAAAAATACCCTTTCAAGGCAAGAACCACTTCATGAAGACAAGAGGAATATTCGGGAATGTGTTATGTAAGTGAGAACTTTATTTGCGTCTCTATAGGCCCCTATAACAACCCCTTTTCCTAGCCATTGTTAACTCATCAGATAGCAGTCAGAGGAGGCCCACCTGTCTAGAGGCTATGCAGAGGAGATGGATCCATGCATCTGCAGCATCAGATAACCCTTACCCTGACTCTGTATTGATCTATGCCTCAGCGCTCTTGCACAGAAACAGCTGTTTCAAAGAGTTTAGATAACTGAGGGAATATTTTATGAGGCAGATATATTTATTTTTATTTGTTCAGTTTATTTTGTATGTGTTAGATCAATACAATAAACGCAGTACATTTATGATATAATTTATATTTAATATAGGCTTATATTATTTACTCAGTTCGCTCAAACGATATGAATCTCATTAGGTTATAGTGTTTTTAAGCATTTTACATTTATTCCAAATTAGTAACTCAAAGCAGTAACAATTTACACAATATATGTGACCCTGGACCACAACATGAGTCATAAGTCGCACTGGTATATTTGTAGCTTTAGGCAAAAATACATTGTATGGGTCAAACTTATTGATTTTTCTTTTATGCCAAAAATCATTCGTATATTAAGTGAAGATCATGTTCCATGAAGATATTTTGTAAATTTTCTACCGTAAATACATCAAAAATAAATTGTTGATTATTATTATGCATTGCTAAACTTTAAGGGTGATTTTCTCAATATTGATTTTTTGCACCCTCAGATTCCAGATTTTTAAATAGCTGTATCTTGGCAAAATAATGTCCTATCATAACAAACCACATATCAATGGAAAGCTTATTTTTTAAATCTCGATTTAAAAAAATGACCCTTATGGACTGGTTTTGTGGTTCAGGGTCACATATTTTTTTTTATTTTTAATAGTTAACTATATTTTAATTGTTCGGATCATCAGTCTTTAAAGCTAGGTAAACTTCTGTCCCAGACATGGAGATTTATCTTAAATTTCACTAAGCTGATTACTCACTAAAAACTCACGTTTTATTTTGACGTGACAAAGTGGTAATATCTAAATGTGTGAGTTGTTTACTTACTTTTTTTAATTAGTCCTCCCATTAACAATCATATTGTTTATTTAGATTGATTCGCGATCGCGGAACGCACACAAACACAAGAGGCGGGGCTTGTCGCATGAACCAATCACAGCTGAGCATAACCAGTCACATCCAATCAAATCGCGATGGAGGCAAAGAAGTCTTGTTAAGCAAAGTAGGTTGTCATACAGCCAGTCATATTAATGCTTCTATTTAATTCAACACAATATTTCAAATCTAGATTTATTTCTTTTGGAAGAGCAGTGAGTTGCAAAACACATAATTGGATGCACATGTGGACAGCAACACTGAAGACCACCAATGCTTATCTTGTTGACTTACCTATTCCTTCTGGTCCTTGTAGGGTGTATGTGTGTGTCGGTGAGGTTTTGTCTGCTTTGTGTGAACCAAATGTCCCACAAGGATAGTAAAACCTGTAATATCACCTATCAGGCAACCGTCCCCACATAGAAAACAGTCTAATAAACATGTTAAACAGTGCTTTAATGAAAAATGTAAAAATGCAAAATGCTCTGTGAGGGTCAAGTTTAGGGTCAGGACAAAAAAATATATTAAGGTCAGTATTAAAAAACAGAAATCAATAGAATGATATAAAAACAAATGTGTGTGTTGTGTGCAGCAGTCAGGGGAGAGAGGATGTCTCAGATTTCCCTGCACAGAGACCCTCCCTTTTTCAGGATGACTCACACCTCTGCAGTGGCTGACACTCTCACCTCATTCACAGCCCTTAACGAGCCATGCTAATGAGCAGCACATCATTAGGCAGCTCTGATTTACCTCTGTTTGTTAGCCTATCACAAGAACGATGATGTAACACAGACCGAACCAAAGCAAGAGAGCAGACCAAAACCATAGATACCTGTTCATTCAATATTTCTTCTCTTTCATCCGATAGCAGAGGTGGATGTCTTGGATTCACTTTTCTGTTTGCCACCATAGGTGCTTTTTTTATTATTTACAAATGGGTGACCTTGAGATTTTAAGCGGATGTTGGAGAAATGCGCAAGAGTGGGGGCAGGTTTGTGGTCACTAAGTGAGCAGATTGCTTCTGTAAGCTTGTCATATGTGCTCAAGCCTTACCTTTTTAGGCAAAGCTAGTCACATGGCCACTGCTCAGGGCAGTTTCTTCCATCATCAGAGGTGAGGGTGATGTAAGGTCTCTGAAGGGCTAGTGATTGCCCTCTAGGGGACGGAAAACAGGAAGCCTTGGCAGATGCATAGTTTCAAGTAACATTACTGACTGCTAACCACAGTGGGCAGAGAAAGCGATCTGTTGGCTTTGAATGAAGCACACAGCGAACTGACATTTGATTTTGCCTTTTAGCTGAGAAAGTGAATTTATTCCCAAGCAGAAATAGACAATCTAAAAAGCTATCCTGCCTTTTGTAATGCTAGTAAATAATTATTATTATTAAATGCAGAATAAAAAAGGAATAAATGAAGTACTATAATCAATATTATTGTAAAACCCACTCAGTTTTATATCCTAATAATAATTAATAAATTAAAATAGAATGTTAAGAGACAAACTGCAGGGACTGGTTGCATTTTATTTTTTTTTATTTTTTTTATTTTTTTTTAAACTGGCCAAAATTTTTAAAATTAGGTTACCTAAAAACATAGATTAAGTTGAATTGAAAATATAAAACTGATTACCCCTTGGTTAACTGCTAGTTGGTCAAACTAGTTCTTAAGACACTGTCTTAACACAGAGGATAAGTTTATGCAACTGGCCCCTGGTGTTAAAAGCTATAGGGTTTTTTAATTATTATTAATATTATTTATTATTCTTTTTTTATGTTGAAATATGCATCGTGTGTCCTTGAATAAAATTTGATTTTGGCTTTGATCAACCTTTCGGTGGGTTTTGATGTGTACTAGTTTGGATTATTGATATAATGTGGGATTTTTTATTTTTTTTTAGCCTTGAACTAGCTTTTTATTTCCTTCGTACACCATAAAACATGCCTGCAGTATACCAAATACATCTGAATTGAGTTTTATATCTGAATTATATATATATATATATATATATATATATATATATATATTTTTTTTCCTGATTTTAACACATTTTATATATTTATCATATAATGGGAAATTATAGTCTGAGTATAGGGAATTCTGCTAATTTATCATTTATTTTCCCCCAGCTAATTAAATACACAAAACAGTTGTTAGAATCTATCCTAGAATGACTGTTTTATTAAAAAGCTTTCCTTCCTATAAAACCATCCCAGAAGACAAAACATTCCCCTAATTGAAGAATCACCCATATATATGAACGCAGGAACAGTGTCCAAGCGCCACCTTCAGTTTTTTATTAAGAGAGCGAGAGAAACAAGCTTTCATACACAAATGTTTTCATAACATACGACTCGCTCCTATAGCCTCGCATCGTGGAGGATTCTGCAACATTTGTTGCGAACGGTTTGTTTGGTTTTGCTTGTTTACGTGTTGACGCTCGCATTCCAGTTCAGTTTATCTAGTGATATGCGCGTCTCGCACAGCGTGGGTCCAGACTGGAGCGCGTTAAGGGTTAATGGCGCTGCATGGAGTCTGTAGGGCGGAGTGGAGAGGATGTGATTGGAGCGTTACCCATGATGTCATGTACATGAAAAAGCCAAGAAGTAGTTAAGAAGGCGGCTTGTAACTCTGGAAAGAGTGGGTGAACCTCTTAGGCGCAGAGAGCAGACACACGCGGGTGATATTCTGGACTGACAACACACGGCAACGGCACCATGGTGCAGCAAACGGACAACAGCGAAACGGACAGCATGTCCAGAGAAGCCACCGACTCCGATGAAAGTGAATTCATGGTTTCGATAAACCCAGACTGGTGCAAGACAGCGACCGGACACATAAAGCGACCGATGAACGCGTTCATGGTGTGGTCTAAAATCGAGCGGAGAAAGATCATGGAACAGTCTCCAGACATGCACAACGCCGAGATCTCCAAACGCTTGGGGAAGCGCTGGAAAATGCTGAAGGACAGCGAAAAGATACCTTTCATCAGGGAAGCCGAACGACTCCGGTTGAAACACATGGCTGATTATCCCGACTACAAATACAGACCCAAGAAGAAACCAAAGCTGGACAGTTCCTCCAAACCCTCAGCCCCGTCTCCAGAGAAGTCCTGCAGCAAAATGTCCAAGAACTCCAAGAAATGTCCCAAACTGAAAGCGAACAAGACGGGAAGCAAATCGTCTCACGGCTACGGAGACGAGTACGCTTTTAAGAGCATGAAAGTTTCAAAGACTGTCATTAAAAGTGAATTCACGGATGAAGACGACGACGACGACTCCGAGGAGGACTCCTCTCGAGTCCGGGTGAAGGAGGAGGAAGAGGATCCGATCCGAGCCTACAATGTAGCAAAAGTTCCCGCCAGCCCAACTTTGAGCTCGTCAACAGAGTCCGAGGGCGCCAGCATGTACGAGGAGGTCCGGAACAACAGACTCTTCTACAATTTCAAAAACATCACCAAGCAGAGCACAATGTATCCCGCATCCGTCTCACCAGCATCCTCTAGGTCAGTTTCCACTTCTTCCAGCTCGAGCGAAGACGCGGACGACTTGCTTTTTGACTTCAGTTTGAACTTCGCCTCCTCCGCGCAAAGCTCGGAGCTGGGCAACCAAAACCCAGGGAATCTCTCCCTCTCTCTGGTGGATAAGGAGTTGGAGTCTTTTAGCGAGGGCAGCCTGGGCTCCCACTTTGAATTTCCAGACTATTGCACGCCTGAGCTCAGCGAAATGATAGCTGGGGACTGGCTCGAAGCGAACTTTTCTGACTTGGTTTTTACATACTAAATAAGACAAGTAATAACATACGGGAGAGGTATAATGCTCTGTTCTGTACGTATTTCTTTCCCCTGCCTTCTTCTGGTGGTCCACCTATAGGGGATTTGTGAAGGAGGCAAGTATGGCAAGCCATTTTAACATTTATTTCCTTACACTATATAGTATCTATGCTTGTTACTAGTATCGTTTTTTAATTACAAGTCAGTCATCCAAAGTACTTATAAATGTGCTACTAGTCACTATTGCAGTACTAACATTTCTTACCTCACTTGTTACACTAGTTTACTCGTAATAACTAGTCGGAATATCTTCTAGATAGTTAAATTCAAAATGCTGCAAGCAAAAACTGGAATTAACACTCGTTTCTAACAATTTGGGACTAGTATCTTTTTTGTTATTACGGAATAATAATACTATTGGTGCCTAATGAATGCAGCAACAGTTTGAAAACATGTCAAAAACAGAAGCAAAGGAATACGTTTTAGCCAGTATTTAATGAAATAGTAGTAAAATTAAATAAGATACTAGTCACTGTAAAAATAGATACTAGTTAGTTTGAGGGAATAAATGTTAAAATGGTTTGCCATAGGAGGGGAGAGGTTTGGGGAATTAGATGCTCATGAAGCTGGTACTGTAGCAAAAAAAGAAAAAAGTCTGCAGACCTTTTTTTTCTGGCAGCATGACAGGGTTTTATGGATTTTTCTGTAGGTCTACAATTACTGTTCAACTTAAGCGGACCACAAAGGGAAAATCTGAGAACTTCTATGCATCTTATACCCTCTTTCTAACTGCAGGGAGCTGAAAATGTAAAGACTGTGGACTGACTCAAAGCAAATCTGTGAACTATTACTGTTCAGGACGTTTCTTTCAAACGTTGTTTAGTCATTTCTAAATGCCGGAACTTTTTTTTTCTCCTTTTGTTTTCTTTATGGGACTGATTCTGTTTACCTACTGGTTTGAAACTTAAGCAGCCTAAACCTCCTTAGAGTTGCAGGTGTTAGAGGAAGCATTTTGATACATAACAGACCTCATCTTTTTAAAAGAAAGCAAACTATTTTCAGGCATATTTTTGTACAGTTCAAAAGGGAATGTTCTTACTGGGCACTCAGTGAGTTTCAGGCACTTCTTCCCTTTATCATTTGTTTTAAGCATGCAAGGGAGTCCTGGTTTAAGGATTAAGTTTAAATTAAAACTTGCATCAAAAATGCCTTGTGATTTTAAGCTAGGTTTTGTACAGCTGTAGATCAAATTTGTTGAGTATTTGTAGAACATATGGCATTGGGGAGGGGGGAGATGCATACCTCAGTGCTGGTATTAGTTTCAAGATTGTATATGTACTGTAAAATAGTAAAGTTAGGAGTTTATGTATATCATACTCGTGATATGTGGATGGGTCCCAAATCGCAGGTGTGAGACTGGATTTTTTTTTCTTTCTTTCTAATGGCACATACTGTTTCCCCTTCATTTTTTTGTGCAATATATTTACTTGTAAATGCAGACCATCTACATTTTTTTGCATTTTTGTAGCAAAATGATGGACGGGCAGACTTTTGCTCTGTCAACATCATTATTTGTCATGATGCTGAAGTCATTGATGAATAAAGAAATCAGCTGGAACTGATCGTAACTGAATATGGTCACATGGTGTGCTTTTCTGTGGAGAAAAAACCCACCATTTCTCTTTAAACTGACCCACAAAAATTGGACAATTTGTGTCCTGCAGCCAATTTGAAAATGACTCAATTTTGAAAGTGTGCCATAATGGGCAAATAATGAATGTCGGTGGTCTGGCTGAAGAAAAACCAAGAAAGCAAAAAAAGGTACATTCCATATCCTCGTTTCATATGATGAAACATTTCATTTTCGACTCAAGACTGCCGTCTTTTCTATCAAAACTGACACCACCACCACCACCAACAACAACCATAAACCTGTATTTTTGTTTCTTGCACTTAGACATATTTTGTTTATTTTTATGTGGGTCTTACATGAAGTCTGTTTTGATACAAGGTTTGGAATTTGATGGACTCTTTGCCAGGGAAAAATGGTGAAGTACAAGGCAGTCTAGCCTCACATTCCAAATGTGAACCTCTCTTTGACTCATCTTTTAATAAACAAATACTTACCACCATAAAATCTCCTCTCAATTTGTTAAACGAAACGGTGATGTCATTGTTTGTATTGTAATGAGTGGGCTGCCCATAAAAATGGGTCGAACCCTATACATAATGTGATTTTGCTTTGAAAATATACATCTTTCCTGGCAGGAACCAGTGAAAACCTACCAGTTTAAATCAAAACAATCCTTCCGCTTCTCCCGTTCGAAGCAACGGCCCCTTTAAGAAATCAAATTTTGCGCTGTTTGAAAGCAGGGTCCTGTGATTGGTGGGATTTTGTGGCCTGTTGGAGTGAAGAGGAGAGAGACGCAGCATGAATGCTCCACAGCTGCCACTAATCACTGCCGGAGAGCCCACCTCCTCCCATGAAGCCCTCCGACTCACACTGCCCTCTTTTTTTGTACTACTGACCAGTCATGCAGCTTAGAAAAATGGGTTATAAGCAAGAATACACAAACACTCTTAAATATTATCGGTCCTTAGACATTTCGAATCAATATGCATTTAAGAAGATGATTACTGCAGCATTAATGTGCTCGCGACTGCTTTTAGACCGTTTCTGAAGCATGCAAATACATGAATGCATTTCTTAAAGATGCAGCTATTAAAGATGCATTTATTAAATCTTGCATGGAATGCACTAAAATTTTAATATGCGAATTACCCTCTATAAATGCCTTAATTGCAGTCTTTTAATTTTGGATACATGGCTCTTTTTCTTTATAGATTTCTGATGGCTGATTTCTGCCACGGAATAAAATAAATTAAACAAAATAAATTTTCTGACAATTCTGGGGGAAAAATGTCAGAATCGCAAGATATAAACTCAGAGTTTATATCTTGTTTATATCGTTATATATCTTTTTTTATATCTATTTATATCTTTTTTACGTCACACATCCCTTTCCTCATCAAAATTTAAAAAAAAAAAAGTAATTGTGACTTTTTGTCTCATAGTTCTCACAGACTTTTTTTTCTTTCTCACAATTATAAGTTTATGGCTCTGAAATCCGAATTTTCTTCTCATAATTGTGAGTTAACATCTAGCAGTTCTTACTTTTTTCTTAAAATTGTGTTTATATCTCACAATTCTAGGTTTATATCACCTAAAATGATCTAATTGAGAAAGAAGCAGCTTTGAATACAGGTAATGAAGAGACATGGAGAGCGAAGATACATTCATTAAATCTTGAATGGAATGCACAACATTTTTAATATGCAAATTACCCTCTTTAAATACCTTAATTGCAACCTTTTAATTTTGGATACATTGCTCTTTTTCTTTCTAGATTTCTGATGGCTGATTTCTGCAATAAAATAACATAAAATAAAATAAAATGGTTAACTGTGAATTTTATCTCACAATTCAGACTTTATTTCTTTCTTTCTTCTGACAATTCTGGGATAAAAAGTCAGAATTGCAACATAAACCCAGAATTCTGACTTTCTTTTTCTGAGTTTATATCAGTTTATACTGAGTTTACATTTCATAATTCTGGCCTTTTCTCTGATTTCTGAGTTCACATCTCACTTTTTCCCCCTTTCTGCACCAAATTAAAAAAAAAGGCAATTGTAATTGTGACCTTTTATCTCATACAGTTCACAGAAATCATTCACTAGATTTCTGATGCCTGATTTCTGCCATCGAAAAATAAAATAAAATAAAACTCAAAATTGCAACATATAAACCCAGAATTCTGACTTTCTTGCAATTCTGTTTATATCAGTTTATACACTTTACATCTCACTTTTTTCCCCTTTCTGCCCTCAAATAATTTTATTTTATTTATTTATTTATTTATTTATTTATAAACAGTTATAATTGTGAACTTTTACCTCGACACAGTTCACAGACTTTCACTAGATTTCTGATGGCTGATTTCTGCAACAAAACAAAACAAAACAAAACAAAATAAAATAAAATAAAACTGACAATTCTGGGAGAAAAAGTCAAAATTGCAACATATAAACCCAGAATTCTGACTTTCTTGCAATTCTGTTTATATCAGTTTATACACTTTACATCTCACTTTTTTCCCCTTTCTGCCCTCAAATAATTTTATTTTATTTATTTATTTACTTATTTATTTATTTATTTATTTATTTTTAAACAGTTATAATTGTGAACTTTTACCTCAACACAGTTCACAGACTTTCACAAAATAAAATAAAATAAAATAAAATAAAATGGGTCACAATTCATACTTTTTTTTCCTGACAATTCTGGAAGAAAAAGTCAGAATTGCAACATATAAACCCAGAATTCTGACTTGCAATTCTGAGTTTATATTAGCTTATGCTGGGTTTATACAATTTACGTCTCACAGTTCTGACTTTTTCCTCTGAATTCTGAGTTTACATCTCAATTTTTCCCCCTTTCTACCCCAAAATAAAAAAAAATTGAGACCTTTCATCACACTATTCACAGACTTTTCTTCTCATAATTTAGCTAACACCCATCAGTTCTTACTTTTTTTCTCAGAACTGTTTATATCTTGCAATTCTACATTTATGTCTCGCAGCTGATATAACGCAATTCTGAGTTCATATCCATAAAAATGATCTAAATGAGCAAGAAGCAGCTTTGTATACAGGTAGTGAAGAGCCATGGAGAGCAAAGATAAATGCATTACATCATCTTGATGTAATCGTAAGTGTTTGACATGCATGGATGTACTATATGTATTTAGTTTGGCCATTAAGTCAGTCAGGGCATCAGTAATAAAACATTTATCTGGCTATTACTTTACCTGACCTCTTGGTCAAAGTTACTAATGGATTCAGGGAGCGATTCCCCACAGAATGTGCACATTGATTTTGTGCTCCTCTGAAATATCTGGTCCGGCCTAATGCCACCGGAACGCAGTGAAATGAAATTAGTGACCCGTTAAAATTTCCCTCCATTTCCTCTTTAAATAAATGGAAATTTGAAATGCTTGGGAGACACTGAGTAGGATAACATCTATCAAGTCCAGCAGTTGGAAACTGGTGACAAAAGAAAGTAATTTCCAATGCCTTAAGCTTTTAAATCATTCATAAAATCTGGATGTCATAGCCAAATGCCATATGTGACATCTACATAAAGGCTCCTGGCAAGGAAGCTGATGGTTAAAGAACATTTTTAGATTGAAAGTGTTGCTCAAAATCTGAGCAAGCCTTCCTCCAGATGATTTGAAGCTTTGGGGTGCACATCTATGTCATTCTGCTTCAGCTACCTCAGACAATAATAATAAATTGGACCATGACAACAAAGCTGTTTTTTTCTCTCCAGTGTAGTGAGGAGTCACCGCGTGAGCGCTGCGTTCTTAATATCCTCTGCTTTGTCAGATGTGCCTCTATGCTTGGCAAGAGAAATGCTCACCGATGTTTATTGCTATCAGATAGATCATTTCTCCTCAGAACTCAAAGTACAAGAAAAAAGATTCGCTATTGAGCGGGTAATAGGAAATGCATTTCGGCAATTGCGGTGACATTCTTCTTGTGCAAAGGAAAGGATGACCTGTTATGTTCCTGTCACTTGCTGTCCATTCTTTGCATTGCATGTCAGTCACCAGACTACTGAGCATCTCAAGATTTACTTCCTTTGTTGTGCAAAGTGTCAGAATGTAGTGCAGTGGGCGGGTGTTTAGTACATAGGCCTACTTAGATTTATTTTATTTATCAAGAAATTTCATTTCTGTTTTAAATTTTAATCAAACTTTTCTGTCTATGTAATGCATATTTAACAATATATACTGTATATGTTAATTTATAATGTAATATAATAATGTAATTACATTATATATTCATTACATTTAAATAAATAAGTAAATAAATAAATAAATAAATATGGTTTTAATTGGAATATATTATGTTTATTTATTTATTTATTTATTTACATGATTATTTAATATTCACAAATGTAACTGGTAACTTTTCAATAGTTGTTTATATAATGTATATATAAATAATATATAATTTATATGTTATGTACTGATATATATATATATATATATATATATATTAAACTCATTACATTGACAATATATATCGATTACCTGGATCACGCAGTCAGATTCCAAAAGTTAAATACTTGTCATTGGAATGTTGTACAATAAGGTTATTTTATTTTATTTTATTTTATTTTATTTTATTTTGATAACTAAATAAAATATGTAAATAAATATATTTAAATAAACAAGTATGGTTTTCCCTGAATCATGTGGTCACATTCCAAAAATGTAAACTTTTGAAATATTTTATTTATTTATTTACTTTTTGTACACACACACACACACACACACACATATATCTACATATATGTAATGTGTGTGTGTGTGTGTGTGTGTGTGTATATATATATATATATATATATGCATACAAAATTACATTAAATTACATAAATATGTATTGATTACCTGGATCATGCAGTAAGATTCCAAATTTATTATTTTATTTTATTTTATTTTATTTTATTTCATTTTATTTCATTTTATTTCATTTTATTTCATTTTATTTATTTTTATTATTCATTTATTTTGATTAAATGATTACTTAATATTCACAAAATGTCAATAAATTATTTATAACATAATTCTTTTGTTTTATTCATTTTAATTTAGTGTTTTATTTTGATAGTATTTATTTATTCATTCATTTATTTATTTTAGGATTTAATTCATTAGCTTTTTATCACTTCACAAACCTTCCTTTACAAACTCCAGTTTGGGAAACGCTGACAAAATGTTATGTTTAATTCATTTCATGTTGTTGATAACAAAGAATGGAATAAATTTTCATTCTTTCTGTATTAGTATCTGATAAACGAGTTCAAAAAGTAATTTAAAAGTCAAAAGTTATTTAAATATTATAATTTGGCATATACTAAAATGTGTAATGTAATAGATTATGTTACTAACTACAATTTTCATGTAATTTGTATTCAGTAATGGACCACAATCTGAATATAAGTAATCTACCCAGCATTGCATCTATTTTTATAATATAATATAATATAATATAAAGTATATGTTAATTACAGCACATTAATTAAACTCATACATTTCATACTTTACCTCGCTGACCATCGCTTGCACCGAACAACATCTTTTATCAACATTATTTTGTCTAGTCCTTTAACACTGAATACATTCTCAATAAATTCTCTGTGTTAATGGGTTTGCATGTGCTGGCCCTTCGACAGGCCTTTAGAAAGATCCCTGACCCCTGCTGCTCTGCTGAGATTTGTGGCGTGTCCCTAGAGACCCTCGGAGCCTCGCTTTGGCCCAGCACCTCACCACATCAGGGAACATTTTCAAAATGTAAACACGAGCTAAGCTGGATTTGCACCGTCAGGCTCAGAGATAATACAGCATGCCTACGGTGGGTCAGTTGCTTCTTCCATTGACAGCACATACTCCCCAAGTTCAAAATAGCACTTAAATTGCTGCACTTTTGGGCCAAGGCTATTTTAAACCATATTACACAATAGCGCAGTACTCCGTTTTAATCACACCACGTAATCGTTGCTGTTTCATCATTAATCTAAAGTTATTCCAGTGCATTGCAACATACTAAGCTGGATCCAGAGATTAATGTCATGTTTTAATCTTAGAGTTATGTAGCAACATACTTTTGGTTGTTTACTTAACTTTTTAGAGCTTGAAAAGGCTACCTAGTTTATTTATATTAAGTATAAGTTATATTTTACCCAATCTGTTGCTATAGAGCGAGGGAAAAACTTCGAACGTATCCTAAATCCAAAGGTAATCTACCTTCTGTGATCATACTGAGAGCAATATTAGAGTTTTACTGCTCACTGCTCCCTTGTATGTTTTTTCTATCTGCTTGGAAAAGTCTGTTTGGATGGCTGCCCAGATACATGGATTTAGGTATGTAATTTTCCCCATTTTTTCTCTCTTCCCTTCTTTTTTCCCTTCCTCTCTCCCTCTGCAGAGACACAAGAGGAGCCCGTTCGGCACAAACCTCTCATTCAGCCTATACGTTTGTGTTTTTATAATTCAAAGTGCTTTCATTGTCTTATTCGCTTTCTTCGGTTCTTTTTAAATGCAGAAATCTTTAACAAAATTGCTCCCTATAAGTGGTACAGAACTTTCCTCTCAGGAATGAATATGAACAAGTTCCCTATTCTCTCATACAAGTGATAACGGTCGAAAACTTTCCGGGTGCCCCCTTCCACCCACAGACTCCCTCTTAGGCCCAACACAAGCCATGAAGAACAATAGCTTAAGGGTATACAATTTTGACCAAGCCAGCAGCAACTGCTTGTCCATTCATATGCATCTGTAATTTAATACTGTTCTGAGGCCTCGGCTGGCACCTCCCATTCTTGCTCACTATAGAAGCGCTTTCCAATGCACTCTGCCCAATGACCATTGTAATCCCCAATGTCCCCTGCTTTCTCTTTCAATTCAGATGTTACCCAGGTTACCCCATTAGGGCTACTCTTCATAGTTTGCATCAGCATGGGGTCTAATTTGAAAGTCCCTACTGCTTCAGTAAATAATTAGCACATCAAACCCCCCTCAGGCTCCTCACAGGAAGCTTAGGTCACTAGAAGAGGTTTATTTTGATGAATGCTGTGCTGTTGGGTTCAGAGAATTTTACTTCCAACTGACATTCCATCAGGTGTTAATATTAGGCATACCTTAAAAATAAAGAACGAAATGTGCATTTATTCACGCCCAAGGCTTAACAGCTGGAGATTTTGTATCTGTAAGCTGGGTAAAAGAGTCATGAAGTGCCAAAGAGATTGGCGGTTGCATGCCAGAATAGGAAAAACAAGTGATGAAATGAGTTAGCAATTACACAGCCTGCTGACAGACCCCTGAAATTCGTAGCGCTCTAGTTTTTCATAAGCTGTTTTGCCCTTTAATTGGGACTAGCATATGTTTCCAGTGGTGTTAAACTGTGAAATGTGTACTCAAACTCACTGGTCTTCAAAGAGTCATATTGAATGTCTGCAATCATTACTTTCTGTTTTGTGTTGTGTATAGGGTAAAGTCTAGGTTGAATAGGCAGAGCCTTAACTAATAGCTGTTTAATGTAAAGAGGATCAAACAAGTGTGCTTGGGATAGTTCACCTAAAAATGAAAATTATGTCATTAATTACTCACCCTCATGTCTTTTCAAACCCGTAAGACCTTCGTTCATCTTCAGGAACACTAATTAAGATATTTTTGATGAAATCTGAGAGCTTTCTGATCATAGACAGCAACGCAACTGATACGTTCAAGGCCCAGAAAGGCTGTAAGGACATTGTTAAAGGAGAAGTTCACTTGCAGAACAAAAATTTACAGATAATTTAATCACCACCTTGTCATTTAAGATGTTTGTGTCTTTCTTTCTTCAGTCGATAAGAAATTATGTTTCTTGAGGAAAAAAAATCAGGAATTATCTCTATATAGTGGAGTTCAATGGTGCCTCCAAGTTTGAACTTCCAAACTGCAGTTTAGATGCAACTTTAAATGGCTCTAAACGATCTCAACCGAGGAATAAGGGTCTTATCTAGCAAAACGATTGGTCGTTTTCTAAACAAATTGACAATTTATATACTTTTTAACCTCAAATGCTCGTCTTGTCTAGTTCTGTGTTAGTTCTGCGTTTTTTTTCTGTGTCAATACACTCACCACAGTTAGTGTATGTCAGTGTTATATATTACAATGTGAACATGCAATGAACATCAAACACCCTTTACAAAAAAGGTAAAACAGCGATGTAGGATGATTTTGATGTTGAAGAAGAAAATGACACGGGAGTTTTTCAACCTACCCTAACTGTATTGACCCGGATTACAAAGACTACGCATGTGCATCGCAGAGACGAGAAAAGACGAGCATTTGAGGTTAATAAGTATTTAAATTTTCAGTTTGTTATGAAAATGACAGATCGTTTTGCTAAGACACTTCTTCCTCGGCTGGGATTGTTAGACCTTTTTGAAGCTGCATTTAAACTGCATTTTGGAAGTTCAAACTTCGGACACCATTCAAATCCACTATTATGGAGAGAATTTCTGGAATGTTTTCCTCAAGAAACATAATTTCTTTACGACTAAAGAAAGAAAGACACAAACACCTTGAATGACAAGGGGGTGAGTACATTATCTGTAAATTTTTATTCCGGAAGTGAACTTCTCTTTTAAAATAGTCCATGTGACATTAGTGGTTCAACCATAATATTATGAAGCTACCACATACATGTGTCGCGGTACTCTTGTGAACAGGTGTCAGACACTGACACGGAAGAGAAGTAATTGTTGAATGAAGTCTTTTGTTTTCTTTGCATACAAAAAGAGTTCTTGTAGCTTCATAACATTACCGTTGAACCACAGATGTCACATGGACTATTTTAACAATGTCCTTACTACCTTTCTGGGCCTTGAATGTGTCAGTTGTGTTGCTGTCTATATGCAGGGTCAGAGAGCTCTCGGATTTCATCAAAAATATCTTAATTTGTGTCTTGAAGATGAACGAAAGTCTTATGGGTTTGGAACGACTTGAGGCTGAGTAATTAATGACAGAATGTTCATTTTTGGGTGAACTACCCATTTAAATAATGTGTGAGAGAAGAATGGTATTTGGCACTGCACTTTAAAGTCTGATGCGCATCTGAAATAGGAATATAAAGCATTATAAAAACATTCACAATTTGTTATGACTGCGATTGTTATCAATTTGTACCCTGATTTGACTCTGATTCACTAGCTCTCAGTTTGATTATATACTACTTGATTCTGTTTTGCTTCATTTGGGCATTTTTAGTCACAGTGTTGCATATATATTCAAACAAGCAACTTGCACATATATATTTAAATAAATGGTTTAAACCGGTTATTTTTAGAGAATCAAAAATGTACAGCACAACTAGTTTAGTCTGATTCACAAACTAATGGTCTTTATATGTGATTATTTTTATAAAATCAAAAACCAACCTGGTCTCATGGTGAAAACGTACCTTGGTGGGACTTTTTCGCAAGGTGCGAAATACATACCAGTACCATACCAGTGTTCGTTTTTTCCCCAGAACAGATGATCGTACATATGGTACGTTTTATGGTAAAAGGCTAGATGGTATACATATGTATTTTATGTAATTACTGTTTTTTGCATTATTGTAAGGAGTAGGTTTAGGGTTGAGGTAGGTGTAGATGTTAATAAAACACAATCTAATAGGTAGAAAATCTAATTTATTCGAAGTTTTAAAATAACGTACCATCTGCACTACACCTAAACCTACCCAATAGTATGAACAAAAGTGAATGTAACAAGCACAATCACAAGTATGCTGTTTTAGCTTGTTTTTCTTTCAGTTCTTTCATTGTGAGTAATGTTTTTCACAGGATTCGTACCCAAGGATTCTGCATCCTTAGTCCAACTCTGTGCCACCTCGGTGTTGTGTCCATTTGTACTACCCTGTCGTGTACACTTACCCCAACCCTAAACCTGCCCTTACTTTATTAAAAATAAAGTGTTGGTGGCATAATCTGATAGGTAGCATTATTCATCGTAAAGTAACACATGGAGCTGTAATCGTAGTGTACAAAAACGATTAAAAGTGCTCGTTGTTTTACCGCCTCTAGTGTTAATTTGTTTTGGAAACTGCAGTGATATGTACTTATTGGTACATATTTTGCATCTTGCAACAAAGTTCCCCCAGGTACATTTTTGTCATGAGACCAGGTTGTCAAAAACATACAGCACAATCCCATTAAGACTGAAACTGAATTAAGTGTGAATTAGAATGAACCGATAATACTGTCTAAAATCGACCTGTCTTATATACGTCACTGAAAGTTGATTCAGTAAATGTTTGGGACAGGTTTATCCTGTTTATTCAGACTCATTCAAAATGGTTGCACTGTATGCTTTTGATTCAGTTTAAAGAATCAGTATGTATGTGTGCCATCAGGGATGATTTAACTATAGTAACCATGTTTTTTTGGTTCTATTTGTAGTATAACCATGGTTAATTTTTGTAAGGGCAGACTGTACTGATTGAGCTGTTTTTGATTCACCAAAAATAATTTGTTTATAAAAGCCATTGGTTTGTTAAATATGAATTGAATACATAGAAAAAATATGACTGGATTCAAGAAACATTTTCAAGAACCAGAATCCAAATGAAGATGATGATTAGTCCTAAAATGAATGCTGTTCTACATATGCTAATGGTGTGGGATTTGCACCATGTTCTATAATGCTAATCACTTTGTGATGCTAGTTGTGAAGCAGTTTTCACTTTACTTAGCATGTTGTTTACTGAGAGACCAATAATTAAACATTATCGACTGCAGACGCCCCACACTCCCCTCTCCTTTCAGTCCCAACAAAGCATAACATTTTAAAGCCAATTTTGAGAACTTGTCACTCTTAATAATTAATCACTGCACAATAAACAATTTATATGCAGTGCAGCCAGATCTATATCCATTATGGATATATGCAATAGTCATTAAATATACATTTCGCTTTCAGCTTTAGTTTCTAGATCTCTGACAAAACAAACAGGAGAATTATGGGAGGGTGGGAACTCCGTGAGTTCGGCGCACAGTCGTAGGCTCTAGCACGTCTCTGAATTGGACAAGTGAGGTGATTTTATTGGTTCCCTAGAGTTTCAAGAGCGGCACAAGCCTCATAGACCATACGAAAATAACACAATGTCTGGCCGCGCTGACAGCAGACAGGTTGCCGCAGAGGGAACAAACAACACACAGGCAGAAATGCAGAGTGCAGCTGTCTGTCATTTGTGGTGACTGCTTGTTAAAGAGACCTTGAAGACATTAGGGGGACATGTTTTTCCCTTCTTCGGTTGCACTTCCAACACGCACTGTAACCCTGTAGGCCTTGTCTATTTCGAGGAGGAACTGATGATAACTCTGCTGGATAGATAGCGAGACGGTAAACAGTGAAACCTAGCTAGATTGGCCGTCACAACTGGAATGTCGAAACGGAGATGTGTTTTTGTAAATTACACATTTGATGTCAATCACATACACAACTAGGTTATAAAAAATGTAACTGCATGACTGCTTGCAGCAGTTTTTCTTCTGTTCTTGAAGCGTGCCAGTCTATACACTGTGCGATGTCATTGTTTGTTTACGGGCTTCACCTCCCTCACCCCGCTAGCCGTCTGCTTAGCGCAGCAGCTATTTACGGCTTGCTGTGAGACGGGGGCCGCAACTGTGATCAAAAGGAGCCGCTCATTGATTTTCAAACATGCATTATGCTGCTAACATATATTATCAACGCAAAGTGCTTGCTTGACTGTCTTCAGTGCTCAGCATGCTTAAGATATGCATAAGGGTTAGCACAAAGATGGAGGAGGTCATATCTGTTATGCAGTGCATCTTGAAATCTGTAACTTTATTCATTGTAACTTCATTTTGTACACAATGTCAAGAAAATTATCAGGATGCCTAAGAGGATGGCGCTCCAGACAGTGAAAAAGCGAGGGATTGACATATAGCTTAGACAGTTAGCTCAACTTGAAGATAATTAGTTTTATCTTTTGAGTTTTTTATGATGTCATACCAATTTCTGTAATTTAATCAACAGTATGGAATGCTTTAAAGTGAGAAAAAAAACCAAATAATAATAACAATAATAATAATAATCCCACAGAATGTCATGGACTTCATCGATATTTTTTCATATATATACAGTGCCTTGCGAAAGTATTCATACCCCTTCATTTTGTTCATGTTTTCCCAAATAAGGGTTTGAATACTTACGCAGTGGAATCATTTAAGTTTTTTATTTTTAATAAATTTGCAAATATGTTAAAAATTGTTTTTTTTTTTTTCCTTTGCCATTATGATGTATGGAGTGTAGACCGATGTGAAAATAAGTAATTTAAAGCACTTTAACATGCATTTTAAACATAAGGCAGCAACACATTACTTAATACTTATACAGTTAGTAGTTTATCATTTTAATTTTATAAAATACTAACTGTATTTATACAAATATATATTGGTACATACTGTATACTTATATGATGGAATACTAATATGATTTGTATGTTAAAAATATATTAAAGCCTACATGCCTACCATATTACATAATTGATATGAAGAACAGGAAAAAATAAATAATTTTGTTACTTTAATTTCTTTTAAATAAATGATCCGTTTTACTTTAGAAGTAACCACTTTAATTCACTTACTGCATATCATGGCTAGTATGCAGGCTATATTTTAATAATTTATGTTAATATAGGTTAAATTAGTACATTAGCTAATTATATATTAAATTACTAAATGAGCTAAATAATTATACAGTTAGTAGTTTATCGTATTAATGTATTAATTTTTAAATACTAACTGTATCATATTAGTACATATAGTATTTCAGTGTTAAAAATATCTTAATGGTCATGTCTACTGCATTACAGGAGTAACACAAAAAGGGAAAAATGAGAAAGCTTTGCTGAGAAATAATTGTAGTCAGAATGTGAGGAGGAACAATGAAGCTGTTGTATAATGGGTAGTTTTTACATTGGAGAGCTGTAAAATATAGTTCTCAACATATCTTAATTAGAAAGGCTAATGCGTTAATTAAGTGTAGAGGTCGTTAGGTGCAGTCTGTGGTCTGCGGTGCAGTAAAATCATTTCTTACTTTCTCTCCTTAATAATCCTATTACAATGGCGCTTAGTACAGAAACTATACTTTCCTCATTCTTTAAGCTCTGGCCTCAACCATGTAATTGCTCGGCATTTAAAGCAATCTGGTCAGTGGCGACAGAAACCTGCTGTGCCCTGCAGAAGTTAATGACACTGAAAGGCAATACCAGACTGCGGGCACATGCTTCCTTATGCTTAAACGTCCAGTTTGCCAGTCCCAACCCCAGCGGATTTCTTGCCTTCTTTTCTGAGCTAATGTTTTAGAGAAGTGGGGCGGTAATGGAAGAATTGTGGTTACGTGAACCGACTCTTATTTAGTTTGAAAGCAGCTGGATTACACCTTCTCTGTGGTTTTCACACAGAATAATGCTTCAATTTGCAGCGGCTCAATATAGATACAGATTTCCGGAGCAGTTAGATGACGGTCATGTTAGTCTATATCACTATGGGTCTCATTCATCAGTAGCGAACCAGAGCCCGTGGTGGAGTGACAGGTCGCCTTGAGCTGTGGTTTCAGACCGAAAATTCATCAGACTTAATGTCGGAAACTCGTCTGGATGTCTTTTATGTAATGACGGAAGGAAAAAGGCACTTCCAATCTGGGACCGGGTGATTTGAACTGAATAGCATGCATATCGTATAACCTGTGGTCAGTAATAAATAAATAATTCTGCCCAGAGATAAGTCTATTTCATGCTAAATTTACCTTCTTGCTAAGAAATTGTAACCGTGCAAATCCTACGGATTTAATGCCAATCATTTTATCATAATAAACTATTTAAGTGATCATATTTGACATTTCTGTCATTTTCTGTTCAGCAGATCTGAATCCACGTTCTATTTTTTTTTTAAAAATGTTGTTAAAACATTGGTTTTGCATATTGGTTTTTCCATAATTTTACAATTTAACAACTATTTTTCCAATAAAGGTAGACTAAGACACAACCTTGAGGTTTAAGGTCTCGTAACACATGACAAACCCATATCTTCCATCTTTATGGACTAACGGTATTGTCTTTGTAAGCATGTTTTGGCAGAAGGCACATGTGCTCATAAAGGCTGGATATTGTCTCTTTGTGGGACGTCGATTCATGCTGTCGTTTACACACCAAACATTGATCGTGACCTCTTCCTGCTCCTGGTTTCTTTATTGTTTGTGGTAGTATAATAAGAATGGATTACTTGACTAACCCTAATGCTGAATTAGTTACATAGTAAACCAAATTACAGGGTCTAGCGGTGAATGGTTAGTGATAAAACAATAAATATTGCAGTGTTCATAAAATACCTTTCGGGAGAGTACAGCAGATATCATAGTGAAGAATCAGAGTTCTGCATCATCATGGGTTTGTAATTTGAAAAACTGAAAGAAAATACTGTTCAAGTTGGTTAAAGGGATAGTTTTAAAAAAAAGAAAATTCTGTCATTAATTACTTAACCTCATGTTGTTCCCCATAGGATCTTCGTTCATCTTCAGAATACAAATTAAGATATTTTTGATTAAATCTAAGAGTGGAAGAGATGGAATTGTTAAATTCCACACAAATTTGCACACAAAAAGTATTCTCGTAGCTTCATAACATTACGGTTGAAACACATTTGTCACATGGACTTTTCTAACAATGTCCTTACTACCTTTCTGTGCCTTGAACGTGTCAGTTGCATTGCTGTCTATGCAGGGAGCTTTCAGACTTCATCAAAAATATCTTAATTTGTGCTCTGAAGATGAACGAAGATCCTATGGGGAACAACATGAGGGTGAGTAATTAATGACAGGATTTTCATTTTTGGCTATCCCTTTAATGACCCCAAACTTGTATATCTGATGAACATGAGCAATTTCAGTTGTGTTATTATTTTTGAAAACGTTGTTCTCATTGTCAAATGTCTATACAGATATAAAGCAATTTAGATAAGATGAAATCTTTACATGAAAAGGAGGAGAACACAGGGGCTCATCTGCAGTGTAACTGGAGGGCAATCGGATGACTGTAGAGAGGCTTTGCATGAAAAAGGACAAGGTCTAGAATGCTAATTGCATGAGAATGTAGTGGCTGACACAGTGTCTCTGCAGTGGTCTATCAAACAGAGCTCACATTACATGAAGAATCCCATTCAGGTGGTCATTAGACAATCAAATGGGAATAATCAGACTGGATCTCAATTACCGTCGAAGTAATTTTCATGGCAGTGCACTGGCCAAGGAGCAAAAGGGGAGAGAGAAAAATAAGACGGATGACAGAGAAGTGTGAGCTTCCCTGCTGAAAAACAGCTTAAACCAACCTAAGCTCTTAGATGTTTGATGATCAGCCGGGTGAGGATGATCTGGTTTGCTAGCTTTTTAAGTTTTGGGGGCTTTTCTCGGCTAAGAAACCAACTGACCGACCACCTAAACCAAAGTTCCTTGTATCCCACCTTGGAGGGCCAGCGAAAACTGACACGAAAGAGAAGAAATTGTTGAATAAAGTTATTATTTTTGCTTTCTTTGAGCACAAAAAGTATTCTCGTAGCTTCATAACATTACAGTTGAACCACTGATGTCACATGGACTATTTTAACAATGTCCTTACTACCTTTCTGGGCCTTGAACATTGTAGTTGTGTTGCTGTCTGTGCAGGGTCAGACAACACGCACTTACTCCCAACTCGCTTGGTCAGGACTTCTTTAGCATCATTTTAGGATGTTTTCCTCCATTGTTTCTAGTTGTTTGCTTTATGCGTTGCATTTAATGGTTTGCATGCATTTGCAAAAATCATTTTAGAAAAATGTATACTTTCATAGATATTTTGGAGCACCTAACCCTCCCCTACCCTAAACCTACACTGTAAAAAATAAAAAACACAATTTGTTGAGTCAGCTTAAAATAATTTGTTACCCTGCTGCCTTAAAATTTAAAGTTCAGTCAACTAAAATAAGTTTAGTCAACCTGAAATGTTAAGTTGTACTAAGTAACAACTTAGATATTTGTGTTTGCTAAACTTAACAGATGGGTAAGTAACCCAGCTGCCTTAAAATTTTAAGTTGATTCAACTCAAATATCTAAGTTGTCACTTAGTATAATTTAACATTTCAAGTTGAATAAACTTTTTTTAAGTTGACTGAACTCAACATTTCAAGGCAGCCAGGTTACATCTTGACTCAACAAATTGTTTTTTACACTTCTGAACAATATAAAACACGCAACAGGCTAATAAAAGTACAGTGACAGGTATTCATTGCAAAAACTGACCATAAAAAGCAGTATAAAAGTATTACAAACAAGTCGGGTTGCATTTCAAGTCCTCCAATATCTTTATCCGAAGAACAGAGTAAATCATAAGGCTGAAAATGATCTTGCTCCCGCACATATCACATTCAGAAAGATAATCTAAACTTGTCTTGCATGACGTAGTCGGTCACGAGACACACAAGAGCCAGTGGCATTTCACAACTAAAGCTGATGTAACGCTTCTTCACAGGTTACCCTGTGTGTCAAAAAGTGATGCCAAGGGGTCCTGGCCAAGCATCAATATGTGAACACGTTCTCACTCCCAACTCGTCAAATATTGAAGCTTGGTCAGGACCCCTTTAGCGTCATTTTTTTAATGCACAGGGTACCCCTTTAGCAGCACTTTTCAATGTGCAGGGTCCTCCATTGTTTTCAGTTGTTAATTTAATTAGTTTGCATGCATAAAAAAAAGAAATAATTTTATGTAAAGTTATACTTTCATTGGAGCACCTAACCCCACCCCTACCCTAAACCTACCCACTTCCAAACAATATAATATACCTGTTGCGGAATACCTGTTGCATTCCGAGTCTTCTGAAGCTATATGATATCTTTATGTGAAGAAGAGAGTAAAACATACGGTTTTAATCGTTGAAAATGATCCCGCTCCGTTAACACGCTCACATTAGCATGACCCAAATGGTCACGAGACACACAAGAGGCAATGGCATTTCACAGCCAAAGCTGACATAACGCTTCTTCTGGCTACATTTTTTTAATGCGTGCACAGACTGCAGCACACAGGATGAGCAGTGTTACCAAGTCCACGGTTTTCCCATGGAATTGGGCTACTTTAGCGACCCAAATAACGTCATATTTAGAACATGGAATGCTAATTTTACTAAAGCAACCCCGCCAAAAAATGTGTATTCCCCCTCCCCCCAGCACGTTTATTTAATTGGAGACCCCCGATTGGGCTACTTTTGGGCTAGTTTTGAGTAGCAATTGGGTGAGTTTTGTTGTGAAAACCTGGCAATCCTGAGGATGAGCTTTACGGCGGATAGAGGCTGCGATCGCGTCTGTTCCTCTCACAAATCAACCGTTTTGCCTTGGAAGACTTGGAATACTAATATTTAAAAAAAAAAAATGATGACTGTAGTTCTATTTGCCTGTTATATCCTGTTTTGTTGAGAAATGGTTAGGTTTAGGGGCAGGAATTAGGTTACATGCTCATAAATGTGTAAATAGTGTAATGTAAAAAATGATTGTTTTGTCTGTTTATATTGAAAAACAAAAACACCCCAACATATATGCAATAATGGCAAAATTATTACCCAATATATAATTTAATCATGACGATAAAATGCCCAATGCCTTTTGCATCAGTGTATTGACACCAAAAGTTTCTTATTTAAAGCAATGAAGGGCCCTGCACATCGAAAAATTGTGCTAAGGGGTTACCCTGTGCATCAAAAAGTGACGTCAAGGGGTCCTGACCAAACACCAATACGTGACAAGTTGGGAATAAGAATGTGTTGAGTCAGAAAGCTCTTGAATTTCATCAAAAATATCTTAATTTGTGTTCCCGAAGATGAACAAAGGTTTTACGGGTTTGGAATGACATAAGGCTGAGTAATTATTGACAGAATTTTCATTTTTGGGAGAACTATCCCTTTAAGGTTTTCTTTCCAGCAGGGTTCGTGAAGCATACAAACTAAAATTTCCTGTGGGGAGGATGAATTTATGAATATAAGCAGAAATGAAAAATGTACTGTATGGAAAATTTGTCAGCTATCTAAATATTCCTCTCCTAACCCCCATTGTTACGTTCGCTTTCTCAGTAAAGGCAAGCACAGGTGCTGTATATGTCATTTTCATATAGCGTGCCATTTACTAACACATTTTCTCAAATGGATAACTGTGCTTAAAAGACAGCATTGTTTCCTGGCCAATCTAAGCAGCTCCTCTAAACAAATCCTAACCAGTAGGAACAACTCGGCCCTGTTTTCACAGCAAACCATTTCCTCTGGCTCCAACCTGCAATGGACACCTTTCAGCCTTTCCATCCTGCAGCACAGCTCTTGATTTATGACAGGCACAGGAGACTGACCACTAAAGCCATGTAAATTTCCTGGTTCTGAAGCAAGGCACAGGCCAGTGGCAGACCACCCACCCTCTCCTCCTGTCGTATTCTGCTTCACAAATCAGAGGAGCTTTCATATAGTGAGGGTCAGGGCCTGTTTTATCACCTCCAGGAAGACATCCTTTAGAAGTCTCCTTCAGCATACACTTCACTCTGTTAGTGTCCCTCCCAACAAACAAGTAAATGTTGTAAACCAGTCTCTTGCAGTCCCCACAGGATGCTTCTGTTTGTATAGTCTTAACATGGCCTTTTAAATCTAAATATATAATCATTACAAAAAATAGCAATAGAATTATATACAAATATAGTTACACAGCGCATATAGCAATTCAACTGGTGCAAACAAATAAAAAATATAAATACTTACACAGTCAGTCGCATTTTTCTTCCTCATTTCTTTTGAATGCATAAACAGCCTTTGGATGGTGGTTTTTGCCAGTCTTCTTTGCATTGTGATGAGTTTTCCTGTCTTTGCACGGCTTCCATATCCTCTCTTGGCCAGCGTACTGTGGCAGCTGGGTGTCTGATGACTGGCAGGGAATATGTGTTGATGACTTTGATCTTGTTCCTGCCATTCAACTGTCTTTTTGGAAGTACCTGCGGATCAGATATTCAATATGCCTCTTAGTCCTAGTATACAGCTTGACATCATACATATATGCATGCCATATGCTTGGCGGTAGCTCCTGTCTTGCAACTATATTGTGTCTGTTATCCATATTAAACATGCAATGCCTTGGAAGATGTCTTTAAGCTGTCTTCTAGTGTTGTCCTCTAGAGGACTACAGAGTTCCTGGTGAAGGTCATGAGTGTCTTGTTGACCTTGTTTGGAGCCAGATATTCAAGGATCCATGTGTGTGGCACTGAGTCATATCTCTTCTTGTAGTCAGTACAGAAGGTGCCCAAGGTGGTTTACTTTGTTTTGGAGTCTGGGGTCATTAGTCTGACTGCCAGGAGCAGGTCATTTGAGGCTCTGGTGTCTTTTCAGCTCTAGATGTGGAGGGTTATAAGAGTCACCTGCCACATTCGCTCAAATATAAGGGTCCCAAAATGAGGTTTTTGGAGTAATGCCATAGAACAGGTGTCACCATACTTGGTTCTGGAGGGCCGCTGTCTTGCAGAGTTTAGCTCCAACCCTAATTAAACACACCCGAACCAGCTAATCAAGGTATTACTAGGTAAACATTCGACATGCGCACACAGCATGGTTGCGGAAAACTCCGGAGAGATATCCTTTGCGGCCAGAAAATTACAAGGATATGGTACAAAATTGCTAAATTTAAAAAGATTATAGATTATATTGATTAGATGTCATTTTCAAAATGTTTTCTGCATATTACAAGAGCTTTTCGCCCAGCGATTAGCACTATTATTCAACGAAATTGACAATAGATAGTGGGATAGCCTTATGAAACAGGGATGACATTTTTTAAACCTGTCTGGTGGGAGAAAATGATGGGTTTTCAAGTGGCAGTCTATGGAGCCATGGAATAAAAGAATAATAAAAAGGTAAATTTGATTTTATATTTTAAAATTCTGACTTTATTCTTGCAATTCCGAGATTATATCTCACAATTCTAATAAGGTAAAACAACTTTTCATTCTCTATTTTCCCCTCGGCTCAGAATAGGAGTTTATAGCCCACACTTCTGGGTTTTTTCCCATCAGAATTGGCAAACTCACTACTTTTGGGTTAAATCAAGTTATAAAGTTTGAATTAGGAGATATAAACTTGTATTTGAGAGAAAAAAAGTCAGAATTGTGAGATAAAGTAATAAATGTTATGTAAAAATCTTAATAGTAATAGATTTAAATAATATTTTATGCTGTAACTGTAGGGCTAATACAATACGTCCCCCATAATATATGTGAATATTATGTAGGCCTATTGTTTAAATCAAATTTATGCTTTAAAAGTAGAGTAATCAGAGCCATTTTTATGCGTTTAGCTTCAAATGGCGTCTTTGACGACAGTATTCTATAAAAATTATTTGCATTCCAATTTTGACATCAAAAGGCACAAAAATAGTTTTTTTCTCTTATTCCATGGATTTTACCCATTTACCTCCACTTGTTACCGGTGCATTTCTGCAACCACTACGCGCACGCAGCTGCAAGTGACGCAACGCAGAACCTGATTTTACCAAGTACAACATGTTCCTGGATCAACATCGTTGTTGACCCTGGAACAACATAGTGATTAACCAATCAGATTTGAAAAAACAGTTTATAGTTTTTGTGAAGTTTAGGCTTACAATCAGTGTTTGGTGCTTGCACATCAGTGTCATTCATCTATCATTTCCTCTGATTTTAGGGATTACTCATGGGTAAGGTTAGGTTTAGGTGTAAGGATGTGGTCAAGATTAAATTTTTGGATTAAAATGTTGTTCCAGGGTCAACAAAATATGTTGATCCAGGAACACATCTAACTCAGCAAAATCAGGACGTGCGTGACGCAACTGTGACGTCTACTCCAAATTGGTCAATACTTCAAGGTAGGTGTGTTGAGGCAAGTTGGAGCTAAACTCTGCAGGACACCGGCCCTCCATGTCCAAGTTTGGTGACCCTTGCCATAGCAGATTCATTTTGGGTTCCCTAAAGATCCTTTCATTGATTAGTTCTAAAAAGAACCATTCTTTCTTAGCATGAAGCACATTTTAATAATCTAAATAACCTTTTTTCCCCACTATAAAGAAACTTTTGTGGAATGTAAATGTTTTATGGATGTTAAAGGTTCTTTGTGGAACCATCAATGCCAATAAAAAACTTGCTGTTGTGGTTGGAATTAAACAAGTTTATTAAACATGTAGCTTCCTTGCCATTGAGTCTTAAAGGCTCAGTTTTGCGACTTCAAGTCTATATAGTACCAAAGTCGTCATTGTACAGTGGAGATCAAAATTAGTGATCAACCTATAATTTCCTAAATTTCAAGGTCACTGTTTAGTCTTATTTGAACTCATCCTAACAAGTAGAAGGGCAAGTTTTTTAAGCATATTTCATATTTCAACCAAAATGAGATATTTGGAAAAGAACTCTAATCAAAATAGAGAACACTTACCGATAGTTATTGGTGTTAATCTCGTACCTAGTGCTAATTTCCTTAATTATATGACAAACCCTATTTAACTGGCAGCATTCCTCCAATTTTCATTGAGATTGCAAGATGGCGGGCTGCTCTAAGGTGACTGAAACCCTGCAAAAGGAGGTTGTCCAGGTGAAGGCCAGAGGGATGACCCTTTTAGCCATTGCAAGAGAAGTTGGTCATTCCAAATCTGTGATTTCTCGAATATAGCAGGTTTACAATGACACTAATTCATTAAAGTCTCCTAAACAGGCTGGTCACCCATCCCTGTTGAAAAAACCAGCATATGCTGGTTAGGTAGGTTTTGATGGTGGGATGCTGGTTTTAGCTGGTTTATGCTGGTCCTTAGCTGGCTTATGCTGGGCCTTAGCTGGTTTATGCTGATCCTTTGCTGGTTTATGCTGGTCCTTTGCTGGTCCTTAGCTGGTTTATGCTGGGCCTTAGCTGGTTCATGCTGGGCCTTAGCTGGTTTATGCTGGGCCTTTGCTGGTTTATGCTGGTCCTTTGCTGGTTTATGTTGGCTCTTTGCTGGTCCTGAACCAGCACGTGACCAGCTAAGGCCCAACATAAACCAGCAAAGGCCCAGCATAAACCAGCTAAGAACCAGCATAAACCAGCAAAGGACCAGCATAAAGCAGCTAAAACCAGCATCCCAGCATCAAAACCTACCTAACCAGCATATGCTGGTTTTTTCAACAGGGATGTAAGACATGCATGAGAAGACAGGATAATGCAGAGATTCTCAATGGGGAATCGGTTCAACACTGCAGCTGGAATTGCTTGCAAGTTCAGCACTGAACAGGGTAAGGATCTCTTGGGATGTTTAAGAGTAGTCAGACTGAAAGTGCCCAAGCCTCTCATTAACAGAAAGAATCAAAAGGCTAAGCTCACCTTTGCTGAGTAGCATGTTGTGTTTAAGGAGGAGAACTGGTCCAAAGTTCACTTCAGTGATGAGAGCAAGTTTAAATTATTTGGTTCTGATGGGAAACATTTTGTTTGGCGAGTGAGACTCTAGTGATGGCTGTGCTGAAATCATTCAGAGCAAAGGTCTTTACACTTCCTACTAATTTCTGACCGCTCTAACCCTCCAAAATTTTAGTTGTAATCTTCTTTTTGTGTTTTTTGTTGAAATGCCTTGGATATATTGTTAAACATGTTAGTAGAACAGCTGTATACCTACAGCTAATATTCCTTCAAATGTTGAGTGATGAAGATTAACAATATTTCAGAAAACTCAAGTATTTATAGATTGTCCTCTAATTTTTATCTCCACTGAGTTGTATGTATGGAATCTGCTGTAGACTCTTAGGCCACATTGTTCCCCTCTCACTTTAATTATGCGGCAGATCTGTGATCTTAAAAGTTAAGTACACTTTAAGAGATTCTCAACTGTTTCAAGAATTGTCAGGAAATCTCCCAGAAGTCAAAGATTCTCACGTCTGGTTAATAAGTCTGTTCTTTGTGGTGCTGCTTATCCAGCCTCAGTTGGTGTCCTGGGCTTTTTGGCACCTTATTCAGCCTCCAATCCCCACACAGGCGTCCCACTCCAGTCTCTCTCTCTCTTCATACTACAGTCGCACACACCCTCCGGGCCCGATAAGCCAAGCTTCTGCTGCTTCCCACACACTCCCCTGTCGATACTCCAAAGCTGTTCAAAGGCTCAACAAAAGACAGGCTGGGGAGGCGCAGACCCATAGTCAAGGCCTCAGGACTTGAGACAGTGGAGAGAGATTCATCTTCACATTTGGTTTAGGATTTGTTTCTGGTTTTGAATGTCTGTTGCTGTTGGCTTGAAATAATGGCTGTTGGTTGGGTAATTACTCACGCAATGGAAAGATAACAAGTGAAATCTAGGAGGTAATGTCCTTGTCTGAGCATAAAGAGTCGCAAAGAATCATAACATTCACTATGGTGGCTGTAGAAATATATGTCCTGCCTTTCAGGTTGTGGAGCCAACAAGCTTTTTGATTAGCTGGCTGTGGTGTTACCAAGATGAAGTCAGAGTTGACTGACTTACATTAAAGAGACTGGGTCTGTGAGGGTCAGGGCCTGCTGGCAACTTCCTGTACGTGTCCTTGTTTAACATCGTCCAGCAATAAAGCAGAAAAACCTTGAGCGCCAAAATATTTTTATTCTATAATGTCATCATCCAAAGGGTTGCAGTACACAAACAAGCCAGCATGGATCTAGCCCACAGGCTGCTTTGGTCTTCATCGATCTGTCTGGTTTTCTTCATCTCTTGCATCACAGTGGCTGTATTTATGATGGACAGCAGTATTTCATTCTGGGGCCATATAGCCTGTAATCCCACTGTGGGATGTGTGAAATACCATGTCATTTTTGTCAATGTCAGTCAATAAGCTATAACCAAACTTAATTTCAAAATTAGTTTATCCATTTTGATTAAAGTAAGGGTAATGACATTGCTGATGTTACAAAAGATTTCCATTTCAAATAAATGCTGTTGTTCTGAACTTCCCCAAAAATGCAGTTTCACTGTCGTACACTGTGGTGATAATAATAAATATTTTTCAAGCAGCAAATAAGTATTTCAGACATATTTATAAAGACTGAAGTAATGACTGTTAAAAATTCAGCTTTGCCATTAGTGAAATTACATTGTAATGTACACTACCAGTCAAAAGTTTTTGAACAGTAAGATCTCTTCTGCTCACCATGCCTGTATTTATTTGAACCAAAGTACAGCAAAAACAGGAAAAATTTTGAAATATTTTTACCATTTAAAATAACTGTTTCTGTGTGAATATATTTAAAAATGTAATTTATTCCTGTGATTTCAAAACTGAATTTTTAGCATCATTACTCCAGTCACATGATCCTTCTGGTTTGCTGTTCGAAAACATTTATTGTTATTGTTACTATGTTGAAAACAGCTGAGTAGAATTTGTTTCAGGTTTCTTTTATGAAAAGAAAGTTCAGAAGAACAGCATTTATCTGAAATAGAAATCTTTTGTAACATTATAAATGTCTTTATCATCACTTTTGATCAATTTAATGCATCTTTGCTAAATAAAAGCATTAATTTCTATATAATTAATACTGTATAATAGTGTCTAATGTTACAAAAGTTTTTTTATTTCAGATAAATGCAGATCTTTAGATCTTTCTATTCATCAAAGAATCTTGAAAAAATGTACTCAGCTGTTATAAATATTTGATAATAATAATAATAATAATAATAATAAAATATTTCTTGAACAGCCAATAAAGCATATTAAAATGATTTCTGAAGGATCATGTGACACTGAAGACTAGAGTAATGATGCTGAAAATTTAGCTTTGATCACAGGAATAAATTACATTTTAAAATATATTCAAATAGAAAGCAGTTATTTTAAATAGTAAAACTATTTCACAATATTACTGCTTTGCTCTATTTTGGATCAAATAATTGCAGGCTTGGTGAGCAAAAGACACTTCTTTAAACTACATAAAAATTTTATTGTCCAAAAACTTGATTGGTAGTGTATATTAAAATAGAAAAATGAAATAAGTAGAAATAGAAATAGAAATTAACACAGCCAAAGAGCTTCTTGTTCTGTATATTTGTGGCCTTGTGACTGAATGTCTAAGATGTTTCTTCTTAAAATAGTCCATTTCTGGAACCTTAGAAGTCGTCTCCTATTGCGGAACATTACCTGATGAGACGCACTATAATTGTTTCCGCTTCTCTCTCGATCTCTGATTTTCTTTCTCTCTCTCTATCTCTCTTGTTGTTCCAGCAGTCTGGTCCCTCAGAAGACCTGTAGTCTCCTCTCTGATCATTATGATACAATTATTGCTGCAGACAGTAGCGCTAGACATAATCATTTTGTTGTGCCATTTTGCCTTTTTCACAGTGTTATTTTCCCTTACATTCAACTGCGAACTGCAGTTAGTGTCAGATTGATGGAAGCCTGAAAAAGCCACATACAGACCGTGGCTAAGGTTATATTTGCATTTAGGCTTTTAAACCGTAAGATTCAGGTATTTACTATTAGAAAAATAAAGGATGTTGTTTTGTTTTTGTTTTTTAAATATGTTACATTTAAATGTGTTTAAAGGAAAAGTCAACTTCCAAAACAAAGATTTACAGATAATGTACTCACCCCTTGTCATCCAAGATGTTCATGTCTTTCTTTCTTCAGTCGTAAAGAAATTGTATTTTGAGGAATTTCAGCGACATTTCAGCATTTAATGGATTGATGGTGCCCTGATTTTGAACTTCCAAAATGCAGTTTAAATGTGGCTTCAAACGATCCCAAATGCGGTTATAAATGATCTCAGCTGAGGAAGAAGAGTCTTATCTAGCGAAACGATCGGTTATTTTCATTAAAAAAGTACAATTTAAATACTTTCTATTCTCAAACGCTCATCTTGTCTTGCTCTCGTTGAACTCTGTGTATTCTGGCTCAAGACAGTTAGGATATGTCGAAAAACTCCCTGGTATTTTCTCACTCAACTTCAAAAATCATTTCAAAATCATCCTACAACGCTGCAGAAGTACCGGCCCAGTCTTTGCAAAGTGAACATGTAAAGAAGATCAAACACCCTTAACAAAAAAGGTAAAACAGCGATATAGGACGATTTTGAAGTTGAGGGAGAACATTAGATGGGAGTTTTTCGACATACCCTAAGTGTACCAGAAAAAAACAGTTCAGGCAGAGTAAGACAAGACGAGCGTTTGACATTGAAAAGTTTAAAAATCGCATTATTTTTATGAAAATACTGATCGTTATGCTAGATAAGACCCTTCTTTCTCGACTGGGATCGTTTACAACAGCATTTGGGATCAGTTGAAGCCACATTTAAACTGAATTTTGGAAGTTCAAAATCGGGGCCCCATATCAGTCCATTATATGGAGAAAAAGGCTGAAATGTTTTCCTCAAAAAACAATTTCTTTACGAAAGAAGAAAGAAAGACATGAACATCTTGGATGACAAGGGGGTGAGTACATTATATGTGAATCTTTGAAAAATATCTTAATTTTTTTCTGAAGATGAACAAAGGTCTTATGGGTTTGTAACAACATGAACGTGAGGAGTTAATGACAGTATTTCAATTTCTGAGTGAACTATTGCTTTAAATGTTGCTTGTTGTTTCTTTGTAATTATTTATATGTGCTCCCAATGAGTTAAACACTTTTTTTTTTTTCAGTGCATAAACTTTCACATTCTGCCATCCATCCATTGTATGTGATATAAATATGCCGCTTGGCGTTTTATAGTCTCTCTGGTGTCATAGAGCTTGTGTTCAAATATGGCAGCCTGTGGGCCTTAATGCACCCCCACTGCATGTCATCACTCTCACCATTGCCCCGAGTGCTTCATGACAATATCAGGCAGACAGTGCATTCAATCTCCTAGACCAACACTAATAACATGCTTAGTGGGCATATGGCCAAATCACACACGCACACAAAAAAGATAATGCAGGATTGCTTGTACCCACCATTTTCCCCTCCATTTATGTTTTTATAGGACACCTTTATAAGCAAGAAGCCTGTGCCGGGCTGTGGTTTTATTAAGCGGCGATGTGCAGGAGATGGAGAGGTGGGTGTGGCCTCCAGCCTCATGAATGAAATTGCAAACCTAAGGTTCCCGATTCAACCTGTTATTACTTCTGACACAAGTCATTTACAATAGCCCAGAAGGTGGCGATGGAAAATGTGATATTGATTGTGTACCCTGCAGGCTTTTAGCACCCTTCACTCTTCAGATGCACATGTGTCTTATAAAGACATGCGCATGCACACTCTCATATTTGTTTTATTTTCTCTTTGTGATATGGCTTTTTCATCTATTTGTTCATGGACATCAGATGGCCTGGGCGAATCGGTCTTTTAATTTATCATTCTTTTAGATTTGCTGTTGAGGGTTGTTGATGAATGGCACTGTGTAAATACTGAGGATGGATTCACTACGAATGAATTGTGGCTGCTGATACTGTTGTTCTTTACGAAAGAAATTGTGCAAACAAACAAAATCTGTGGTGTACTTACTGCAGAACCTACTTCCTGAAATAATCTCACATTTTTTTATTTCTCATGTAAGTCTTGAAGGCAGTTATCATGCTAATGTTTGTGTTAGACACACTGGGCGAGACTTGTGGGAAAGCTGCACCTCTGTCATAAACACTAATGTGTGATTTCTCCAGAAACTGTCTAGTTTGTTTTCACAGATAAAGGTTCAGCCCTTAAAGGCTGGGGAGGAAGCTCATTTCCACTGCTTAGGTGAGGAAAACAAATGAAATAGCGAGAAGCATTGTGTCTTCACTAACTTCACGCCAGCGCCTGAATGCAGTTACCGCAGGTCTGACAGACCAAAAGCAAGCTTATAAAATAAACACACTTCAAAGAGGATGATGACACTCTATGTGTTACAATCGCTATCATCGACTTCATCATCGACTTCATCATCGATGGTGATTAACCCTTTTTTGAGCATTCCCAGACCAAATTATAAATTATTTATTTGTTTGTTTGATGGTAATGGTTCACCAAACATTTGAAAGATTCATTAACTGATTTTTCTTCATTCTACTTTGACATTTAGAGGAGAGTGGGGTAAGTTGAGCCAGTGGGGTAAGTTGAGCCACCCCCTGTATCTTAGTAACGGCATATTTTTACTGTCATGTGACCAGACTGTGAAAAGGAGAAACACATGGGAAGAGTGGAAGGTATCCATTCACTGTAAAAATGTTTTTTTGCTTGTCAAAGTAAAATTTTAGCATAACAGATTTAATGGCTGTTACATCAAAGCAAATTTATCCAGGTCTAAAAATATTTATGATGCATACAGGTGATTTAGCAAATCATTTATCTAAATATTTGCCTGAATTGGTAAGCTAGCTATTTTTTTTTCCCAAAATGGCAGCTATGGGGCAAAGTGAGCCAAATGCTGTGGGGTAAGTTGAGCCAGCAGTTTAACTTACCTCACCATGAGGTACTGAAGTTAAGTTTAACTGGTAATTTAATGTGATATTACGCAACTGGTTAAGTTTATCATATATATACATATTTTGTTTGTAGTTTATTTGATGGGACAGTGTACCAACTCCCTTCTGATAATAACTATAAGATGCTTTTCATCACATTATAATCATAAACTATATCTTTCCCTTTGTAATCTCTAATGGTCTGTTTGACATTGCAGAAAAGCTACCATGCCAGGAATATTTTGACTAAAATGTAATTAGTTTCAGTAACATTTATTCCTTTATTCTGATTAAGTTTTTATTTAATTTTACTCAACAGACTCTCTGTTTAGTCTGTTTTTGGGAAGGTTACAACTTTGGTGTTCAACATACTGTTTCAGAAATGCAAACAATTAAAGAACGAAATGTAAACTTCATTGGTTGGCTTTATGTTATTTAAGTTAGCTTTAAGAAAAGAAATACACAGTTTGTAAATGGAAATTTGATTATTAAACGGGTATTTAAAAGATGTAAATTGTCTTTAAAATATAAGATGGGTTTGAATCAGATTCAGTCAGAAGGTCAGTTTACACCCAGGTGGAGCATCTTACCCACTGACCCGGATCAACTTACCCCTAACCTGGGGCAAAATAAGAAGCCATATTTTTTGGAATCCTTTGTCATAGATACAGTCTGATCATTTAAAAAAATAGGAAACATTCTGAAATTACTTTAGATACTTTTATTGTATTTCTGCCTCATTTTACCTTATCTTGAGAAAAAGGCCATTTGCAGTGTCAATTATAGGGGGGAGTGGGGTAAAATTAGCTATTTTTTCTTATGTGGTCAAAATATGTTGGGTTTGGGAGAAAGAATAAACCATTTTGTTTTATTATAAAAATCTCCATACCATAAATGGACATTTTAACTTTCATAAAACTTTAATTTTGTTATATTTTAATGTGATCTGTTCAGCAAGCTCTCTGCAAACTATATTGCATCATAAAATGGGCTTGCTTTTAAATAATCCATGAAACGATCATACATATTATAAATCAGTTCACTGCGGCTTATATCTTCTGAAGGAGCTGCTGAATTTACTGTACTTAGAAAGGTTTTTTGTGCTTAACATACAGCACACAAGAGTGATAGAGATACCTAAAACAGTTTGAGATGAGTGCAATTTATATTTCAACAGGATATTATGATTCACATGACTGAGATGCCTATTAGGGTTAAAGCAGTTGAGATGAGAACACATGCAGTATCACTTGCTTCTTTGTCCATCCATCTCCAAGTGCCAAACAACTTAATGGCTATTTAAACGTAGACCTTATCAAAATGATCTCCAATTGCTCTAATTGTACCCCTTTGCTTAAGTTACATCCTTATGTATATGTGGTCTAATCAACTTCCAGTTTCTTTGAGTGCGACAGTATTTTTTTACCAAAACATATGACGCAAAATATTTAAGATATACAGTTACAAGCTGTCACTGTTTCTGTATATTTTTTTTTCTCTCTCTCTCTCTCTATTTGGGTGAACTATTCATTTAAGCATTCATGCTGTCATAATACGTTGTTAAAAGTGTTCTGTGCAGTGAAAAATGTCCCTCATGCACCTTCAACTGCAGCTTTTTTAGCTAAATGAGTTGACCTTTCCTCAGTCTGCATGTTAGTTTACGGTCATAACAAAATAAGCTGGTGTTGTTTTCAGAGACACACACATACACAGACTCAATCTCTCTCTTTTTCATACCTGTATAATTAGAGTCCTAACTGTCATCACATTAGTGTGTGTGGGGAGAATCAGGTATAATGAGCTGGAGATTATGGGCTTTGTGTGCTGCTTCACCGGTAAATGCTCGCCATGCCAAAGGGATTTACAATGAAAGCCAGTGTTATCAGATTACAATAACTGTTTCATTACAGCATTATTTATGCTGTATAAAAGAACAGCATTCTTAATCAGTCAAGGTAGATGGAGGGAAAGGTAAACCACACAGTTTTTCCATTAGTCATTTTGGTTTGTGATGGTTTGTTTTAGTTTTGCAATGAAAATAAATAGTTTATATAAATGAAGTGATACGGTAAATTCTGTAATATTTAATGCTTTATTTTTTTTATCTATCTATCTATCATCTATCTATCGATACAGTATGTGTATATTCTTTTTCTTTCTGCATGCTTATGTAACATGGCAATATATATGCTCATATATAAAAAGAAAGAAAGAAAGAAAGAGAAAGAAAAAGAAAGTGGATGGTCTGATTAAAAATACAGGAAAAAATACATCTGTGGAAAGGAATATGGTGAGAATTGAACTGACAGAGAATAAAAATAATAAATAAAAACATACCTACATGCATAAATACATAAACAAAATAAATGGAATTTATAAATATAATTAAAAAAACAAAAACATTAGTAATGTGGCACAGATTGAAGAAGAAAATGGACAGACTTGTAAATGTATAAATAACATTGGGATAAACAATATTTATCCCATTATTGTCTATACATTTGTAATAAGTTTAATTTTGCAATATTTTTTATTATATAAAATAAAAAGTGTTTTGATGTTAAATTTATTTATTTTTATTTTATAAAAGAAAATGTTTTTTAATATTATTTTATACATATATAAAACTATATATATATAAAAAAATGTTTTGATGCTAAATTACTATAACATTTAATTGAGGCATAGCCTTTAAATATTTAAAGTAATATACATTTATTTTATTTTGTATTCTTTTATTTTATTTTTTATTTATATAAACTAAAAGAAAGTGTTTTGATCCAAAATACTATAGAATTTAATTGAAGCACAGCCTTCAGACATTTAAAGTAATATACATTTTTTATTTTACTTTTTATTTTTAATTTATTTTTAATTTTATTTATATTTATTTTATTTTATTTATATAAAATAAAATAAAATAAAATAAAAAAGTTTTTTGATGCAAAATTACTATAAAATTTAATTGAGGCATAGCCTTTAGACATTTTAAGTAATATACATTAATTAAATTTAATTAAATTTAATTTAATTTTTGTTTATATAAAATTTAAAAAAGTGTTTTGTTGCTAAATTACTATATAATTTAATTGAAGCATAGCTTTTAAACATTTAAAGTAATATACAAGTATTTTATTTTTCATTATTTTATTTTTTATTTAATTTACATTTTTACTTTATTTTATTTATATAAAATAAAATAAAGTGTTTTGATGCAAAATACCATAGAATTTAACTGAAGCACAGCCTTTTGACGTTTAAAGTAATATACATTTTTTATTTTACTTTTTATTTTTTATTTTATATTACATATTTATTTTATTTTATTTTATTTTATTTATATAAAATAAAGTAAAAAGTGTTTTAGTGCATAATTACTATAGAGTTTAATTGAGGCATAGCCTTTAGACGTCTGAAGTAATATACATTAATTTGATTTAATTTAATTAATTAATTTATTTTTTATTTATATAAAATAGTGATGCTAAATTACCATATAATTTAATTGAGGCATAGCCTTTAAACATTTAAAGTAATATACAAGTATTTTATTTTTTATTATTTTATTTTATATTTTTTTAATTTACATTTTTATTTTATTTTATTTTATTGTATTTATATAAAATAAAATAAAGTGTTTTGATGCAAAATACTATAGAATTTAATTGAAGTACAGCCTTTAGACGTTTAAAGTAATATACATTTTTTTATTTTACTTTTTATTTTTCATTTATTTTTATTTTATATTATATACTTATTTTATTTATATAAAATAAAGTAAAAAGTGTTTTGATGCATAATTACTATAGAATTTAATTGAGGCATAGCCTTTAGACATTTAAAGTAATATACATTTATTATTTTATTTCTGTGATCCATTTATTTGGGTCACGACCCACAATTTCAGAACCGCTGATTTAAATGATCTCATTTAAAAACAGAGGGGCACAGAAAGCTGCTGCACCCCTGATGAGAGAGGATATCATTTTGATTTTTAAAATCTGCGGAGGTGTGAACTCACTTGAGGATAAAATCACTGCCTTCACTGACCCCAGTAACCAGCAAAACAGTACTCATAAAACAGCATGGGACCCTTTAAAACAGTCCCAGCTCTCTCTGAAACACAAGAGCTGAAGAGTAGAGAAGTGGGGTGAGGGGTTCAGTAAGAGAAGACGTTTCTGTTTTTGATCAGGACAGGTTCAATCCTCCAAACCTCTGGAATAAACAGAGGCGGGTACTAAATTGGCTGGGTTTTCTCTCCACCAGAGATTTTTTTGGAGGTGACAGGAGTAGAAAGACAGACCCTCCCCCCAACCTCAACTCCTCTTTACAGGAGGCCTCTATGGTTTCTCCCTCTAGAGAGAGAGAATAAGGCCATACACCCTCTGAATCTCATTTAGTGAAGGATTACCTATTAACCCTCCAGAGGACTGAGGGGAAAGAGAGAGTCTGTTTGCCGAGGGACTTTAACAAGAGCTCATGGGCTTCTGTGGGTGGAAATAATAGGACCTCTGAAGGTAGCTACATGTTGCTTAGCTACATGCTAATTCATAAATACAAGCCCAGGGTGTTGCTGCTAGTGTTTAGCTAGCTCATTTACTCACTGTCATGTTACAACACACAGCATTGTCATCATTTTTATCCTTACTGTTAATACCAGCTGTGTTTACAGGCACCCTACAAGTTACTTTTAAAGGAAAACTACCTCAGGTTTAAGATAGCTCAGATGGCTTTCTTCTCAGGCGAAACCATGCCTCAGATTTCAGGCTGTGCCCAAGGTTATTTGAGGGCGGGTAATGATGCTTTTAAACGCCTGAACGTAGCTTTACTCGGGTGTTAAACTAAACGGTTATATATTCACCATATTTAGCGTTAGTGGCTAGCTGTTACAGCTTGCTATTTTACCGGTATTTGTTCTGATTCATACGTTTAGCTTTTAATATCAAGTGTTGTATTCTGTATCAGCAGCTTTTGACTATAGTTAAAGTTAGGGCTGGGCAATATGGCCAAAAAATTATCACGATGATATCACAATAATGTTTTTCATATCAGTCAATTTCGATAATTATCACAATGCATGTCAAATTTTTATTTCTTTCAATTTGAAAGGCAGATTTTTGCTACAATGTAAAAGTTGTAAATACCAGATGGTTAAATGTGGCTTTAAAATATTCTTTATGGTCAGAACAGGACAAACATCTTATGTTTTTTTTAATTCTTCACACTTTGTCCAGTCATTTTTCCTTAACACAGTGGAAAAAAAATATTTTCTTAGTTTTGCATGTTTTAATGAGTATTATTGTTTCAAATCAAGAAACAGGTTTGTGTTATCTGTTAATAGTAATAATAATTATATATATATATATATATTATTTATTTATTTATTATTATGATTATTATTATTATTATTTTTGTCTTAGAAATACACATTTGATAGTAGCTTGAGTTAGGGTGCAGATGTACACTGCCCTCCAAAAGTTTGGAAACACCCCTGGCAAAGTGTGGTTTTGGACGATATCAGCATAAATCCTTATCATTTTTTGGTGCAAATACATTAAAGTAACTTGACATTATCATTGAAGATCAGCAATAATAATTTTCATTTTGATTACATAATAATGGCAACATATACATGTCACAGTATATATTTTATGTAATAAAATATGTTTTTGTAGTTTGTGTTGTCCCTTATCAGTGCAAAATTATCACAAATTAAAAAGGATGCATGCAAATATTGTCCAAAACCCCACTTTTCTAAGGCATTTCCAAACTTTTGGAGGGCAGTGTAGATTTATGTTATCAAAATCAGTAGGCTAATATCTGTAAAAACTGTAGCAACCTCATTTTTATATGGTTACATTTAATTATTCTGACTGCTTAAGGTTTTTTTTTTTATTATTATTAACCATTGCTCTTCCATAGTATCATCCACAGATCATGATAATAACAGTTAAAACCACAAATATAGCATCTCAATACCATGATAACAATGTAATATGGTTCCTAGGTATTTGTATGGAAAACAGTAGGCTAAATACATTTAGTATAAATGCATAAAAGCTATAGCTAATCACAAACAATACTGTAATTATATTCCATTACTCCTCCTTCAATACATTTAATACATGTCTACATTAATAATATAATAAAATTTGACACAAATATACCCACATTTCTGACACAATACCACTGTGCAGTTAGTGCTACTACAGTAAATCTATGATAAATTATGTTGATTTGTAGATTTAAAAACCTTATGCCTGTGTAGTTGTGCACAGTGTTTCTCCTGTTTGTCAGCGCTGTTTCATCTGGCTTTAAACCGAGTCATTTGTGTTCATCACGGAATTCAAGCGCTTCACACTGGCGCTGTTTAGTGACCGAGACTCATCAGCAAGCGAGTGAACGTATCTGCCCTAGTTAGTTCGCGTCGTGACGCCGTTTGAACTTTGGTCCGAGCGTATAAACGGTCCGAGTAGCGCTTTGATTAGCGCTCTTTTGTTCCGCCTTTGCCACATAAACAATATATCGGCCATTTATCGAAATCTTGTTATCGTTTATCGAGAAAATTCATATCGCGCGATAATTATCGTTATTAATTTGTCGTCCCAGCCCTGGTTAAAGTTGTCATACTGACATATGTCTATGAGCTAGCTATGTTTGATTTAGTATGCTGTTCCTCCTCACCTCAGTGCAAGAACTGTGAAACTTTATCGCATCCTTTACCTATCAGAACACCCACTAAGGATTCAGTCACATGTTGCGTGACCTACGACCTCTAGGTTTGCAGCTGGGGAAGGTTTTTACATTCCTCGTCCACTGAGCATTCATTAACCCTTGCAATAGAACCAGTTATAAAGCAGCTAATTGCTAATCCAGCCATTATTAAAGAAACGACTCACTTTTTTAAAAGTTAAAAACCTTATTTCCAACTTCAGATTAGAGATTTTATCTCAGAGCTATTAAAAATCCTCATCTTGGTGTTTAAACCTGATTTTGGATCAAACTTTTTCCTCAGGAACCAGTTGCAACTTGTCTAAACGTTCCTAAATTCAGCATCCATGGTAAATTTAGAAGATAGATGGGTCACCCATGTCTAAGAAAACAGACGTGTTATTATGGTGGATGATGGGATTTTAATGGCCTCAACGATAAAAACACACGCTGTGGTGCACCGAGGGCCGAGCGATGTGATCCGATGACTCCAAGCTCCACAGGAGTCTATATGGTTAGTTTCGTGCTTGCTGATCTCCTATGCTTGTGTTGGTGAGGCTTCAAAGAGCATTAGCTTCAACAGTTTTAAGACTAGGCAAAGGTTGATGAGCTGTAATGTCCTCAAATTAAATCACAGGCCCTGTACTTCTCCAAAACGTGCCCTCGTAGGCCTTTTCACCTCACAAATCTTGAGCCCTACTTGATCAGTGTCTGGTCCTTAGGTTTGGGATTATGGATACTGGTGGTTGTCAGAGGTTCCTGTGTCAGGAATCACTCTGCGTCTGCTATTCCTTTCATCTCGTGGCGAATAGGAGGCCTGTGTTTTTGTCTGAGAGTGGAGATATGTAAATACTCGTGTCAAAGAGGATTTTGAGGAGATGTTTCTCCTATCTTTTAGAGGGTGGGTAAATAGAGGACTGCATCGAAGGGGTAGAAGGTTGTAGTAAATGTTGAAGAACACATCACTGTCCTGAGCTTACCTGTGATGGATGTTGCGTTTGTTAATCCTCTGTGTATTTTATGAGGTTTTAGGTAGACCTGCTGGCTCTGCTTTTATAGTTTCGGACAAGACCGGATTAGACCACCTTACATATACAGCAAGGCCTCATGTTGCCTAGAGCAGGGGTTTTCACACTGGAGTACAGGGACCCCGCAAAGTGTGTTCTAGGGGGTCAGGGTAAATTTAAATGAGAAAGGGAAAAAAAAATTCAATAGGCATTTTAGGGGTATTAATGTTAATGATTGTGTTCTACATTCATATAAATATTTATAAAAATGTAAATATTTATTCTATTGATACACTTCTGTTTCAGTCTATACACATTCTACTGTTCAAAAGTTTGAGGTCAGTAAGAAATTCATATGTTATTTAGCAAGGACACATTAAATTTACCAGTGACATTTTAGTTGAAAGTTGAATTTTCAGCCATTAGTTTTGTCTTTACTGGGTTGCTTAATATTTTTGTGGAAATTATTTTATTTTATTTTATTTTATTTTATTTTATTTTATTTTATTATTTTATCTTATTTCAGAATTGTTTGATGACTTTTGATTAATTTTTGCATATTATTTTCAGCCTTTAGTTTAGTCTTCAGTTATTTTATTTTATTTTATTTTTCAGGATTTTTTTTTTTTAATGACTAGAAAGTTCAAAAAACAGCATTTATTTGAATTATATTTGAATTTATTTTATTTTTTCAGGATTCTTTAATGACTAGTTCAAAAACAGCATTTATTTAAAATAGTTCTCTTTTTTTAATTGAATTTTTTAATTGAATTTTCAGCCATTACTGTTGTAATTACCTATTGTGCTGTTTAATATATTTTGTGGAAACTATGATTTTTGTATTTTATTTATTTTATTGTATTTTATTTTATTTTATTTTTTCATGATTCTTTAATGACTAGTTCAAAAACAGCATTTATTTGAAATAGTTCTCTTTTTTTAATTGAAATTTTGAGTAAAATATTTTAGCCATTAATTTAGTCCTATTGTGCTGCTTAATATTTTTTTTTGGAAACTTATTTATTTTTTATTTTATTTTATTTTTTAATTTGCTTTATTTGTTTTTATTTTTCAGGATTTTTTATGACTAGAGAAAACAGCATTTATTCGAATTTTATTTAATTTTATTTCATTTTTTCAGGATTCTTTAATGACTAGTTCAAAAACATAATTTAAAGGCTGTTTAAAGGAGAACTCCACTTCCAGAACAACAATTTTGAGGAAAGCATTTCAGGGGTTTTCTCCATATAATGGACTTGATTGTTGCCCCGATTTTGAACTTTCAAAATGTAGTTTAAATGCAGCTTCAAAGGGCTCTAAACGATCACAGCTGAGGAAGAAACGTCTTATTTAGCGAAACGATCTGTAATTTTTTTTTCGGAAAATAAAAATGTGTGTACTTTTTAACCACAAAAGCTTGTGTAGCACTAGCTCTGGGATGTGCGTTCACAACGATACGTACTATTGAATCACGTCGAAAAGTCATGCGAAACGTAGGCGGAACTACAGACCCAGTGTTTACAAAGTGAACGCGCAAAGACTAAGGAAGTGCAAGTAACTCAAACGCCGTTTACAAATAAAAAGGTACAACGATGTCGGACAATTCTGAAGTTGTAGGAGAAAATAAGATTGAGTTTTTCGCCATACTCTACCTTTTTGAGCCAGAGTACACAGATGATGAATTTAGATGTGATTCGTAGCATTATGGACGTGCATCCCAGAGCCTGTGCTACACAAGCTTTTGTGTTTAAAAAGTATACAAATTTTTATTTTTCAGAATAAAATGACTGTTCGTTTCGCTAGATAAGACCCTTCTACCTCGGCTGGGATCATTTAGAGCCCTTTGAACCTGCATTCAAACTACATTTTGGAAGTTCAAAATCAGAGCACCCATGAAATCTCTTATATGGAGAAAAATCCAGAAATGTTTTTTCTCAAAAACCATAATTTCTTTACGACTGAAGACAGAAAGACATGAACATCTTGGATGACAAGGGGGTGAGTAAATTATTTGTAAATTGTTGTTCTGGAAGAGGAGTTATCCTTTAATATTTTTTGTGAAAACTAGTTTTATTTTATTTCATTTTTTCAGGATTCTTTAATGACTATTTCAAAAACAGCATTTATTTGAAATTGTTCTCTTTTTTAATTTAATTTTTATTTGAATTTCAGCAATTAATTTAGGCTTCATTGTGCTGTTTATTTATTTATTTATTTTTTTTTTTTTTGTGGAAACTGTTATTTTATTTTATTTTTGATTCTTTGAAAAACAGCATTTATTTTTAAACAGATTTTTGTTTTGTAACAATGTAGGACTTTACTGTTACTTTTGATCATTTTAATCCCTCCTTAAGGAATAAAAGTATTAATTAAAGAATAAAGTCTTGCTGACCCCTAACCTCCAAAGGCTACTGTGTATGTGCACATATGTGTATATTTTTGTCTTTGTATGTGTGTATATACATATATGTATATATACATAATATGTGCATAATATCTGCATTTATATTTTAGGAAAGGGGGCCCTTTGCATGGTGATTGTCATATTTGTGAGTCCATGGTTTCAAGAAGTTTGAAAATCCCAGAATAATTCATGTCATGCATGTCATTGTCCACATAGAAGGTCTCTTCTCAATACAAGAGATCATTACCATAAACATGTCTTCTTCCCACTTCAGCTCTCCCATTCCCTATGCTTACTCTCAGTCCTCCTGTCACTTTTACTTGCCTTTGACCTGCTCTCCACCAGCGTGAAGAACTTGGCGAATGCCAATGTCAAAGTTATATCCAACTCTGACATTGCCACTAGCGTTACTCAGACATTACATCCAGTGACAAATACAGCCTGCTACAATCAGTCAATGAATCAATTAATTAAAAGTTCTCTCAAAAACGAGGCTGTCTCTCTGAAGCCTGTAGCGGTCCCAGCCCAACCATGGGAGATGGATTGCAGGTGCTTCCTGTGGTCGGAAACGACTGATTAAAGAGGTTAGCCCTATCTTCCTTTGCACACTTGCTCTTTTTCTCCTCTGCATCTCTCTCTTGTCATCCCTATCTCTCTTTTTTACAGTTTTGCTTTTTCTGCCTGCTAACATGCTCCCCGAAGTCTACATGGGATCTCGTCGACAGCAGTTGCGTTCCTCCACTTCACGTTCTCAGCTGTGGCCAATTCAAATAAATAAAAAAATTGTCTCCCATAGCTCTGTTTAGGGAACAACAGCTGAGAGAAGCGTGTCTAAACAGGGTGTGAGGGGGGACATTCCCTCTACTCTGACAATATGCCAAGTTGTTTTATTAAGTGCACACCCACCCAAAAGTGTCATGTGAATTCACACATGCCCACTCAGATTGTGAAGCCGAGTGATTTTTAATTCAACAAGTATAGGTGTATTAAGGAGTTATCTTGCTTGGGGCACCAAGGAAAAAATAAATAAAAGGAATAAAGAAAAAGGTGCAATTTCCACATATCCTCACAGTGAGAAGTTCAGTGTGGCTGACAAATTATTTTATGTTCATATCTGGCCTCCGGCAAGATGTTAAGCATGATGCTGTAATGTGTAATGCGTTCAGAACTCGTGTTCTATCAGCATCACAGCGGTGAGCTCATCCTTCAGACCAACATGACTGGATGTTTTGCACATCTTCAGTCTAGAGAGACAATGTCTGTCTTTTAGCTCCCGTACAACAGGAATGTGAAAACATACAGCTTCGAAAAGAACACAAAGCATAATATTCCTATTTTTGGTATCCATCCAATGCAAAAGCAAGCCTACGGGTGAGACTTCTTGGTTCATTAGCCGCTATAGGGAAATAACGAGAAGAATAACAACGTGCAGTAAATGGTAAAACTGTTTACATTAATATATTATAATAATATGGAAAGACAGCAAAATGAGCTGTTTTGTACAGCTAAAAATATCTGGACGCAGATGAGACTGAAAAGCCAGACCCATAGAATTTACAAATGGCCGCACCCACTCTTACAGGAAGGAAAAGGATAGCTTATCAGCTTTTTTGGTTTTTCACAACATGACTTGGGTATTATCATTATTCTTTCCATTCTTGTGTGTTTTAATAAAAGGGAGGGCTGTTTTCCTGTTTCTAATTGAATATGTTCCAATGAAGTACCATATTTGTCTGAAGTAAGCTATACATATAAGTAAGTTGAATATAGTATAGTACGTTAAAATATATTACATCTATTGTAAAATGTGGAAAATATACACTTAGCAAAATTTTGACATCAATTTGTTTATTTAATAATAATAATAATAATAATAATTCTTGAGAAGAAAAATCAGCATATTAGAATGATATCTGAAGGACTGTGTGATAAAGACTAGATGAATGGCTGATTTTTTTCACAGGATTAAATAGCATTTTAAAAGACATTAAAATAGGAAATAGTTATTAAGGGTATCTGCAGGATTTTTAAGCTCCAATTTAAGACTTGTTAAGACCTTTTTTAAGACTTGCACAAATGAAATTAATATCATATGTAAATATGAACTGTAAAATATTTGTGAAAAGCATGAATACAGTTCAGATACAGGTTTTTCACAAAAACAAAACCTTTTATAAAAACACATTTCGGTCTTTAAACCATTTTAAAGAAATTTTTGGGTCAAAAGTATTAATTATTATATTAATCTATTAATTTAAACAATTATTATCAATTGCGTGATATAAACTCGTGAGTTATAAAGTCAGAATTGCAAGATATAAACTCTGACATTCTGACATTTTTCGGACGAGTTTATATCTCGGGAATCCAAACTTTTTTCTCAAAATTGCGAGATATAAACTCGCAATTGTGAGTTATAAAGTCCAGTGTTATAATTGTGTGCAATTACAATTGTGTATTATAAAGTCAAAATATATTTCATTAATCTGACTTTATTTCTCAGAATTGCGATTTTATCATGCAATTCTGAGAAAAAAAAGTCAAATTTGTGAGTTTCTATCTTGCAGTTCTGACTTTATAACTCGCATTTGAGTTTATATCTCACAATTCTGAGAACAAAAGTCAGAATTGCGAGTTTGTATCACGCAATTCTGAGGAAAAAAGTAGTATTTTGAGATGTAAACTCGCAATTGTGAAAGAAAGTAAAAATTGTGAGATAAAGTCGCAATTACCTTTTTTTTTATTTTTTATTCAGTGGCGGAAATGGGCTTCCATACATTTACAACTGTACTTGTTTGCTGCGTAAAAATATGGGTTGATTTTCACATTGGTCTGAACAAAAACAGCAGACAGAAATGCAAATCCATTTTCTGCCAGTAGGTGGTGCTTTCAGGATGGTAGAAATATAGTGGTTTTCTTTGCTAATGACTGTACACAAAGTAGCGCAGCACATGACTTTGAAACGCACAGCGCTCATATTAATTCAGTTAAATTCAAGTTTAATCGTCACATTCAGCCATATTGCAATTCTTGTCTTTCCGTTGCCACATTTAAGACCTCTTGAAATCTTAATTAAGACTTTATTGTACCATTTAAGACTTTTTATGGCCTTAAACTTAATGTAAAAATTTTTAAGGACCTGTGGAAACCCTGGTATTTTAAATTGTAATAGTATTTCAGTGTTACTGATTTTACTATATTGTTTTCATCAGAACATACAAGAGTTCTTAAAAAATATGAAAAAAAAAATTGTTCAACCCCACAATTGGAGGAAAGATCAGAAATGTTTAAATTATCAGTGAAATCTCCATCTCTTGATCACAGACATAGTTGGTGACTTACATAAATAAGTCTCCCTTTGCTCTCAGTTCAACCTCATTGCCTTCTTTGATTTAAAAAAAAAAAAAAAAAACTGAGAGAATACTGAGGTCTCTGTTGTGATTTTCCTTCCTAAGGGTTTTAGAATGATAATCCAACCTCCAACCTAGTGTATAGTTAATTACAAACACACAAAGTTTAAATTTGCAGTTTTATTCTTTATTGCTATTTTAATTCTTTATCTGTGAGACAGCAAGCGGTAGAAAATCTTGGCAAAAGTTTCACCTAATCCTCCAGAGAGCATGCATAATTTTCAGCAGCAGTATCATTCGGCCCTATAAACAGACATGGCTTGGTGATAAATTAAACCCCTTTGGGTGGAGGGAAAAAATATCGTTAGGGCTTTTGCGGTGACTGAATTTTTCAGGAGTGACCTCTGCACACGGCTGCCAAGAATGCCAGAAATCCTAGTTGCATGGGAGCAGCCGATGAGTTTCTCTTCACTTCTCTGTCTTTCCGCCTCTCTCTCCTCACGGCACACAGCATTAACACTGCCCTCTACAGACGGACCACATCATAACTGATGATGTAAGCACTTTTGCATCTGAGAAGCCTATACTTCTCTGCAGACTGAGGCCGTCTGATCTCACAGACAGTAGACCCAACATAAGGATAGGCTGAATAGGCTCTATAGACTTGTAGAATAGGCGGAATTCAGGAAAGAATATGCCATATAAGCTAAATTCAAGTAATGTGACAAAGAAAACAGAAATAGATATCCTGTCGCTGCATATATTGTTGGTACTGAGTGGTGGAAGTGGACAAATAAAATCAATGCTATCTTTATTTACAACATAAATAAAGAATGAATAATATAGTCTGATGGCGCATTACGAAGTGAGCTAATGGTGTATTAGCACTGCGGTCAGTGGTTTGGGAGTCTTGTTTACCACCCTGCTGCTCTTCAGCTCTATTCGAACCTGCGCTCCATAGGGATATGTATATGTGTGTGCATGCGTGTCCTTCGCAGGACTCAATAAAGCTGCAGTGCAGCATTGAGGGATCGAGTCGCTCCATTCTTTCAGCACTCACAGTCAACTCTAATGGCCTGGAGCTAAATGCAACACAAAAAACAAGTCCCGCGACGCATGTTCAACACTCCACAGACACACGTGGCCTGGCTGCTTTTGTGATTGCGTGTGCGGGACTTTGCATATTCTTAAGTGGGAGGCTGTTGTGAGTAATTTGTTGTGCCTGTGAGTGGGAATTTGTGTTGAAGTCCTTGAGAACGTGACAGTTAATGGAGGTCTACAGCACTGCTCTGAAAAAGCCCACAGGCTGCTCTTCGCTAATTAACTAATTATTCTTATTTGTTCCCCTTCTGAACTTGTGATTGCTGTACCTCGCTAATGGCCTGCAGTTTTTAGGACCTCTTATAGGCCTGTAGGTGAGAAAAATGGCAAATGAGATCGCTTTAAAGTCAACCTGAAATTTTAGAACTGTATTGTGGCATATTTTGGTAAAGAAACATCAATTTTAAATAACTAAGAACTCATTTAAATCTCCTGAGATAAACATGTTTTTTCCCTGCACATGTAGAGATTTAAAAAAAAAAATCTGTCATCATTTATTCACTCTCAAGTCATTCCAACGCATATGATGTTTAGTTTCCATAGACCTCACAATTAGAAATTCTGAATAATGAAATGGTTTTCCTTTTCCATGCAATTACAATGAATGGAAAATAGTACAAAAGTACAATTAAGCTGTCATAAATGTGTTCAATACGATGCTTGCAACACATTCTGAAGTCATACGGTAGCTTTTTATGGGAAACACCAAAATTTAAGACAGAATTCATAATGATTATTTCTTATCTACTGAGCTTTTACCTATTGCATGCAAATTATTGGGTCACTCGAAAACTGGATCAATCAGACTGGTTTTGCTAAAGGGTTACTTCACCCAAAAATGAAAATTCTGTCATTAATTATTCACCTTCGTGTCGTTCCAAACCCGTAAGACCTTCATTCATCTTCACGACACAAATGAAGTTATTTTTGAGGAAATTCCAGAACAATCTCATTCTTGGGTGAACTAGCCCTTTACTTTACTTTCCGCTACTTCAGCTTGACAACATTTTGCAAGAAGATTTTGGTCTGTGTTGTTTTCGAAGTTTTGAAATATAGTTCATGAACCATTTAGACCACTTTTTATGATACTGTTTATTTATTTTGGAGTTTGACAGCCCCAGTTTTTATTAACTTTGATTATATGGAAAAGAATTAACTGATTATTATTCAAAAATGTGATTTCTTATGGAGGAAAAAGATTTGAATACCGTAAGGGTAAATAAATAATGTCAACATTTTTCGGCAAACTGTTCATTATAGGCATTTCTTGGTTTTTAAGGAACACCATGCCTATCCAGTTTCCCCTATTTTGCTGATGATTGCCACTGCTGAAGATTTTGGTAACAGTGAGTTCTCTGACAGAAGGTAGAGAGGCGTCTTCTTCCGAGGCCTATAATTATAGTCATCCCATGTGCACCACACAAAGCATCTTAACTTGAGATGAACTCATGAATGCACTTTTCAGGGAAGCTCCAGCCGCACAATGCACCACCTCCTCTCTTTAGTTTGCTTTCTTTCTCGCTTCTCTCTGTATCAGCTTCTATCTCTCTAGCTCTTGCTGGGCGGTGGCGTGCAGCAGCTGTTGTGGGTTGTGAAGGAGCAGCTGGTATGTGTGTGAGTGTGTTTGTGTGTGAGGGGCTGGGCACTCTCATCCTTCCCTGACTGGAATAAGCAGCCCAAGCATCCCAGAACTGCACACACCCTTTAAACCTGCTGTCCTTCTCACAAATACCCTCTTCTGTTTATTTAGCGCTCAACGCATTTCTAGCTCTTTGCATCATCTGTTTAGACTCAATACACAGCACACAATTTATAGCCTCTATTATGAATTCATAGCATGACTCTTTTACGATTACACTCTATCAATCATGCGATAAAGCCACTAACCAATATGAATTGAAACAAAGTTGTTTGGTTGTAACTTTTGGTTATCAGAAGTTGGTTTCTCCTTTCATAAAGTGTAAAGGCGATGAGGGTCAATGAAGTTTAGTGAAAGGTTGCGTTAAATGTAAAATTTGGTGGGAAGTGTTGATAGTAACATTTGGGGAGAAATTATACTGATTGTAGAAGAACATTTTGTTGAGAAATTATGTTGACTGTAAAGTGTCATGAAAAATTAGGATGAATGTAGACTTTGGTAAGAAATTCTGTCAAATGTAAAGTAAATTTTGGTGAGAAATTGGGATGTGTAAAGTTGATGTGAAATTTGGCTGAATGTAAAGTAACTTCCAGTGAGAAATTACATTGAATTTTAAAAGGTTTTGTGAGAAATTACACTGAATGTAAACTTAGGTGAAGAATTGGATGAAGGTAAAGCAAGGTTTGGTGAAAAGTGAGGCTGAATGTACAGTTAAGTTTGGTGAGAAATTAGAATGAGTGTAAAGTTGATGAAATTTGGATGAATGTAGGGTTATTTTTAGTAAGAAATTACACTGAATTTTAAAAAGCTTGGTAAGACATACTGAATGGAAATTTAGGTAAGAAATTGGATGAAGGTTAAGTAAGGTTTGGTGAAAATGAGGCGAAACGTAAAGTTTGGTGAGAAATTTGTCTGAATGTAGGTTAACTTTTAGTAATAAACTAAGCTGAATTTTGAAAAATGTCCGGTTAGAAATTACACATGTACATTTAGGTGAGGAATTGGATGAAGGTAAAGCAAGGTTTGATGAAAAGTGAGACTGAACGTAAATTTTGGTGAGAAATTAGGATGAATGTAAAGAAACTTTTAGTTACAAATTTACTTGGAATTAGGATTTAGGATTTAGAATTTTTCCTCCATATAATGGACTGATATGGTGCCCCAAGTTTGAACTTCCAAAATGCAGTTTAAATGCGGCTTCATACAGTCCCAAATGCAGTTGTAAATGATCCCAGCCAAGTAAAAAAGTGTATTTTCTCCCATAACTTTAAAAATCATTTCAAAATCATCCTACATCGCTGCAGAAGTACCAACCCAGTCTTTGCAAAGTGAACATGTAAAGGAGATCAAACACCCTTAACAAAAAAGGTAAAACAGCGATATAGGATGATTTTGAAGTTGAGGGAGAACATGAGATGAGAGTTTTTCGACATACCCTAACTGTCATAAACTGGAAAAAAACAGAGTTCAGGCAGAGCAAGACAAGACGAGCGTTTGACATTGAAAAGTATATAAATTGTATTATATTTATGAAAATAACCGATCGATCGTTTCACTAGATAAGACCCTTCTTCCTCAGCTAGGATCTTTTACAACCGCATTTGGGATCGTTTGAAGCTGCATTTAAACTCAATTTTAGAAGTTCAAACTCAGGCCCCATAGCAGTCCATTATATGGAGAAAAATCCTCAAATATTTTCCTCAAAAAACATAATTTCTTTACGACTGAAGTAAGAAAGACATGAACATCTTCATGAGTACAGTATCTGTAAATTTTTGTTCTGGAAGTGGACTTTAAATGTGGATTTATTTATTTATTCATTTATTTATTTATTTATGAAGTTAAATGTAATTGGGTTGTGTTTGGGTCATTAATCTTTACGGTATGTTGTAAACAATATGAATCTGTTATGTAAGGGTTAAGTTCCTAAGCAGATGAAGTGTTAAGACTAAACCTCAAAGGCCAATGGGAACTCTGGAGTAATACAAGACTGCTGCTGTAACTGCAAATGTAGTGCAGATGCTAGTGTTCGGAACAAGCCAGAATCCAAAAACAATAGTAGTATAAAAAGGCTGAAACTGTAACTGCTGAAAGAAAGTTGAGCACAAATCCACTAGTTTTAAGTTAGCTAATTTAAAAAACTCACACAAACTTGAAATTTACTATAATGACACACTTCTACGTTTTTCTTTTTATTATGCTTCCTCTGTAAAGCTCAAAGTTTCTGCCCCCGGCAATGTTAACTGCATTCTCTATGCCTGCAGGTAAAATCTGTTCATCATGGCCTCAAGAAGAAAAACACACCACTTATTATATGCTCAGGTTTGCACAGATTTTTCTCTCTAAACTAAGGATGTGTATATGCACCAGGAATGAATTCACGATGCATTTTAATTTTGAATACTTAATAGAAAGTAAGCAAAATATGACTGTATGCAATACTGATAAATGTATCCAAGACTGATACAGTAACTGCTTCTAGTGAAGAGAAGAAATTGTTGAATAATGTCATTATTTTTGTTTTAGTTGTGCGCAAAAAGCATTCCTGTAGTTTCATACAATTAGGGTTGAAACACTGATGTCACATGGACTGTTTTAATGATGCCCTTATTACCTTTCTGGGCCTTGAACGTGTCAGTTGCGTTGCTGTCTATGCAGGGTCAGAAAGCTGTCAGATTTTATTTGAAATATCTTAATTTGTGTTCCAAAGATGAACGAAGGTCTTACGACATAAGGGTGAGTAATTAATAACAGGATATTCATTTCTGGGTGAGCTATCCCTTTAAATTTCAAATTTTGTTTAGCCATGGTATGGAGCTGTTTTAAGGCAAAGTGTCTGTGGTTTAAGACATCTGATGGGAATTTAGCAGACCATGGTGTTTCCCAGAAGAAAAACTCAGCAAGACTTCAGCTGTATTGACTTAACAAAATATGCAAAGTGGTGGTGACATCATTCTGTTAGCTATCCTGGGAATTGTGCTCTGTCAACACACACAGCAAACCATGCAAAGGAAGAGCAACAAACTATCACACCTATCACAGCCTTTTTTTTCTCACACCATAATTTCTTGAGTGCTTATAATGAGGCTATTGCTTTGAAGGTTTAATTCACCCAGAAATGCAGATCTGTTCTAAATCTATGACTGGTGACTGAATGATGACAGAATTTTCATTTTTTTAGGGGAACTATTCCTTTAACTTGCCGTGTGTGTGTGTGTGTGTGTGTGTGTGTGTGTAGGAGGCACTGACTGAGAGAAGTGGGTAAGGCCAGAGGTGGACTTCTATAGGTCACAGCCTTTCAGCAAGAGAGAGAGAGCAGCTCAAAGGTGAATGACTGCTGAGGGAGAAAAGGCCTCTTGTTCTGCTGTTCACAAAAGCCAGAGCCGGACATTCCTAAATAATCGATCACTTTTCTGCAGTGGTTGCTCCCTCTCTGAACTTATCTCCCTTTGGGCTTTATCAGTTTGGCAGGGTTTTTTTTTTCCTTTATGATTTTATTTTGTGTTATTCTTCTTTTCAGTGCATGCAAGTGTAATTTTTTTAAGCAATAGCTCTGTTCCAAAACTAAAGGAACATGAACTTTAGCTTGTTGGTAATGGATGCTGATAAGTGACTGATTTGAAACGCTTTACAAAAGGCATTCTGACTCTGAAACTCAAGTCGCAACTTGCTAATGCCACAATATTATAATATACATACCATTATACATAAATATTGGATGAAATTATCAGTTTTTTTGCTACTTGTCTGTTTTGGCTAAAATACAAGTAATAAAGGATATTTAATTTGCTGCTAAATGATAAATCTACATGAACATTCAAACTCTTTTTTTCTGTCCTTTATTTATTTATTTATTTTTGAGTGATTTCTTAAGCTGCTGACATGACACTTTAATAAATACTGGATAAAATTATCCACACTTAAAAGGATAGTTCACCCACAAATGAAAATTCTGTCATTAATCACTCACCCTCATGTTGTTCCAAACCTGTAAGACCTTAGTTTAACTTTGGAACACAAATTGAGATAGTTTTGATGAAATCTGAGAGCTTTCTGACCCTACATAGGCAGCAATGCAACTACAACGTTCAAGGCCCAGAAAGATACCAAGGATATCGATAAAATAGTCCGTGTGACATCAGTGATCCAACCTTAATTTTATGAAATTACAAGAATACTTTTATCTTAATTTGTGTTTCAAAGATGAACAAAGGTCTTACTACTTTGAAACGACATGAGGGTGAGTAATTAATGACAGAATTTTGGGGTGAACTATCCCTTTAACTACACAAAACTGTTTTATTGATACTTTCTTTATCATCTTAGATTTATTTTTATCACTAAGCTTATCAGAATACATTTTGGCATGGAAAAGCCCTATGAAGGCCCTACAATTATGCTAAAACGGTACATACCCTAAACTTTCGCTTACAAAAATTAACCATGGTTTTACTACAAATGAAACCCAAAAACCATGGTTATTATAGTTAAACCATGGTAACCACAAATTAACTATGGTTTTGCTAGGCTAACCATAGTTTAACCATTTGTAGTCAAACTGTGGTTATACAAATGTGGCCCTAGACCACAAAACCAGTCTTAAGTAGAACGGGTATATTTGTACAAAAAGCCAACAATACATTGTATGGGTCAAAATTATCGATTTTTATTTTATGCCAAAAATATTATATTAAGTAAAGATCATGTTCCATTGAGATATTTTGCTAATTTTCTACCTTAAATATATCAAAACTTAATTTTTGATTAGTAATATGCATTGGTAAGAACATTTGTGACCCTGGATCACAAAATCAGTCATAAGGGTCAATTTTTTAAAATTGAGATTTATACATCATCTGAAAGAATGAATGAATAAATAAGCTTTCCATTGATGTATGGTTTGTTCGGATAGGACAATATTTGGTCGAGATACAACTATTTGAAAACCTGGAATCTGAGGGTGCAAAAAATCAAAATATTGAGAAAATCACCTTTAACAATGTATATTACTAATCAAAAATTAAGTTTTCATATATTTACAGTAGGAATTTTACAAAATATCTTCAGGGAGCATGATTTTTATTTAATTTCCTAATGATTTTTGCCATAAAAGAAAAATCAATAATTTTGACCCATACAATGTATTTTTGGCTGTTGCTACAAATAGACCCCAGCGACTTAAGACTGGTTTTGTGGTCCAGGGTCACATTTGTACAACTTTAAAGGCAATTTTCTCAATATTTTGATTCCAGATTTTCAAAATAGTTGTATCCCAAATATTGTCCTATCCTAACAAACCACACATCAACGGAAAGCTTATTTATTCAGCTTTCAGATGATGTATAAATCATACATTTTTTAAAAAAAAAAGACCTTTATGACTGGTTTTGTGATCCAGGGTCACAAATGGTAATCAATACTCAAAAAAAACATGGTTACTATTCTTTTACTATAATAAAACCATGGTTAATTTAAGGTTGGTTTAGCTTTTATGTGAATAACTTACTTATTGTCCCTCAAAATGTTGTCTACATAGTCCGCTCACTAGGTCTTAGAACAGAATGACCTTGTGAAAGTGCATTTAACCGAGGTTTCAGCTTTTTACGTTGAATGTCAAAAAAATGTGACAACTTTGCTGTTAATTAGCACAAAGAAGAACATGCCCTTTAATGTTCTTGAGGACTCTGTTTGGATGAAAAGGTTAATCTTCAGTTTATTGCCACCAGCAGTCAAACAGATTGTATCTTCTGGATTCTGTGCGGTGGCGTATTGATTGCGTGACGTCATAGTCCACTGCCATGACATTTGTGTATATCCCATGCTGCGCAGACCATTACACCGCTATTGATGTCTACCTGTCCCCTCATTCAGAGACAGCCTCTCAGCATCTTAACCACTATTGATTGCGGCTTGCTAAATAATTCCCCTACTCCGACATAATTTGCGCTGCAAAAGTCTGGTTCGGTCTGAGCAAAGTGTTTCTAGCCTGGCTCGAATCCTTTACCTCCTTATCTAATGGAACACAGTGTGATTTAGTGACTAGAAAACAAAACAGATATTTTTCCGATAAGATCCTCCCTTTTTTCCCTTTAGTCTCCTAATCACACAAGTGTGCGATTTCATTCCCATTTCATGGGAATGAAATAGGAAGAGCGGAGATAATGTTTTTCCTTAGATTCTTGCGTGCGATACCAAATGTGTACACAACAAGAGGGTAATTTTCTGTGTTCAATGAATGTAGCACTCCGATCCTGAGGTTTCAAGGTAAACACATTAGGAGCGACGGTAGAGAACAATGTTTCCCTTTATACATCGGTGAATAGATTTATAAATTCACCTGTTTATATGATTCCTCTTTGAAAGCTTGGTGTCAGATTTGTTTATCATGCTGAAATGAATCCATTTTTCGCCCTCCACTCTGATTCTTTTACCAGCGTAAGGTTTCTTTCTGACATGTAAAGTATAAGGGTTTGTGGGCAGCAATTAATTCTGTGCCTTCAGGGCCTCACAGGCTTTGTATCTGGGGTCAGGAGGGGTCAGGACACATTTTCCTCCCCTCTGCGTGTGTTTGTGTGTGTAGGTGTGTGTGTTTCTCGCTAAGTACTTGCAGGCTGATCGCAAGGCTAATTCTAACTAGCAGCTGGTCCTTTTCACTCTCTGTTTACTTTTAAATGCTAAATCTGCTGCTGCCCATCAAGACTTCTCTCAGACTTTCAACCTCGAAATCTAACAATCAAGAGCCTCTTAATTAAAACCAGGCCAAAGCTCCCAGCTTGCTGTTTTCAGCTCCTGTTGATGTAACTCTTCAGTAGGTCTCTCAGATTCAATATCCTTGTCTCACCTTTGTTTATAGAATACAACAATTAGGTTCTGAAAAAGTTCCAGAAAAATTCCAGAATTCCCATTCCGATTCTGGAAATCCCTTTTATTTTCTCCTTAGCTGAACTGACTAGTGAACCTTTAAAACACAGGTTTACTGTGAGATATTAACTTGGTAATCAATGGTATATGCTTTTTTTATAGCCTGCATATTGCAATAAATGTGAAATCATAAATATTTATACAACAGTTCTTTTTGGTCCTCGAATCTGATTGGCTGAGAGGAGTGCAATATTCTAGTGATAGCAGAACTCCAGCCGTTTCACCGTTTGTATCAGTCCACTTGCAGCATTTCTCACAGTGAGTGTCATGTTGGACACCCAAATTCACTATAATATTATAAATAATAATGTTTTTGTCTCTGTTTTTAGATAAGAATGTTCTTGTTTACACTTCAAATATGGTTTGTTAATAACGATAATGTCTATTTGAAAATTTGCTTTGACGTTTTCACAGATGTGAGCTCCAGGAATCAGCTGCCGTTCAGTGCTCATGAACAGTCTTTTTTTTTATTTAAAAACATCTTGGTTTTAATTTGTCATTCACTGTGCATTTTGAGATTGCAGATACTGAATCAGAGATTCAAGCCATCAAGTACACAGTAACTTTGTCTTTTTGTTTGATTTTCAACTAATTTGTTGCTTCAAATCAAAGTTTGTAATGTTGCCATTCACCCCATAGCTGGTTATTTTGGTTCACGGCCTAAAACACTATTCTGAAATTCCTAGTGGGAAAAATGGATGGGAAAAGTACTTCCAGAACCAAGACTGCTTAAAAAGAGGGTGGGCACTGTTTCGCTCTGTAGTGTCGCAGACCTTCACTGCCCCTGAGATTATTCCAAACACTGCACGTTGTGTCAAGAGGCCATCTGTCAGAGGGAGGGAATCTGACTTTCTGTCCGAGCGTAAACAGTGATGGCTCTTAAGCCGCCTGTGAGTTTCAGTGTCATGTAAATTCCAGTACTGAGTAATGTCCAATCCTAATCCAAGGGCACAGCTGAGTAATGGCCAGGCTGTAATCCAAGGTGCACAGCTGCTTTAGGGTCACCAAACTCACACAGACATAAACACAAATACACACATGTAAACACAAAAATACTCCTGAGAATGGAAATGAGGTAAAACTTAAATGAACTGGACTCACTGGAAATTTGTCATCGGAATTGTGTAAATATTACTTGTTAAATTTGCTGTCTACCACAGTTAAAAATACATAATGTTTGAGAGTATTTTTTATTTATTTTTTTTATTTCAAGTGGTGCTTTCAAGTACAAAGGTTGCCACAGTGTAACAGTGTTAGCATACTGCTATGCTTTTTTAAAGGGTTAGTTCACCTGAAAATGAAAATTCTGTAGTTTCTTATCCTTATGTCATTCCAAACCGTAAGACCTTCATTCATCTAAACACAAATTAAGATATTTTTGATAAAATCCGAGAGCTTTCTGACCCTGCATAGACAGCATGCAACTACCATGTTCAAGGCCTAGGTAGTAAAGACATTGTTAAAATAGTCCATGTGACATCAGAAGTTTAACCGTAATTTTCTGATGCTACAAGAATACTTTTTGTGTGCAAAGAAAACAAAATAATTTATTCAACAATTTCTTTTCTTCTGTACCAGCGGTTTTTTGTTTGTTTGTTTGTTTTGGGTTTTTTTGTTGTTGTTGTTTGTTTGTGTTTGCTTGTTCAATTCCCAATTGATGCATGCTTGTGTAAGTCAGTTAGAAGATACACAAACCTTTAGATATTTTTAACATAACTTCTGAAGAGAAATGGCACAGAAACTGGACTAGGAATAAAATTTTGAAATGTGTTCAGCTACAGTTTTGTGTTCAGCAAATGTGTTTAGCAAAACTTTTTGAATTTGAAGAGGTAAGTTGTACTTAGTTTGAAAACATGCAAGTATCTTCTGTTGCTTCTAAAGGGCAGTACTAAATGGAAAAAAAAGATATTTCAACAAAATAAGAAAAATTTGGACATCTTCATCCTGTTCAAAAGTATTCACCCCTTCGCTCTTAGTGCATTGTGTTTCCTTCTGGAGCATCAGTGAATATTTGAACCTTTTTTTAATAGTTGTGTTTGAGTCCCTCAGTTGTCTTCAGTGTGAATGGATGGATCTCAAAATCATACAGTCACTGCTGGAAAAGGTTCAAATATTCAAAAGATGCTGGAAAACTGAGGAATCTGCAGGACCTGGAGGATTTTTTCTCAGTGTTTAGGTTAACTGTACAGAACAAACAACGGGCCTCATGAACAACAATTACAAAACAAAAAAACAGTCATAGATCATCCCAGTAACCACACACAGTATTAAGAGCCAAGGGTTCCCAAACTTTTGCGGGGGGTTATTTTAATAATTCAGCTAATTTTATTTTTTATTTTTTGTCTTGTGGACTATATGTAAACATCTTTTATGTAAAATATCTTACTCCGTACAGCACTAAATAAAAAATAACATGCATTTTGTATGAACTCTCTTATTTTGTTAAAATTACTCATATTTTCACAGATTCTGCAAGGGGTTCCCAAACTTTCGCATAAAACTGTATATGCATATGCTAGTCAGTGTTTGCATCAAATCTGTACTATACTTGCCCACACCTGTTACGTGCCACAGGTGTGTCTAAATACAAATTACAGGAGCATCACATGCTTGAAAAGCAATTATTTCTTACAATTTTGACAAGGTGCCAATAATTTTGTTGAGTTCTGTGTGAAAGTTTGACTTTTCTTCTCTGTTTTTTTTTTTTTTATGTTGTTGCAGTGCAAACAAAAACAATAAGCATGTGAATACCAAAACATTTGCAATTGGAACAATTTTTTTTAGAGAAGTGTTGCATTTTCGGACAGAATTGCAAGGGTGCTGATATTTTTGGCCATGACTGCATATGAGTGGAAATAGACATCTTTACATTTATTTTAAGTGGTACTTGCTTATGAAAAGATCCCCAAAATTTTACAGTGTTAGCATGTTGCTGTAAAACTGCTGATTTGTTCTGTATGTTTGCATGTTTCTATCTGGTTGATAAAGTGTTTTAGTGTTTTGTTTTCTTTGTGGTTACTTGTTGGTCCAAGTCGAAAGGTCTATTCCCAAGACAGTTATTTTAATTGTACATAAGTTGTATCATGTCTGTGAATGTGAGAGTAATGACACCTCAGCAAACACTACGAATAAGAAACAATTTACAAAGGCAGATAAAGTGGCACTGCCATGTATCGAAGGGGTTAACATTTTGATCAAGTATGGCTCAAACCACAAGGAAACTTGAGAGCAAGCTACACAGCAACCTAAAGGAATTCTGGGAAATGAATCATTGCCTTCAGCTCACAGGGTGGCCTGTCATGCACCATGGAAATGTAGGGCGAGCAAAATGAACTGAATCTGTGTTTTAACAGATTTGACTTAGTAGACGCTGCTGACCCTAAATTGCCCTTTCAAAGCCCCAGGCATTGCACAGTCTGCAAATGTCAGAGATATTCTTTTAGTTCTGAATAATAGAAATGCAATTTTAAGTCACCCAAAAACACAGATCTGAACTGTGTTACTTTAACTTCGTCAGTCGTCTGTAGCCTACTTCTGTGGAGACACCGGAGATTTATATGAGATAATTACGTGACTGTGTCTTCCGGCTTCTGGAAAGATCAATTCATTCAATCAATTCCATTTTTAAGAGGATATCTGAGATTACGGGCATGTGGACAGGCTCCATAAGGCTCTTAATAGGTCACTAAAATGTGTGTAAGAGGCTCTTTCAATGCCACAATCCTCTGAGCGAACTCACATCGGCTTTCCGTTTAACCAGCGAGCGAAAAAGAAGTGAACAAATAACGGCATGAAAAGATCAGCTGGCACTTTTTTGGCGAGTTTTGCTGATTACTGTTTACCTTAATGGCCTTTATTGGCCAACGCATGAGAAATCGATAGTTTGCCACGCACCTCAGTAAAAATCAATATTTATTGGGCTCACATCCAATGTTTAGTCCAAGGGCAAAGAGGGTGGTTTCGGACAGAGGAAAATTTGTAAAATACAATGTCAAACAAGCAATTACCCATAAAAACAAGTCACTCATAGAGTCTTTTTATTGAATAACAAAAATAGACCCTGTGGGCCATTATAGTAAAGAAGGGAATCTGATTTGCAAGCAGTGCCTGAAGGCACTTTGTGTATCTCATATTGACCGGCCCCTAAATATGCATTTTAAAATGAAAACCACAGGTCAAGATTCAACCATATTCTATGGCCTGGTAACAAATTATATACAGTCTTTAATGGATGAATGTAATTTTATTCAGTAACCATATAAAAATCACTAAAGCAATCTGTTTAGAAAACAGAACTGTCACATTGTGAGATATAAAGTCACAATTGAAATAAATAAGTGCAGTTGCAATATATCAGTTATCATCTGAGGTAAAGATAATACTTAAACACCTGAAAATTAAATCTCATTTAGTTATGAAATAGCAGCATCTGAGAAATAACAGGTTCTGAATTGCCGACTAGGCAGAGTAACAGGCTCAATAGGGTAAATATGATAAAGAAGGAAAGAACTAGTCACTGAAACTCAATCCTACAATATTCCCAGCCAGAGAACAGGCGGGAGGCCACAAATATATCTCAGCCCTGAGAGTCTAGTGTGTTTGTTATAGTATGTACAGGATCACATGAACGCATGAAAGCAAGGTGAAAAAAATATGAGGTAAAGTCATGTTTGGTTACAACGTGTTGTTGATTCATACATCATTATACATGGGTGAAAAAAAGGTCTCCTCACACTAGAGATATGATTGATTTACAACTTCAAGTTAAGACATGAACGCTAGCGGTAAATCACATCTCCATCCTCCAAATACTTTCTCTAAAGGTAAAAGAGCTTAACAATTTCTTACTACGAACTCATATTCCTTTGCACAATCTAGGCATTAAATCAATTTCTTATTTTGCTGCAGGATTTTGGTCTGAATTTTAAATAGGTATTGACTGTAATCCCTCCCTTGTTTCTCTTTGTTTATGTTTCCAGGCAAGCAAATGACATTTTATAATGATTCTATCTTTGTGTATTTTTGTCCATGAGCATTCCTTTAAGGTGAATGAAGATTCTTTGGAAAATTGCAATTAGACTAGACAACAGCTGTATTGACTAACAAAGCTGTTAGCATCTTAGCCAAGCTACGAAATAGCTAAATTGGTAGATTTGATTGTGATCATAATCAAGGCTAAAAAGCAGTGGTAAATTCATATAAAATGTAATTTCTGTTGAAACTCGTATGTCAAGTATTTAATGGGCACCTATTACTCCCCTTTTTACAATATGTAATATAAGTCTCAGGTGTTCCCAGAATGTGTCTGTGACGTTTAAGCTCAAAATACCCCACAGATCATTTATTATATCATTTTGAAAATGCCTCTTTTGAGTGGAACCAGAAACACACTGTTTTTGTGCATGTCTCTTTAAATGTAAATGAGCTGCTGCTCCCTGCTCCCTTTTCCAGAACATGGCTGTGCCCTTTACAGCTCGTACCTCAGATACTCTGCCCAAAAAACATCTGTTTGGTTTTGACTATCATGTCTGTCGTGCTGAAATCACGCGTTTTACAGCCATATCAGTTTAAACCTCTGATATAGGGTTTTCTGAGTGCACACATCCATAACAAACGCACAAAAAGCAGCTATCACATGGCATGTGAGTACTAAACTAAGTTTGTTCATGTCTTATTGTGCTTAAATGTTCAAGTACACACAAGATTATGGGTCATTCTATAATTGTGAGTACATCTCATGTCCATAAAGTATATTTTTTTAACATATTTTCATCAGTATAAAGCCCCAATGCAGTACACAATTATATTTTTCCCAATCACACTACTATATGTTGAAAAAGCCTTATCTTTTGTTCAAAAATTATGTTTATATATTATGTACAACCCTGAAGAACCCCGAAAAACCACTGTCAACTAAGTTACCCACTAAGAGTGGATTAATTGACTGTCAGCAGTGTTACACAAGTATTATTGCTGCAGATTTTAACCAGACAATTGTCTGGTTAAAATCTGCAGCAATAAAACTTGTGTATTATTGACTATTTGACTAAATGTTTTTTTTATAAAAAAAAAAAAAAACATTTGACTTATGTTTTTTTATAAAAATATATTTCTAAACATACCATATGCTTAGTAGTTCTAGGCTTCCATGTTGAGTATAGGCCCAAAACACTAAAAAAAAAAGTCAACTAAGTTACCTGTCAACTGTGTTACCAAGTAAAGGTAACATGGTGGACAGTATAGGTGGCATATCATGCACATATTCCTACAGATCACCTATATATATATAGCACTTTATACAATATAGATTGTTTCAAGCAGCTATAGAAGGTCATGTTTGGATTTTTGGGAAAAAGGAAAACTCTTTTCTTCACTTTGTCAAATTCTAAATGTACCCCTAATTATAGAATGACCCTTATGTTAAAGACACACCTAAGTTACAAAAACTCAGTCGGTTATGTCTGTGAAGGGCAGGGTTGGGGTCAATTCAGGAATGAACTCAACAATTCCAATTCAAAGACAACAACAATTACAGGAAACAGAGTTGGAATTGAATTGGAATTACAGGAAGTGGAATTCAATTCAGGGAAATTCCACTGAATTCCGTTTATTGCTGTTTCTGAGCATTTATTTGTGATTGCATTTAGAGACATACATTTGAACTTTATTTATGATGCTTTACAAATACCAAGTAATGTATGAAATAGAGTTGATCAAATGCAAGTAAATAAAAATGAGAACTGTGCATTATAAATTAATAATTGAATGACAGTGGTGATAAGTTTCTGGATGTACTATACATTCAGTATATGATTACCACATAATATATGTCTCAACTCACAAAAAAAAATGAGTCATGTTCATTCATGTATTTCATTCACTTTTTATTGCATCGAATTATCATCATTTCCTGAAATTTGGCATCGCTAAGATTGCACAAACAGTACTCACTTGTAGATGATGTTTAAAATTTGATGTAGCTCGGATGGATCCATGAACAGGTATACCACAATGATTGCAGATTGCTTTATGGTTACCTAAAGTTGTACGAGTCGGTTCACCAAAATTATCCATTATACTGGTCTTCCCAGGCATTCCAGATTTCTCAGCCATTGTCAGTTTAATAGGTTAATCCAAATCTGTGTGTTAATTTTGCAGTCCAGGGTTCATACACAAATCAGATTGTCAAAACAGTCTAAGATCATACACAAAAAGCTATCCAAATACGATCAAATTCTTTTCACTCAGACTAACAGGAAAATCTCCAAACTTACACCCTCAAAATGGGCCCTCACTGGCTTACATTTATACTCCCAGGTTAAGAACCTTCACCTTGCATGGAATTTTGGGAAATGTAGTTTAGGAAAATCTTGTTGGGAACACGCAGAGTGACACATGCAAAAAAATAATCACATTTAATATTTTACCTCTTTAAATATGACTACAATTTGTGAAATGATCATGCTTAACATACTAAACATACAGTACTTTGTATTTCTTTTATATGTTTGTTGATTATGTGATTTACAATATTTAATGTACTATAAACTATTAAGCAAATCAAGTCAAATTATTTTATTTAGCAACTCAAGTGGAATTAAGTGAATTTATTTGATTTCAATTCTGTTTCCTGACATTCCAATTCAATTCCAATTCCATTTCCTGTCAGCTGCATGCAATTCCAATTCCAATTCCATTCCAGGAAGTGAATTGGAATTTACCATTCATTCTCAATTCAATTCATGAATGGCCCCAACCCTGGTGAAGGTGAACAGCTGGGAAAGAAATTGCATGTTTATATTAGATCTGTGTATTAGGTGACAGCATAATATACAGTACCTACTGGACTTTGTCCAGTGAAGTTCTAGTAATATTTATTGACTTTTTTTTTTTACTGTTGTAGAATTCACTGTTTTTGATATTGCATTCAGTCTCCACTTGATGTAAAATCTGGGCCTGAAGCAAATCCATGTTCTCTAGTGGCAGCATTTCAAACTGTTCTGTGGAAAATTTTGGTAAGAATGTAGATATTGTGATGCGATGTGAAAAAAAAAAAAAAAAAGAGAGAGAGAAAAGGACGCAGGGGATGTTTTGCCCCCATTATGATGAAGGTGCCAAAGATGTCAGAGGCTGCTGTGGCGTCTGTCTGCCAGAGACTCCACCAAGCGGTCTGTGTAATGAGAGAATGTTTTTTTCTAAAGACAGAAATGCATGCAAACACTAAACAAAACATTTGTTTTTCTCAAGCTTGGCAAATAGAAAAATATGCAACCGCTTGTATACTTTTCAAGTGCGAATAATAATTACTTGCTTTTTCAGCTGTAATTTAGACAAGTGAGTTATGGGACTTACACTTAAAAGACGTACTTGCACTGCAGTACAAACACGCTTAATGAATGCAAGATGCCTGCTATTTTTACTTACGGTTCTTTTGTGCTATATATACTGACAGAGTGCTTTAAATTAAAACCAGCACACAATTACCCTGATCATTTTAGTTGAAACTGAATAGTTTGTTTGCACATCAGAACTTTTTTTTGCTGTATATGCTGTATAAGTGTTTGATCTGAAATGAATGTTGTTTGCATTGTATTCTGTATGTTTGCATTTGAAACATAATGCAGTGGTCTCACATGGCTATACTGGCTTAGGTTTTCTGGTTGTCATATGTTGAATCGACCGAGGCAGATGGGTACCATGTTTTTTTCCATCCCCACTGTTCATTCAGAGCCCTGGCCTGTTTTGAAACTGAAAGAACAACGTTGTCATGAAGATCCACACACTGACAGTGCTAGATGTGGTTATTTCCAGATAATAATTCAAATGAAGTTGTCTTTTGTTTAACTCTGTTCATAGGCAGTTTTGAGGGGCTCAATCCCACAGGTTTTCAGCTGGTGCTGAAATAGATCACAACGCACGGATGACTTCCTCAGCCAAGGGCCTGTGAGTTTCAAGGTCTGCTGTTTTGATTTGATCCACACTGTGGTCATCAGAGAATTTCACCTCGCTTTCTCAGCAAATGCAGTGCATGCAGGTGGAGTGGACTTTCAGTCAGTCGCTACAGATTTGAGCATGTCTGAGGCCCACCGTAAGCACTTTTCAACATGGAGGCCCTTTGGGACAGTGGAATACTTTGATATGAAAATATCACACTTTGCTGCAATATTTGCAGTTGAACAACTACTAGAATGACTGGAGATTTCTTGCATTATTAGAGTGTCATATACTACAGAGTGACCCAGGCTCATTGGAATTGCATGTGGTGACAATTCTGCAAAATAATATTACATTGCTTCTTGCATGTTTTGTGACATTTTCAATGCACATTCATATCTGCTTTTTCCAAAAAATAAAAAATAAAAAATAAATAAACGATTGTTGGAGTTATCTGCTTTTGCTATAAAACAAACTTTTAATATATATATATATATATATAATACATACTTTAAATGAACAAGTGATTTCTGATCTGTTTTTGCAAATAAACTCTTCAAATGAAGTTGTGTAACCTTCAAGTAATCATTTGTAACATACACTGCCATTCAAAACTTTGGCATCAGTAAGATTTTAACACTTTTTAAAAAAGCCTATTTGATCGAAAATACAAGGAAAAAAGGTGATATTATGACATTTTATTGCAATTTAAAATAACAGTTTTCTATTTTAATAGTTTAAAATATAATTTGTTTCTATGATGCAAAGCTGAATTTTCATCAGCCATTACTCCAGTCTTTAGTGTCTCGCAATCCTAGAAAGCATTCAGATATCCTCATTTATTATCAGTGTTGGAAACAGCTGCTTAATTTTTTTTTTGGAACAAGTAATACATTTTTTCAGAATTCTTTGATGAAAAAGAACATCATTTTTCAAAATAGAAATCTTTTCTAACAATGTAAGTCTTCACTGTCACTTTTTATCAAGAATGAATTTCTTTCAAATGCACTGACCCCAAAAGATTTCCATTTTAAATAAATGTTTTTCTTTTTAACGATTTATTCATTAGTGTATTGAATATGTATTTATTTATTTATTTATTTATTTATTTATTACAAGCTCCAAAAAAGAGTTAATCTAGTAATGGAGCCTTGAAGAACAGAAAAGGCTTATTTTTTATTTGCACATATTTTTATTTTACTTTTATTTACACATATTTTTTTTAAGTTTAATATGACTTTATCAACTTTGACAAAGAGTAATAAAGGTCTGCAGGGGTCATCTCTATGACACCATTTTCTATTTTATGCTTTTATTAATTAATTTTTTCCTTAATGTTTATGCATGCTGGATAAAGCAAATTTTAGTCATGTTTTTTTTTTTTTTTTTTTTTTTTTCAAATTTGAAGAATTACATTCTTTTAATTAGACTTTTTTTTTTTTCGTCATTTTTATATCAGGACAGTTGTATCACCCTAGCATGTTTGAGACAGATAGATATTCACGACATGAATACATGAACAGAATTCATGTAGTTAGACTGTGATAGTAGAAAGTTTGTGTAATGTTGCTCTAAGGATCTTCATCCTAAGGCTCATTATGGAGATGGGCCTAATGGTAATGTCAATACTGATCACTGTACAGAGAGTTGGTGGAACAGAACTACCGCTGCTGCTCTACAAAGTGTTTTAATTTTTTGTTTAATTACCTCTCATTCTCGTTCCATCTATCTATCTATCCCAGCGTCTCTCTGTCTGTTGAAGTCATTTTCTCTCTCTTTCTTCTTTTTCCTTTCATAAAATCCCTGACTCAGCAGTTACATTTTGTCCTGAAGGCAGACTTCTTTCCTCACTTAATACATCTCTAAGACAAAGCCATTTAATACGGATATATCCATCTGAGTAGATCATACATTGCCAGGAAATGCATTTCCTTTGTGCAGACACGAGCTAATTAGCAATCAGCTTAAGCTTTGACTAGCAGAGGTTAATCGCTCAATACACAATCAACCTGCAGGAGAGAAGCAGCATGCATCCCCATTAATGTCCAGCGGTGGCCTGCCTGATCACTTCCACATTCACTTCCTCTGCGTGCTGCTCGCTCGTGATCACCATATATTGATTTTACTCTTCTTCTAATTGAACTCAAGTTCATTACAAGCAATTAAAATCATGAATGATGTATTAGTACAGTCACATTTGGTGTAATTCTCTATTGTTTATTTATATTTATCTATTTATTTCTATCTATTTGCGTTTGTCCATCCACATAGGGTGAGGCAGATGTTAAAGTTCATTTTGATGCTCCAATGATGCTGGTTTTATGATCATGACACTTTAGCAATTGCAGCTCTGTCATAGATGTTGGCTTTGTGAAGCTTTCTGTTGTCAGTTTTTGTGGAAAAATGGGTTTCAAGGTGAATATTGTCACATTGCTGCATTAGTTCTGTGTTGTTTGGACACAGTCCTTTTTAGTGTTTGGGGTCATTCAGTTTTAGCTTTTCTTGCCATGCTGTGTGCACACAGTCACAATAAACAACGGTTGTTCATAAAACACAAAACAATTGAGCTTTTAAGAAGCTCTTGCATGTAGGCTCCCATGATTTGCTGTTTTTGTAAGTCTGACAAGTCATCTATTTTACCCACAGCTTGTACAAAACGCTGCTGAACACAACTGGGACTATACACCGATTTACAGCCTAAAGAATATAGACCGCGAAAAGATATATATATATATAGTATATCTGCTATAATATCGCTTCACAGGTGTGATTTTTAGTATATTTTAATTGATTTAAAATAACCTACACAGTGAAAGCAACACTTTAAATACAAATTTTTAGTTAAATAACGAAACCATGTGGTAAACTAACAAGACATTTTTTAATCAAAGTACCCAGTGTTCCTAAGAAAAATCCTAAGAAAACTTCATTTTATTTTTTATATATTTTGTAAAATATAATTTAATTGTAATTTATTGAACTAAATAATAATAATAATAATAATAATAATACTGATAATAATAATAATAATAATAATAATAATAGTAATAATAATAATAATAATAATAATAAATACATTCGGCTCCAATATACGCATATTTCATCTACATTTAAACAAAGTAAAACAAACAAATAAAAATATTGGATTGGAGATATATAATATATATAATATTGTGTATATATATATATATATAATTGTATTGTAATTTATTGAACTAATAATAATAATAATAAAAATAATAATAATTGATTCCAGTATACTTATTTATATTTAAGCAAAGTAAAACAAATTTATTTTTTACAAATACAATTGTATTGTAATTTATTAAAATAATAACAATAATAATAATAATAAAAATAATAATAATACATTTTGTTCCAATATACATTTAGACTACATTTAAACAAAGTAAAACAAACAAATAAAAATACTGGATTAAAAAATGTATATATTTTGTTCCAATATACATTTAGACTACATTTAAATACATAAAAAATGTTGGATTTAAAAAAAAAAAAAAACATTAATATAATTTTATTGTAATCTACTGAAATAATAATAATAACAACAATAATAATAATAACAATATACATTTAGACTACATTTAAACAAAGTAAAACAAACAAATAAAAATATTGGATTTAAATATATATATATATAATTGTATTATAATTTATTAAACAACTACTGCTCATACTACGACTACTACTACTACTACTATTATAAATGTGTATACATATTTATAAGTAAACCAAACAAACAAAAACCAATTTTTAAAATAACAATTCGCACTAGTTAATTACACAATTAATTATGACTTTTAATTAATATTGAATACAGTTAGTAACAATTAATTATGATTACTAAATAAGTTCCTAATTTGCAGCTTATTAATAGTTATAAAGGTAGTTTAAGTTTGAGTATGAGGTAGGATTAATGGATCTAAATATGGTCATGCAGAATAAGGCATTAATATTTGCTTTATAAGTACTAATAAACAGCCAATATGTTAGTAATGTGCATGTAGAACCCTTACCCTTAAAATAAAGTGTTACTAACTTAAAAACAGTGTAGATATATTTATTTAGTAAGTAAATCAGTTAGTATTGTACTTCCTCTAGTCAGAGGCCAGTACTCTGTTAATGATGCTTTACTCCACTGTCTTAGGGCACAAGGGTCAGCAGATGTTAGTGTTTCCCTAGCTTCAAAATTCTGGATGAATGTTACATCACCTAATTAATATTCATAAGTCAAGCTGATAAGGTTTCTAATGTCTTTCTCCCACTTATATTCAGACATTTCCTACACCCCTGACCACTAATGCCTGATTCTGCTTAAATGGTCAGACTCATTTCTTCTGAGCATGTGCTTTGGCTATGGTCAACTGAGCACCATTTCCATTCCAGGGAATTGACCTGGATTTAGTCATACACACTCAGAATATGCTTCAATTATGAACTGCGAGTGCAGCAAGTCTTCCCTCGACTCGGAGGCTCATGTGACACTCGCTTTGATCCGCTCTGAGGTTCAACAGAGCGTTGCCTTCACCTTTTACCCTGTCTGCACCCACGCCTGTCTCTGAGCTGTATTAATGGGAGGAAATGAAGGTTTTGTGAACCCTGACTTTGTCTGGGGTTACCCGGAAAGTCTATTCATTAACATACTAGAGTCAGCGAGTCTTGTTCAGACCGATACGCTCACGTCTTGGCTGCAAATGTAGCCACAGTCGTACGGTACCGCTGTCATAGAGGTAGCAGGATAAGAAAACTGGATTGCACGCTTCAACCTCAAACTCCAAACTGGTTTTGATGATTTGAATGACAGCTTCATTCTTGTGATGTGTCACTACCGCACAACACGCCGAGCTATATCACTTTCCGCCAGTATCCTGTGACGTTTATTACCTGAAATTGAGTTTATTAATCTGGCAGCTGATAACATTATTATTGGTCCAAATGCTATGAATTATTCCTTTTAAAATGTACTCTGCATTTAATCCTGCAAGGCAGACTTGCATTATCGAGTGACTTCCATGAGGAATCCATCCCGAAGAATGATTTATTATTTCCTGTGAGAAGTACAAAGGTGGAGATGCAACAGTTTTCTGCCTTTAAAGGCAGTTTGCGGCATAAATCATTTATTTCCGAATCACGTTGCGCCGTCGCTGTCATGCAGAGAGCAAATCCCACTGGAAACCAGCGGGCTGGTTTTCACAGGGTGATCAGTCAAATTAAAAAGAATCAGAGAGAGCAAAAACCGACTATCTCTAAATATGTAATTAGACTTCTAGCTCTTTTTGCATTACTGCCATGCAGAGTTAATTGGTTCATGAAGTTTTCGAATCTTGCTTGTAAAGCATGTCAGATCTTCAGGTAATCTTCAGCACAGATCTTTGGAAGGAGTGACCCGTGCAACAAAATGGGATTAGGAGGTGATTTGACCCAGAGAAATCCATACCATAATTTAACCTCTGCTCTCCTTCACCGATCCCAGATAGCTATGGGTAAATTTGCACCAGACGGGTTGAAAAGGCACATGTTTGTTTTTCATTCCTTAGTTTCATCATTCACTAGTCTGGCTTTGAAGTTCAAGCAACCTTGTGTAGTCTGAAAATGATTAGCTTGTGTTAGTCTTAAGTACAGTGTTCTTGTACTTGGTTTTCCATCTAGCAGCTTTGGATAAAGAGTTAGGGATATTTGGGATATTTGACCCCAAAATTACATGTGTTGTTATTTTTGTTTTCTTTGCGCAGAAGAACTATTCTTGTACACAGTAAAAAAGCAAAAAACATGTTAAGTCAACTTAAAATAATTTGTTACCTGGCTGGCTTAAAATTTTAAGTTCAGTCAACTCAAAAAAGCTTAATGTTAAGTTGTACTAAGTGACAACTTAGATATTTGAGTTGATTCAACTGAAAATTTTAAGGCAGCTGGGTTACTTACCCAGCTTTTAAGTTTAACAAACACAAATATCTAATTTGTCACTTAGTAAAACTTAACATTTCAAGTTGACTAAACTTATTTGAGTTGACTGAACTTAAAACTTTAAGGCAGCAGGGTAACAAATTATTTTAAGCTGACTCAACAAATTGTGTTTTTTACAGTGAAAACTGCAGTTGAACCACTGATGTTATATGGACTATTTTAACAATGTCCTTACTATCTTTCTGGGCCTTGAATGTGTCAGTTGCAGGTTCAGAAAGCTCTTGAATTTCATCAAAAATATCTTAATTTGTGTTCTGAAGATGAATAAAGGTCTTTTATGTTTGGAATGGCATAAGGGTGAGAAATTAATAACAGAATTTTCATTTTTTGAGTCAACTATCCCTTTAAGCAAAACTAACATTGTCAAATTCTAGCACCCCTGTGTCGTGTAGTTTCGGAGCACCAGGGCATGAGTCCCCATTATTTCATCTCCACAAGGATGCACATGATAATTAAACCGCAGGGGCAGGGGAAGGGGCAGGAAGTCCACATCAGCCTTGAGTAATGCCCCGCTCCTCCCCCTTGGAGCCCACCTCAGGCTGTGGGAATTTCCTTTTGTCACACTCTGCTTGCCAGGTAAACAAGGCTGAATAGGAAGAGCAGGAAAGCAGCTAAAGGACGGGCAAATGAAGCACAGGGGAAGTGAATAGATTTCACACTCACCAGGCTAATACGGCGCTCTGCTAACGAGTTGGCAGCTCTGCCCCAGGAACCGTTCAGGATCACTATGGATCAATGGGCTGGGAATGTATGGGAATACAGGTGCACTAGATTTGAAATGATGCTTGATGCAAATCAAGTGGCAGAGAGTCATTGTTATATTATGGGCACATAATGATGCACATAATGCCGATCCTGAGACAGATGTAAACAACAGTTTTGCTTTTAAGTCAAAAACAAGAAGGGAAACCTACTATAATTCTTCAGGAGACAATTGACACAAATGAACCCATTTTTAACACAAAGTTAAAATTAAATAGTAGGGGTATAACGGCATACGTATTCGTACGGGTCTTTTGGTTTGGTATACATGTATACAGAACAAATACAACATTTTCTTTTTTTTGTCCAGGAAATTCAAACAATAAATGCATTTTGACAGTCTTTAATGTGACGTGACAGATTGCTGTATAAAAGCCTCGGAGAGCCACTTGTGGGACACCTCAGAAATGTGCCACGGCACGGCTGGTATAAACACAACCCTTGACTAGAGTGGCCGCGATCAGCTCCAATGGCTGTGTCAGAGGTGTAATGCCCCGCAGACTCGTGCAGTGTAAATGGGGTCTGTTCAAATGGCAGAACGTAGCACGGGTGAACACGATCATTCTTTCCTCTTTACTACTAGTTTTAACATGAAATAAACATGAATGAACATCTCATGCCTCCTGTAATCAGTCAGTGTTTTATTTCAATTAATTTACCTCAGGAAAGTCATCAGTGTCCACAGCTCGTTTCTTTGGTAGAGAAATGAAGAAGTCTAGAGAAGAGCATTTTGCAAAATATTAGGCCATATTCTCTTTAGATTTTACTTTACCTTTTAGTGATGTCTTAATCATTTAATAATTTAATGTTACTTTGTTATGAAACAAATTATATGTAGTTGAATATATTTCAACAACAAATAGAAATTTTATAATTTATAAGTTAATTTAAAAAAAAATGTTCGCTTTTTTTTTTTTTTTGAGTGTTGATAATTATATTTAAAAATAAATAGCAATTGTTTGGGCTCTGTTGTTAATTGTAACTTTATATTAATGTAAAAGGGCTCCCTATAGTTAAGGTATATATAGATTTTTATCACTAGGAATAAAAATTATAATTATATAATTATAAGTAAATTTATTTAAAGCAACTCGTTCAGTAAACCACTGTTAAATAAAAAAAAATTATATATATATACAGTGTTTCCCACAGAATTTTGTGAGACTGTGGTGGTGGACCTCGGTCCCGCTAGGGGGGTGTGGGGGGGCATGCCCCCCCAGGAGAAAATTTTGTACATTTTAAAGTTAAATTCATATCTCTGGTGCACTCTGAGAGTTAAAAAATAAGAGCTCCAAAACAGGTCAGTGTACAAACTAAACAAAGAAAGAAATCTGGTGAATTGACTTGTTCTTAAAGTTTACAGTTGTGATATAGTGTCTCAGTCTAAAGTACACTCACACTGGTCAATTTGGAAGCCAAACAAATTAGAATATTATAATAATAATAATTTTCTATTATTATTCCTATGACAGGAATAGCCATATATTGTAAAATAATTGCACTGTAAAATAAATTAGTAAACAAATACTTATTAGTAATTAGTAAGTAAAATAAATGAAATAAAATTTGTATTTTTCAGGTATATTATTTTACCTTATTCTTCTGTAGAAAATTACAATACTTTTGTCCTAATTTCTACACTTGCAAGCAGGACCTAAAACTAGTTTTGCCACATCTGCCAATGGCTGGTGATTTGAGAAAATTTATCAGCCCTAAATATTTTTTTTTCCTGGCCATTAATCTGTTTTTGCAGTTGTACTACTACAAAAACTAAACATATTTAATAATGAACCAAAGAACCAACCACTGAATTTTAATCACAATACAAACAAAGATGAAACACATGTAGCATGAGCATTTTTTAATTTAAATTTGTCTGTATCATTTCAACATTTGAATCAAAAACAGAATGGTCTGACTTTAAAGCTTTGTGAAACTATGCTAAAACCTGCATAAAACAAAAACAACAGACTGAATTTCACTCTCTGACAGCAGGTGGCGCTTGTGAAATAGAGGGGAAAATGCCATCGAAACAACGCGCTTGCTCTGCTTGTACAGTATTTTCTGTGCGCGTGTCTGTTAATTTTAGTCCTTGCTTCCAAGAAATAAACCTATGAGCTTTTATTTTGACGGAAACTGCAGTAGAGCTTTTATTTTGGCGGAAAACTCCAGCTTCAGTGCAAACAGGTTTACAAACGCGTCTCATTACAAATCTAGTGAAATATTGTAAACATCTGCCCATTAAAATGTTGGAAATTATGCTAATGTGACAATGCGTAACTGGTTGCCGTTGCATTCTGAAACGCGCGCTAAACTCACGGAAAAAACAATGTTCACCGAACTGACTGTCAATCAAAGAGTCGCTCTGACTCTGACGCGGCAAACATCAAATCACGAACTGATCGTCTGACTCTGAATGAAGTGGGTACTTCACAAACAAGCAGCGAAACAGACTTGATGGGACGAAACACAACGAAACACAACGTTAAAGACGTCTATGTTAAAATGACGAGTATAAATATTTTCGGTTTATTATGAGACTGTGGCGCGCCGCCACAGTCTAGTTAATGAATGGGAAACACTGTATATATATATACACATATATATATATATATATATGTCAAAATATCTCGCCCTCATGTCGTTTCAAACCCGTATGACCTTTGTTGATCTTCAGAACACAAATTAAGATTTTTTTTTAATGAAATCTGAAATCTTTCTTGCCCTGCAAGAAGGCCCAGAAAGGTAGCAAGGACATATAAAATAGTCCATGTGACATCAGTGGTTCAACCGTATTTTATGAAGCTACAAGAATATCTTTCTGGGCCTTTACGTGTCATTTTTGGGTAAACTATCCCTTTAAAATAATACACAGATGTTGTTGCCACCCATAGCGTTGTGGACAGCGTGCCAACATATGGTGCTGTTGCATTTCGGGTGTCCTGAGATTGAATCCCTAACCCTCTAACAAGGAAAAATGCAAAAATGCCCAAAAATAATAATATACGGATTTTGAGTCCTTTTTTAACTATAAAAAAAGCATTGTTTTTAAACATTTTTTGTTGTTATTGTACGACTATAGTTGTATTATACATATAGAATGTATTTTAATTAGATCTGTATATTGTTTTTTTTGTTTGCTTGCAGTGGATTTAGACCAGACTTTGATATCTTGTAAAATCTGTGTGGTGTAAACATATTCTTGCCTTGATCTGAAAATTTCACATCCCGAAGCTATTTCACATAGTGATTTTCAGTTCAGTGAGACAATTAAGACAGAGCAGTCGATAGACTTCACTTCTCTCATTGATATTCTGCCAAGAGAAAAATATAAAAGCGAATTAAACTCATTGCAGAAATGCTGCAGCACTCCATTCACAATACTGTAAAACATGGATGAATGGAGAAACACGACAGAGCTGAGGACAAGAGGAGAAAAGAGAGAGCAAACTAAATTTATGTCCTGTTGACAGCATGCAGGTGTGTGCCAAAGCAGAAAATCTATGGGGATTGATCGGAGTAGGTGGAAGTTGTGGATTGTGCTCTATTCAGCTTTCCACTTGCATTTACCGCCTCTGTTACTGCAGCATCAGAAGGACCTTGATCATGGTTACAACTCAGTGTTAATTAAGGTGCCTGATCAGGCCTGTACCGCTGTGACCTTATTGTAGCCCGAAGCCTCTCGTTTCCCTTAGTCTGGATCTTGGGAATGGCTATTAGATATTGGCTGGAGCTGTAGAGCTTTTGTTTGCTGAAGCTCAGAGGTGATCTACTGAGGCTGTCCACTGTTGTGTTGACCCATTCTTGTGTGATGACTAACCATTGATTGCTGCTCCTGGATAGCATTATCCTTTTTAAGCCCCACATGTCATTAACACCCACCCTGACATTTGTTATGTATTGACTGATTGATTTATTGACTGAAGATAATACAGATTATGACAAACCATGGGAAAGAGGCCAGAAAGCAAACAACCACTGAATAAACTCCCGAGAATGTGCTTTGAGCACTGTTCCTACATAGCAAACTATAAGAACTGTTAGGCTACTAACTTAATTATTAATGAACTAATTGAATTAATAAACTCTTTAGATTAGCTCATTTTTATTTTCTTCATTCATTCATTCATTCATTTATTCATTTGCTTGTCTAGTTGCTACTAGTTAGAACATATAGCATATTGTGTATATAGTGTATATATATATATCGCAAATTAAGTAAATTTGAAAATGAAAATAAATACATGTGGAAGTTAATAAATAAAAAAATAAGTGCATAAATACATATACAAATAAAAATACATGAAAGCATAAAATGTAAAAAGAATAAAATGAATAAAGAAAAATAATTTAAAAAGGTGTAAAAATTAATGCAAAAGTAAAAACAAGACTTAAATAGTTCTTTCTGGTCCTTGAATCTGATTGGCTGAGAGGAGTGCAATATTCCAGTGATAACAAAGCTCTAACCTGATCGGCTTGCATTGCAGCGAGTGGCATAACGGATGCCCAAATACAGTATAATTTTATAAATAATACTGTTTTTGTGTCACGGAATGTAGTTTTTTTTAGGTGTGAATGTATTTGTTTAGACTCTATTATTTATTAGATCAAATAGTTTTGGCTGAAGGCGAAAGTCTCATAACGTTATATTTTATATATCTTTAATGGTATGTATCAGAGTGCTACCTTTGAATAAATTGCCTAGGAACTATTATGATGGCTGTTGCTGTTTTTTATTATTAAAAATATTATTCAATAAATTACATTTTATATTTATTCAGTATTGAGAAATGGTGTGTGATTTCATAATGGTAATTTTAGTACATTGTTCTGCCATGAGATGGAGAGTGGGTCAGCAGTAAAGATTTTTATATTGAAAGAGACTGAAACAGGGTTGCAAACAAGGAAGTTACTTTTACTTTCAACAACAGATTCTAAGACGCAGCCAACAAGTGCACTTAGCAGTGCTATCATCAGAAATCACCTTTAACAGATGAAAGGATAGTATAACAAAGATATCGCTTTCCTCTGGACATTCAAATGTTATTGTAAATATAAGATTGAGCTGAAGAATAAATGCTGTATCAGATACAGGTATAATCACGGTCACTTAATCTTTCTCTCTACATAAAACAATGAGCTTGTAATACAATAAGCTTTCAGTAAAGCAACTCAACATTTCTTCATTACTAGTTCTAAAGTGAAAGTTTTCAAATTCATAACAGAGGTTTGGGCTCAGCTGTTTAACTGTCAAACTGATATTTGAATCCATGGCGGAAGGAAGAAGTTCTGCACAAAAGAGGGTTTTTAAGGACACTACATTGTTGTTTTGTTCTTTATATATTTTGCTATTATTTATTTATTCATCCATCAGTTCATTCATTCATGCTTGCGTAAATATGAAGGTTTGGTCCTCCTCCATACCATAAAACAATGTCAGGCTAGGACATTCCATCGTGGGATAGGGTAATCCATACAGTGTGTTTTGGTTGTACATTTTGGCATGTAAGCCATTCCAGTATTCCATGTATACAAAACATTTGCATACTGTGCATACTGTGCATACTGCATACTGCAAAAATAGTAAGAGTGGGAGTATGCCATTCCAAACATACCCGCTGATTTGTTTGAGTCATCACTCGACAATGTTCCCAGAAATCTTTTCTTGTCAGTGTATGTGTCTAGTTTTATAGTTAAATTAATGTTTTGCTACCTTTTAAGTTTGTTTTATCTAATTTTTTTTTTTTTTTGTATTCCAGATGTGGTCACTCTGTTTGGGCTCCGCATTGTGTTAATGTTAAAAACTGCTCCGGCTTTATCATACTAAATTAGCAAAATTTGCATTTTAAATGAAGCAGTTTATCTGTTTTTGGCTATAGTGTACCTATTGTTACTTTGACTGTAGCATAACTGCTTTAAATTAGCTTGTAGTTTACCCACTAGCATACCAGGATTTAACCAAATGCCCTGCTGACCCCTACATTGCTGGTGTGCTCTCCACAGATTTCTCCTCATGCTGTGTCATCTGAATGCTGTGAGTAACTGGTATGCGAGCAGCGCGTTCCCCTCACTCAGCAAAACCAGGCGGGCAGGTGAGTCACACCATAAAGACAGCCTTGTGCAAGTTTTAACCAAGACTGGCGGATCTTCTCATAGCTGCTCCACTTTGTCATGAAGCCTTGACTCATAAAACTAATGGATGCAGTTTTCTTTGAATATGCAGTATAATGGTTCATATGCTGGGTTATTACTAAATTTATAGCTGTTCTTTTCAAATGTGAAAGCCCTCACCTTTCTTGTGCTGTTTTAAAGACATTATTTATTTGATTCTTACGGTTTTATTTTTAGGCAAAGTTAAGCATGTCTATAAAAGCTTAAGCCTCTGAGGGGCCTCGCTGGTTCCTGGGTAATGTCCCAGCAGGTTGTTATCCAAAAGTGTAGTTAACATGCAGTCTGGAACACTTAGCAAAGGTCTTTGCTGAAAGAGAGAAAGTGAAAAAGCAGACACAATTTCAAGCATGCCTGGAGTGGTGGATTGCGCAGTATATGTTTCATCATACAAATCAAGCTTAGTCATATATTCATTCAATACATTTAGCAGTGACCCTTTGACACATTTAAGTGTGTAATACAAATGCATCATACAGTGACAATCATAGTCTTATACATGTAGCATTTATTGTTTTCTTTTACTGCTTATTTGTTTGGTTTGTTGTGATTTATTTTGTTCTAGAATATCTTACTCTGTATATAGTATTCTATTCTTTTTCACAAGATTTTATTTTATAGTAACTATTAAGCATTAAATAGCTCCATTGTGAGGCATGTAATGTAATGTAGTGAAATGTATATCTGATGGCATGGGATAACAGTGCAAATATATAGATAACAGTGCTTGATGAGTAGATAAAAGCATGTGTTGTGTTTTGGTTTGGCTTTGTCTTTGTTTTATCTTGTGTTGTTTGTGTTTGCCAGCTTAGTTTTTGTTGTTTTGTTATGTTATTCTATTGTATCTATTATATCTATTAGTATTATTTACTTACAGTTTTACTTACAGTACATGTTAAAATAACTCAGTTTTGAAGCCTTTTATGTACATCTGATGGCATAGGATAGTTAGCAATACTGAGCAGATGAAAGCATGTGTTGTGTTTTCTGGTTTTGTTGTGTCTTGTGTTATTTTGTTTTGCTTTGCTTAGGTGTTTTTTGTTATTCTGTTGTTATTAGGGGTGCGATGGCACCTATTGTATCCATTGGCGTTCTTTTTCTTCTTCTTCTTCTTCTCCTTCTTCTTCCGCTCTTGAGTCTATGGCAGCCCGTAGAACCGTTTGCGGGAAAGCTGTAAAATGTGGCACACTGATACAGGACAGTCCACAGCATGTTTGGAGTCTTTAACTCAAACTCTCTAGCGCCACCACTTGTCCAAAGTTTCAATAATTTTTATGCTAATAACTTTTGAACCGTAATCCACAGAATCAAAAATCTTTTTTTCCTCTGAATCCTTGGCTCATGCCGAGTCGAAAGAAGTCCAAAATTCAAAAATCGTAAGGTTTAGTTTTTTTTCTATAAATTTTTGTTTGTAAAAGCTACTTTTTCGAACTCGTCCTAGATGGTTTGTCTGATTTTCACCAAAATTGGCTCAGATCATCTTCAGACCATGCTGGCAAAAAGTTATGGAATTCAAGTTGATTAGTCGAACCGTTCTCGAATAACGCGCAAATGAATTCTACGAAAAGCACGCAAAAATGGTTGTCTCTGCAACGGTTTGGCGTATTGAGACTTGGTGTGTGTCATAACAATTATCACCAGAGGCTACCTGCAGTGTTTCGGCGCAGTGCCACCTAGTGGTCAGGAGATATAGAAAATGGCTATTTTTGCTTAGAACTTCTGAATGGTTTGGCCACTCAGAAGTTATAAGCAAAAAACGTTTTCATACAGCGCTACTATACGTTTTAGGCATGATGCCAAAATGACTCTGAGGCTGTATCTCTGCAAAGCTTTGACATAATGACACCAAACTTTGTATGTCATTTTCAACTCACACAGAGCACATCACATCAATTTGAAAACAGCACCACCTCTTGGTCAAAAGTGATAAGCCATTAATTTGTCTTATTATTCATTGTATTTATGATTTTTCAGCCATTTTAACTGATATCATCCTAAAATGACTTTAATTACTCATTGTTGTAGCCTCTTTCTGCCTCTTTTGTGCTTGGCCCCGCAATTGCAGCTTGCAGCTATATTTATCTATTGCTATTGTTTTATTTTACTTATAGAACATGTTAAAATAGCTCAATTTTGAAGCCTTTTCATGTACATCTGATGACAAGGGATAATTGATGCAAATATACAATTAGCAGTGCATGATGAGAAGATGGAAGCATGTGCTGCATTTGGCTTGGCTTTGTCTTGTGATGTTATGTGTTTGCATTGCTTATTTTTTGTTTTGTTGTTTTGTGTTGTCTTGTTTTATTTTGCTTTGCGTAACTTTAGTTTTGTTTTTTTGTTTTGCTTTGCTTTGCTTTGCTTGTTGTTTTGTTGCTTTATTTTGTTTTGTTATTCTGTTTTTATTATCTATTGCTATTGTTTTGTTTACAGTATTCACATCGGTTTTACTTACAGAACATCTTTAAATAGCTCTGTTTTGTTATGTTTCGCTTTGCTTGTTTTGTTTTGTTATTCTATTGTTATTTTGTTTACAGTATTTATTTCTTTTACGTATAGTTCATGTTAAAATCATTCAGTTTTGAGTTTTTGTTGTGTTTCAGTTTGGCTTTGTCTTTTGTTTTGTTTTGTTTTGCTTTGCTTTGCTTGTTTTTGTTTTATGTTATTATATTGTTATTCTATTATTCTATTGATAATATTTTATTTACAGTATTTACTTCTGTTTTACTTATAGTACATGTAAAATAGCTCAGTTTTGAGGCCTTTTCATGTACAACTGATGGCATGGAATTATTGATGCAAATATACAATTAGCAGTGCATGATGAGTAGATGGAAGCATGTGCTGCATTTGGTTTGGCTTTGTCTTGTGATGTTATGTGTTTGCATTGCTTATTTTTTTGTTTTGTTTTGTGTGGTCTTGTTTTGCTTTACTTGTTTTTTTGTTTTGTTTTTGTTATTCTGTTGTTATTACAGTTAGCAGTGCATGATGAGTGGATGGAAGCATGTGTTGTGTTTTGGTTTGGCTTTGTCTTTTGTTTTGTTTTGTCTTGCATTGCTTATTTTTTGTTCTATTGTTTTGTGTTGCCTTGTTTTGATTTCCTTAACTTTTGTTTTGTTCTGTTGTTTTGTTTTGCTTTGCTTTGCTTGTTTTGTTTTCTTTTGTTTTGGTATTCTATTATTATTATTAATAAGTTAACAGCATTTATTTCTTGTTGTTGTTGTTGTTGTTGTTGTTGTTGTGGCTTGGTTTGGTGTTTGTGTAGCATAAACTTGAGAGCACTTTCACTGATTGAAGTTTCACATTGTTTGAAGTAATTTCCAAGAACCTCATGTGCGTAACAATATGTCAGTTCAATGTACTGTGATGCATCACAATATCATAACAAATATCAAAATACAATGCACCAGTTTAAGCTTGTTTAGACAACATGTTTTTTCATTAATCAAACTGTAGGAGTGATATGAGCTCTAATGTAAATCGGTTGAAATTCTGACACAAGGATGTGAACGACGCAATGTTGTTAGAAAAAGAATGGTGGTATATTAATATATGTGCTTGCATGTAGTTAGAATATACAAGATTTTATAAACCATAACACAAAAAGTGGGTCACAGTGGACCAGAATCTCACAGAGGACACATGAGAATAGCCAGGATGTCATCAGATGTGTTCAGAATAACTATCGGGCCCAGATTCTGCTGCACGCATTGCAAGGCACTGACTGCACAGAACATGCACCTCATTTATCTGAAATGAACTCGATAGGGAGGCCAATATGTTGGAAGAAGCACAGATGTGATTTGGATCTACAAAATATACAGCCTTATACCTGAGGGTTGTAACGTTAGAAGGCTGAATGGTACATCGGTTCGGGGGATGAAAAGAAGCTGTCCCGCCGCGCGATGTTACATGAGTTTAAGCGTGGGGAATATATTACAGTATCGCTCGAAACCCATCACTGCAACACTCTCTCATCTTTCACAAGGCACTAACATGCGATTCACGCTCCCCCTGCGAGCCTCTCTGGTAAGCGCCAGTGCACGCATGATGGGAAAACATGGAAGTACTTTCAGTCATAAATTCCCCATCTGCTATTGCCACCAGAGCCAGAACTGGAGCTCTGCCGGTGACCTGACACGGCCCGGCTTTCTTCTCATCCAATCGCAACCAGTTTTTTTTTTTTCTGGAAGCCCCAAACATTCTTCAGGCTTTTTATAAGTTTATTCAGGTGTGTTTTTTGATACAGACTTGTTTGTGTGTTTAAAGACGACAGATTAATAACAAAATCCAGCGGAAAACCTCTTGAAGAATGCATTCGTGTGGAAACGGATTGCCGTTTTCCTTCTGCTTTTTTGTTTTCATTGGGTTTTAGTTGCAATTAAGCAAATGTTCTATATAAATAAATGAGCTGGTGAATTAGGAAGGCTAATGAGGAATATCGGCATCATATAACAAACTGAATACCCGAGCCCACCGCTCCTCAGTCTTTTTCCATCTATTTAAATTAAAGACACATCAAATCACAATGGCAGGTATTATTATGCTAATGGGACGTTTTTATTATTATTGTCATCTTAATGGCGAGGGTCTCGACGTCTAGAGGCCTTGCAGTCACGTTGCGGTCCATTCGGAGGGAGCAGAGAGGAACAGGAGAGCTTAATGAAGGCAGCTAAGACTGCTCATCAGCACTGGGGCGCCCCTCTGCTGATAATTGCACACATTATGGCCTATTAGTGGAGTGTGCCACCTCTCCGTGGAGTGCCGAAGAGCTACCGGAAGGGGAGCTCAGGGCTTAGTCGGGACAGTTGGGACAGGACAGGTCAAGGCACAAATCTCAGCTGACCAACACATAGGCTAAATGTCTTTTTCGCTCTCTGTCAGAACTCATTATGAAGAGAACCAGCCAGAGGCGTCTGATCTGCAGTGTTATAACCATATGTGATTATATTTGTGTATGTATTTATTTGTTTATTTTGTATCATTAGCAACAGAAGTAGAGGTCGACCGATACTGGATTTTACCGATAGCGATAACTAGGATGGACCACACTGGCCGATACCGATTAATCAACCGATAGTTTTTAAAATGGATAGTGAATGGAAAATAAATAGTGCTCTACTATTTAAAAAAAAGTAGCCTACTGAACCATACTTTGTAAATGAATAAAAATATTAATATTAATATTATGTATTGATCATTACAGTTAGTTCATTGTTCATTAATGTTAACAAACCAAGTAAATTTTTTTTTAAATATATCAGTAAATGCTGAAACACACTCAAACAAGGAACAATACTTCTATTCTACAGCTTTATCAATCTTAATGTCACAAATGGACTGTAAAGTGTTACCATAACATCAACAATCAAGCAAAAGATGGTTATCTTTAAATATCTACATACAGGCCATAGTATTGAAATTGCATACATATGGATATTGTGTACTTTCACAATTTAACTGCTTCTATTCTAGAACATTTGTGGTGATCTAATCAAAATATAAAAATATGTTAGTCACACAACGGGCAAAAGTGCAGCGCCGCGTCTAGAAGAACTCGCAGCTATCCGGTATCACACACGCTGGACGCGTCGCGTTAAATTCAAGCGGCAGTCTACAAGACTTTATTTGATCACCAAACGGGCAAAAGTATACTGCTGTCCTTTCTCCACTAATGCAGCATCTAGTCAACAATTCATTGCTTAGTAATGACATGAAAACATGCATTACAGTATACTGCACACACGTAAATGTTTTAAATCCGCCATTGAAGTGTCCCGCTCTGTGCAGCGCGCAGTGTCGTGTCTAAACAAATGGCACGAATTGATGTTAGTGAGATGTTTGACAAATGATAAAAAAAAAAAAATATGTGTTATAAAACAGATAGTTCCGGTCTTTGATTCTGATTGGTTGAGCCGTGTTCAAAGCTGTTGTAAATTACTCTACAAACATACATCTTTGTTTACTTCTGTTTGTTGATTGGCAACCACTTTGTTGGAACCACAACTTTTCTGAGGGACATTGGTGGATGAATAATGTTTTTATTAGTATCGTTACACATTATTTAGAGCCCTATTTTTTTTTTGGCGATGCGGAAAAACGCAGACAGAATCGTGGAATCCAGTCATAAAAACGGAATTTAGTGTATAACGTGGAATGTCACGGAATTTGTTAGTTTCGATGAATTTGTCAAAAGTAGGTCATTACACTTAAATCAAATCGTGGTATGGACAAGTATCTCTAAATATTAAGCAAATCAACTATTTAAATACAAATTGTTCATGTTCTGCTTGTCTCCGTGTGTGTGAATGGCACAGAAGTGTGGTTTTGTTTACTGCACACAGACTGAAGTGTGCGTGATGCTGCAGTGATTTCAGTGTCTGCTGTCGCCAAATGAAAACATAAATACATGAACAACATTTCCAGAACTGCTCTGATGTTTCTTCATGAGAATTGTAGAGTTTCTTTTCAGAGAAACTATCGTCAGATCAGGTATTCACGGAAACTTATCAAAATAAAAGTTTGGTTTAGCTTGAAGACATTATATTACTATTGTTTAGTAGAATGTACGTAATACTACTATTACTATTATTACTAAAATAGTTAAAAATTTATTTTATTAAGGAATAATCACACAATATTTCTTTCATGTTTTCATTTTAATAGTAAATTAATTTTCATTTGATTCAAAAGTTATTTAATATTTTATGCCTTAATTTGATAACCAGAAAATTTTCAATATTGTAAACTTTAATAAATGAAGTTGCTTTTATGCATTCAAATAATTAGACATTATTAACCCTTTAACTGTCACCGTGCCCGTCTGTGGAACGCCTAAATTTACTTCACCATATTACAAATAAATCCTAATCTAATCATGACAAACTATATGTGACCCTGGACCACAAAACCAGTCTTAAGTCGCTGGGGTTTATTTGTAGCAATAGCCAAAAATACATTGTATTTTATGGCAAAAATCATTAGGGAATTAAGTAAAGATCATGTTCCATTAAGATATTCTGTAAAATTCCTACTGTAAATGTATGAAAACTTAATTTTTGATTAGTAATATACATTGTTAAGAACATTATTTGAAGAGCTTTAAAGGTGATTTTCTCAATATTTTGACTTTTTTGCACCCTCAGATTCCAGATATTTAAATAGTTGTATCTCGACCAAATATTGTCCTATCCGAACAAACCATACATCAATGAAAAGCTTATTTATTCAGCTTTCATATGATGTATAAATCTCAATTTTGAAAAAACGACCCTTACGACTGGTTTTGTGATCCAGAGTCACATATATCATTGGAAAGGTCTAAGACTCCTAAATAGATATTTTACCACTGTTTTGTGTTACAAATGAAGTAGGAAAAGTAATAGATTCATTTATGACAAGAGTGCACCTCAAAAATCTACATCATAACAGGAGTTCTGACCTTTGTCAGAAAAAGACTTTCTTCGTTGCCTTTTTCCCTATCACACAATAGAAATCTTAAGAAATTATATATCAACTGAAAACTTAAAATCTCAAAATTCAACCATTTTAAAATCAGACATTGCATTACAATGAAATTTGTACATCAAAATCATATTACAAAATGTTTTCGTTCATGAATTAAAAAAAATTAACCTTGGATAGTGCATTTTCATGTCTATGTTCAAGATAGGAAGTGAAAGTTAAAAGGTTAAACAGAATTTGGTAACATTAAAACAGAAGGTGAGGAAAAAATAAAACATTTCATAGGGCCCTAAACATGTAATTTGTGTTAAACTTTTAATAAATTGTAAACGTTTCGTAATTTTAATGAATTAGACTTAATCATTAAAAAAAAAAGAGTCCAGAAAAATTAAAACGGAAAAAAACGGAATTTGGAAAAATAAAATAAAACGGAGTTTGGGAAAAAATAAAACGGATTTCTTAGAGCCCTAATTATTTGCTCTGTTTTATTTTGTGAAACCTTACTACATATATGGAATAACCGTTTGATAAAAGCAATAAGCCCCATGAAACCGTAGTTTTAGAAATGCCCCTTAGCCGTTATAAATTCACTGTAAACGATGGCTTCTTGGGGCTTATTGCTTTATTCTAAAATCAGCTGAAATCATCAGGCATGTTTGATACCCTGACTGGGTGGACTCAGAGTCTGAAATTTAAAAAAATCTGAGTCTGTGACCAGCATATGCTACAGCGTTTTTTCTGTTTAATCCATTAACTCTAATCTGCAGACTGGCTCTGACTTTCGTCAACTCGCATCAACTTCTCCAGACTGTATATCGATGGAAAATCTGGGCAGAAATTGTGATGTCACATGGACTGTTTCAATAATGTCCTTACTGCCTTTCTGGGCCTTGCATGTTTCAGTTGTGTTGCTGTCCATGCAGGGTCATAAAGCTTTTAGATTTCATCAAAAATGTTAATTTATGTTCCGAAGATGAATGAAGGTCTGATGGATTTGTAACGACATGAGGGTGAGTAATTAATGACAAATTTTATTTTTGGATGCACTATCCCTTTAAGAGAGCATTTATGCCCCCATCTTTAAATGGGTCATCGGATACTAAGTTCACTTTTTCATGTTGTTTGAACATTAATGTGTGTTGGCAGTGTATGTACAAATCTATCCTATAATGATAAAAATCCATGCAGTGGTTTTTAATTAATCTGTAAAAATAATATCCTCTTTTTCAAATGGAGCCATTCTCAGATGCCTGTCGGTGACCCCTTTAAAAGTGTGGGTGAGTGTGATGCTGAAGCTGTTAAAATTTGTCTTTCTGCTGTTGTTCTACCTACTTGCACTTCATCAGATCTCTGTGGCTTGAATTAAAATGTGCAGGACATGATGTTGCCTAGTGATATTGTAACATCAGATGACATCATCTGAACTAGCTGTACCTTAACTTTAGGTGAATTGAGGCCACTGGGAGCAGCTGTTTCAGTTTGTCTGTCTCCTCAAGTGTCTGGTTTTCATAATCCTCACAGTACCATACGCTGCTCATTTTGCCTCTTTTCTTTTTCCTCTCTCTCTTCTTCGAATGTTGTAAGTTGGTTCATTTATAATTAAACATTAAAGAAGCTAACTTTTTTCTGTTTCTTTTTTTTCCGGCGAGGGGGTTGCCTGTGGATATTGCTCGCATATTACAGCATAAAAAATCATGAGAGACTTAATTTAGTCTCTGCTTTCATAACATCCTTTTCCCCTCTAGTCAGTGATTATATCACATACAGGGTATCCCCTTCAAATGATGTATGAAAATTAGAGGAATCTTTGCAGTTCCTCAGATCAAATAATACAGATCAAGGGGGAAAAATAAAACAAAAACTTTATGTTCTTGGTAAGCTAAAGAAAAAGTAAAACATCTTTTTAATATTCATGCAACTTTTGGCTCCAATAAGCAAAGTCAACTTCATTAAATGTTGGCCTGCACTGAATCTGCCTTTAGTGATTTTCACAGAATTTCAGTGTTACACATCTGCTGTTCATTTTTTGTTATATATTGAACTGTTAGTTCATTTTTTATATATTATATATATTTTTTGATGATATTTCAGTTACTAATAAGAATGTGGTACTTTCTTTTTAACTTGTATATCCTCTTTTTTTTTTTACCTCCCTAAAATGTATGCATTAAATTAATATTACAATAATATATACAGATTAATATACATCATATGTATATTATTTATTTAAATATTTATTTTGTCAATGAAAATAACCTACATTAATAATAATAATGATAAAAAATGAATATCTAATAATTCATCATTATTAATCATTAATTATTAATATCAATATTAATAATAATAATAATTTTGTGAGTATAACAAGTTGCTCCAGGGGATTGTCACTGTAGATGGAAATATGAATATAAAAATGGTTAATATATGTCATATGTATATAACTTTATTTATTTTGTCATGAAAGTAACTTGCATTTTAATAATAACAACAACACTTTTTTTTATGTCTAACAAGTTGCTCCAGACATACAACACAACATTTTTAAAGTAATACATTTAAGATTACAGAAATATATACAGATTAATATACATCATATGCATATTATTTATTGAAATATTTGTCAATTGAAAATAGGCTACATAATAATAATAATAATAATAATAATAATCATCATCATCATCATCATATTTTTGTGAGTATAACAAGTTGATCCAGGGGATTGTCACTGTAATTAGTAGATAAAAATATGAATATAAATAATTAACATATATAACATGGTAAACAATGGTTAATATATGTCATATGTATATTATCTATTGAAATATGTATTTTGTCAATGAAAAATAACCTACATTTTAATAATAATAATAATAACAACAACAGCAACAACAACAACAACAGCAACATTTTTTATGTCTTAACAAGTTGCTCCAGGGGATTGTCACTGTAATTAGTAGATTAAAAATATGAATATAAATATGATAATTAACATGGTAAACAAATGAATGAACACATAACTTTTTTAAAGTAATAAATTAATTATTACATTAATATATGCTGATTAATATACATCATATTTATGTTATTTATTGAAATATTTATTTTGTCAATAATAATCATAATAATATTTTTTGTGAGTTTAATAAATTGAGCAGAGGATTGTCACTGTAATTAGTAGATTAATATATGAATAGAATATGAGTTAACATATGGAAAATAAATGAATAAACACAAAAGATTTTAAAAATAATACATTTATGAATACATTAATAAAATAAATATAAAGATGTTTAACCCACTCATGTAAACTAGTCATATTTATGCAAATTATTTGTTGCAAGCTAAACATTGTACTGTATTATGTAACATTATATTGTTTACATTATAATGCTAAATTTAATTTACTTGGTAAAAGACACCTAAAATAGAGTGTCCTGGAATGTCAGATGAAAAGCCAATTTACACAAGTGAGTAACACAAAGCAAATCAAAACAAAACAAAACTAAACAAAACAGAATTAAATAAATAAGTAAATACGTTTTGCAGAATTCCGTAGTGGAATCAATGCAGCCAATGAATGGAGATTTAATTATACTCTGATTTATGAGGATATACAGTGTCACGTCTCTCCGTATGGTTCTCTCACTGATGCGTGATACGCCGTCACCAAAGTGTGAGAAAGCAGGAAGCAGCGAGTGCTAGGTTTGCACCCGTCACCCTGTCTATTACAGTGGAAAGAGGTTTGAGGTTCGCTCTGATCTCAGATGGTGTGTTTCTGGCTTCATGCCGTTTGACTGTGGCGCTGCTGCTCACTGATCTTTACAGCGCAGGCTGGATCACGGAGGGATGGGGGCAGCAGGCTTTAATTGAATTGTAAATGGGAGCAGGGTGCAGGACTGGCCCGGCTGGGGCAGGCGGCAGATGGGATGCAGGACCCGGCCCTGCAGGATGGGGTGGGTGTTTGAGTGGGCTGAGAAGAGAAGGATTGGGCAGAGGGGGAAGGGTGGGATGGCAAGAGGCCCGTTGCATGGAGATGACCAGATCCAGAGACCCCTGTTGAGCCGGTGCACACTGCAGATGAGAGAAGTCCTGGAGAAGGGCCAGCATTGCTCTCTCTCTCTCTCTCTCTCTGTGCTCCTGCGAGGGCTTAACGTTCTATCAGCTTGGCCTCTGTGCTACTCCACGTGCAAGGCTACATCTGTTTCTCAAATTAAAATGATCAAGATGTTGCTTAAAAAGCTCTGTTTCTTAACAAAATATATGCAAGGATTCATTATTTTTTAGTGGTGGTTTGAGTGGTAGATGTTTCAGTGTGATGTGGACCAGCTGCGCAGTCACAGTTTAAGTCAAAGTAAGTTTATAAGGAATATATTTTCTTTTAGTGATTTTTAGTCCAACTTTATGTGCTATTGACAAATCCTCAGCTTAAGAAAGAGATAAAACAGGTTTAACAGTGAACATTATTGTGGCAATTCTGAAACTTGCGCCAACACATGCAAGTTTGAGTTTACTTTACTTGCTTTGTCGTGTGATTATGTCTTGTTTGTTTGCTTGTGTTGCTGTGAGAGCTGCAATAAATAATGAAGTGGAAAGTGTAAAAATGTCTCATATTATCCAAATTAAGAGGTTCTCAGCTGGTGGGTTGTGACCAAAAATGTGCAGCAAGTGTGTTCTGGCTAGGTCATGGACTGCAGGGGAAAAATGCAAAAACAAAACAAAACATTTCATTTTATTTTAACATATATAAAATAAAATAAAATTCTAATATTATATGATATGATTTGATATGATATGATATTTCATTATCTTTAACATATATAACGTGGAAAATGTATAAAGGAATACATATCAATGTATAAAGGAATGTATAAAGGAATACATATCATTTGGTACAATGGACCGTTTTTTGAAAAAAAAAAAAAATCATTATATTTAACATATATAACAGGGTCGTGGACTGCAGGGAAAAATGCTAATGCTAATGCAAAAAAATAAAATAAAATAAAAAAATAAAATAAAGATATGATATGATATGATATGATATGATATGATATGATATGATATTTAACACGTCATGGACTGCAGGGAAAAAATGCTAATGCAAATAAAATAAAATAAAATAAATAAATTAATTAATTTTTAAATTAAATTAAATTAAACATTTAACATTTATTATAGCATGGACATATAAAATGAATGTAAAAAGGAATACATATAATTTGGTAAATAAATATTGTTATAAAAATAAAATAAAATAATAAAATAAAATAAAAAAGATGTGATATTTCATTATATTTAAAATATATAACAGAGTCATGGACTGCAGGGAAAAAATGCAAATAAAATAAAATAAAATAAAATACTTAATTATATTTAACATATACAACATGACCATGGACTGTGGGGAAAATGCTAATCCAAAAATAAAATAAAATAAAATAAAATAAAGATATGATATTTCATTATATTTAACATATAAAAGAGTCATGGACTACAGGGGAAAATCGTAATGCAAATAAAATAAACTGAAATAAAAATAATGATATTTCATTATATTTCAAATATATAATGTGGAAAATTTAATGGATGTGTAAAGGAATACATATAATTTAGTAAAATAAATATTTTTATAAAAATAAAATAAAATAAAATATTTATTGTATTTAACATATATAACAGAGTCATGGACTGCAGGAGAAAATGCTAATGCAAATAAAATGAAGTAAAATAAAATAATAATAATAATAATAATAATAAAGAAATACTGTATCATTATTTTATTTTATATGTAACATATAACATGGAAAATTAAATAAATGTATAAAGGAATACATATTATTTGGTAAAATAAATACTTTTATGAAATCAAATAAAAACAAAACAAAACAAATAAAATAAAATAATAAAATGAACATAAAGCTATTTGACCTGTATATGTAAATTAGGCACGCAAGCAAGTAAATACATGCATACATACATATTATTGTTAACACAGTTATGCTGTTTTATGCATTTTAAAAATATCCTATACTTCCTATACTTGTTTTACTATATTAAATATTTTGTGTATCCTTTGGACTGTGCATTTTAGCATAATAGTGATTAATTTTAATGTTTGTTTGTTTTTTTTTTTTAACATTTATTTTATATTTAGCAAAATCAATTGTTTCAATTCACCCTATGAAAAAAAAACTCACAACAACAAATTTAAATCACAAGCAAATATCTGCTACAAACCACTTATTCTATACTGAAACAAAATCACTGAAAGAAGTGTGAAATAAGTGTGTTCTTCAAAAAGAAGAGCATTACAGAAGAAAAAGAGAAGCTCAGTGAACCCGAACAGAGAGAAAGAGGGGAAAAAACAGAGAGAGTGACAGAGAAAGAGAGAGAAGGTTGGATTTAGTTCTCCTAAGGGAAATTAGAGCTCTGTCAGCAGGGAAAATGATCCCAGTCTGCCCTCATCAGGTGAAGACGATCCTGAAACCCACACTCTGCTCTCTCTGTCTCTCTGTTTTTTTTTCCTTCCTCCCTCTCTTTCTCTCCTTAGATTTAGTCTGAATTCTGAATATTTTATTCCAGATTGCATAAAAAATACAATTTTGAGGAACATCTTAGTGCAATTAAATTTTTATCTCAGCTTTTGAATTAAAGTTTAAATATTCCTGTGTTCTAGAAACTAATAAATTACGTGCAGTAATAGTTACCTGCGATATTGTTCACTTTTATTATATATGGGTTGCTGACAAGAAATACTTCAAGGAGCTTGACATGCCCTACAGTGTGACATTTAAAAAGAATTTTGTATATTTTTGTAGTTAATATGCAACTTTTAAGACTTCAATAAACTTGATGTGACTAAATGTAATATTTGTACTATGGCCAATGACAGAAAGAGGCTATTTATGCCCTGTATGACCCTTTAAATTTAGGTTTGTAGATTGAACCTAATCCATTATTGATTCAGATTTTTGAGTTAAATATGTTTATTTAGATGTTACCACATGAACCAAATTTTTGGTTCATATTTAAACCTACATTAGATAAAATCATATAGAAATTGTAACCTTAAAAAAAGAAACAATAACAACAATTTAAGTTGATTTAGTGATGCTAAACAATATTTTTTTAGTGTAGAAAAGCACTATTTAGCAAAAAAAAAAAAGATTTTTTTTTTTCTCTGTAAGATGTGTGTGTATTTTACAAGCACTACTGCTTACATTTCAGTGACTAAAAACACAGCATGCTACCCATTAGGTGTTTTTAGAGGAGAAGTGTGTGTGTGTGTGTGTTTTTAGGGTGCAAGTGTGTGAGAAGACATGAGCGAATTTAAAGGAGAAGTCCACTTCCAGAACAGCAATTTACAAATAATTTACTCACCCCCTTGTCATCCAAGATGTACACGTCTTTCTGTCTTCAGTCATAAAGAAATTATGTTTTTTGAGGAAAACATTTCAGCATTTTTCTCCATATAATGGACTGATATGGTGCCCCGATTTTGAACTTTCAAAATTCAGTTTACATGCGGCTTCAAACGATCCCAAATGTGGTTGTAAACAATCCCAGCCGAGAAAGAAGGGTCTTATCTAGCGTAACGATCGGTTATTTTAATAAAAATAATACAATTTATATACTTTTTAATGTCAAACGCTCCTTTTGTCTTAATCTGCCTGATCTGCCTGTTTTTTTCCGGTTCATTAGGGTATGTCGAAAAACTCCCATCTAATGTTCTCCCTCAACTTCAAAATTGAGATTAAAAAGTATTTAAATTGTATTTTTAAAATGAAAATAACCGATCGTTTCACTAGATAAGACCCTTCTTCCTCGGCTGGGATCGTTTACAACCACGTTTGGGATCGTTTGAAGCCGCATTTAAACTGAATTTTAGAAGTTCAAAATCAGGGCATCATATCAGTCCATTATATGGAGAAAAATGCTTAAATGTTTTCCTCAAAAAACATAATTTCTTTACGACTGATAAAAGAAAGACATGAACATCTTGGATGACAAGGGGGTGAGTACATTACATGTGAATCTTTGTTTTGTCACTGGACTTCTCCTTTAAATTCGCTCATGTCTTCTCACACACTCGCACCGTATCCTGAGGCTTGTGTCTGCTTTATCTCTACCTCAAACACATAGACTGTTGCTCACAGCGCACACATCCATTCACAGTCACACTGAAAGTCTCCTGCGTTTGCCTCAGATGCCTACATTCATATTCCCATTATTAATGGGAGAGGCTGCTGTTGCCAGATAATTAGCCTGGCTTATCTGTGTGTTTGAGAACTGATATTTGTGCACCTGTATTGAAGGATAATGCCGGGGTGCGAGAGCCCGTCTGGCAACCGGAGATGCGGGCCAGAAGAGGGATTTACACGTCACGCCGGAGAACAGCAGATCTCACCGGTGTGCCTGTAACCTTTTCCACTAATGAAAAAAATACTAATAAAGCACCATAAAGCCCAAAAGAGGTTGTTATAGCTTCATGTGTGCTGTAATATGTTGGATAGGCTGTGCTGGGATCAGATGACCAGGCCTTTGATCCGGTAGGAGGAATATGTTTTTGGCCCTGTGGCCTTTATGACTTGTCTTCTGCTTTATGAGGGACTCACATGGTGAGACTGGAGGAAAATATACAACAAATATTGTTCAGGGTCTCACCTTGGGATCATGACCCCATCCAGGGTTGCCAGAGATGCAGATCGTGTTATGGAAGATTTCTGTTGACTCGATTAAATGTTACAGGGATAGTTCACCCAAAATTAAAATTCTGTCATTGATCACTCACCCTCATGTTGTTCCAAACCTGTAAGATATTTTTTGATGAAATCTGAGAGCTTTCTGACCCTGCCTAGACAGCAGTGCAACTGACACGTTCAAGGCCCAGAAAGGTAGTAAGAACATAAGACCGTAATGTTATGAAGCTGTGAGAATACAGCAGAGAAAACAAAAATAATGACTTTATTCAACAAAGTCAGTATTTAATAATAATAAAGTGATTATATTGTGTTCTTTGTGCACAAATCATATCCTAATTTGTGTTCTGAAGATCTTACGAAGGTCTTACAGGTTTGGAACAACATGAGGCTTGACTTGTAACACTTACATTTAATAAATTCATGTAAACTGATTTTTTTTATTATTAAGTTCATGAACATTTTGCGCTATTACAAAGCCCCACACATGACATATACATGGAAAAAAAGTGTGCACACAACATAATAATTTGTTCCCTAACTTTACTAAATCGTGTGCACAACTTACTAACTCGTTCCCTAATTTTAAGTAAATGTGTGCAATATAATAAATCATTCTCTCAAATATATTTAACTAAAACGTGTCCACAATTTAGTAATGTTGTGCACATGATTTAGTAAAACGAGGGAACAGATGATGTTTTGTGCTCAATTTCGTAAAACGTAAAAAAAACGAATTACTTTGTGTGCACAATTTAGTACAACAAGGGAACCAATTACTTTATGCACACAATTTAGTAATCAGAGGAAACTAATTATGTCATCTGCACGATTTAGTAAAACAAGGAAAAGAATTATTGTTTTGTGCACACGATTTAGTCAAATAAGGAAACAGATTATGTTGTGCGCACGATTTAGTAAAACGAGGAAATGAATTATTTTGTACGGACAATTTAGTAAAACGAGGGAACAGATTATTTTTTTGTGGACACAGTTTGGTAAAATGAGGGTACAAATTGTGTTGTGCGCACAATTTAGTAAAACGAGGAAACAAATTATGTTGTGTGCACAATTTAGTAAAATGAGGAAATTATTAATTTGTGTGCACAATTTCGCAAAACAAGGGAACGAATTATTATTTTGTGCACACAATTTAGTAAAACGAAAAAATTATGTATTGCACGTGTTTTAGTAAAATGAGGAAACAGATTATTTTGGGCGCACAATTTAGTAAAACAAGGGAACTTATTATTTTGTGAACACAAATTAGTAAAACAAGAAAACAAATTATTTTGTGCACTCAATTTAGTAAAACATGGGAGCAAATTATTATTTTGTGCACACGATTTAGTCAAATAAGGAAATAAATTATGTTACTAAATCGTGTGCACAACTTACTAACTTTTTCCCTAATTTTAAGTAAATTGTGCGTACAATATTATAAATTCTCTCAGATTGATTTAACTAAAACGTGTCCACAATTTAGAAATGTTGTGCACATGATTTAGTAAAACGAGGGAACAAATGATGTTTTGTGCACAATTTTGTAAAATGTGAAAATGAATTACTTTGTGTGCACAATTTAGTACAACAAGGGAACCAATAATTGTATGCACACAGTTTATTAATCCGAGGAAACTAATTATGTCATCTGCACGATTTAGTAAAACGAGGAAAAGAATTATTTTATTATTATTATTTATTATTTTAGTCAAATAAGGAAACAAAATATGTTGTGTGCACAATTTAGTAAAACAAGGGTGCAAATTATTATTTTGTATGCACAATTTAGGAAAACAAGGGTACAAATTATGTTGTGGAACAAATGGAACAAACAACGATGGAACAAATTATTTTTTTGTGCACACAGTTTGGTAAAACGAGGGTACAAATTATGTTGTGCGCACAATTTAGTAAAATGAGGAAACTAATTATGTCGTGCACGATTTAGAAAAACCAGGAAACTAATTATGTTGTGCACAGTTCAGTAAAACGTGGGTACAAATTATTTTGTGCACACAATTTATTAAAACGAGAAAACAAATTATGTTGTGTACACAATTTAGTAAAATGAGGAAATTAATTATTATTTTGTGTGCACAATTTCATAAAACAAGTAAACTAATTATGTTGTGTGCACAATTTAGTAAAACAAGGGAACGAATTATTATTTTGTGCGCACAGTTTAGTAAAACAAACAAATTATGTATTGCGGCCGTTTTAATAAAATGAGGAAACATTATTTTGGGTGCACAATTTAGTAAAACAAGGGAACATATTGTTTTGTGAACACAAGTTAGTAAAACAAGGAAACTAATTATTTTGTGCACTCAATTTAGTAAAACATGGGAGCAAATTATTATTTTGTGCACACGGTTTAGTCAAATAAGGAAACAAATTATGTTGTGTGCACGATTTAGAAAAACAAGGCAAATTATTATTTTGTGTACACAATTTAAAAATTTTTCTTGCATATCATGTCCAGGGCTTCGTACACTGTAACTACCCATATCACTAAATAATAATAAATGCACAAACACCACAGAAATATCAAAAATGTCATGTTTGGAGTTTGAAAATCATTTAATTTATTGAATATTAACTAAAACTATGAATTTTCATTGAAAACTTTCAAATGACATTTCCATACAACACATTTAAAAATCTTTGTTTCTTTCCATTTTTTAAATGTTTGAACAGTAGTGTGTGCTTGTGTGCACATGTGTATAATGGTGTTGAATGATTCTTCTTCTTCTTCTTCAAAAAAAAATAATAATTATAATAATAAAAATAATAATATATTGATGTGTCACAAAAAAATATATAGGTTTGGAATGACATGAGGGGGAGTAAAAATTAAGAATTTTCTTTTTCTTTCTTTTTTTCTTATATTGAGAGCAATCCCTTTAAGACTCTGTAAGGCTTAATGTAAAAAAAAAAAAAACTGCTTAAAAATAGATTTTCTGTCATCATCTTGTATGCTTTTTCTTTCTTTTTTCACATTATTTAAAAAAGAAAAATCCCTCACCAGCACAGTTATAGTGGTGTATTTAACATTTCAAAGTCTGCACTCATAAGGGCATATGCTAATGGAGAATATAAAACAGAAAGCTGGTCATTGGAGAGATCTTCTACCTTTTGAACAAGAGCTATAAGATATATGGATGGCAGTATGATCAACACAGCCACAGGAGTCATGCTCGCTGCAAATATTTTCTTCTCAGTGTGCCATGCTGTTGTGATAGACACTCCATAGCTGACCTACTGATCTAGAATGGTTCTTTCAGCTGTTATCACCATGAAATAATGACCTGATTCTGCAGCATGAAGGTAAATAAACGAAGGTGCAGAATAATATTGCGTAGGATCATAAGCAAAGGGAGGTGGATTTCCTGTAAGACTAGATGTTTGTTTGAATGCGCTCAGCATTGATTAAAAGGAAGCTGACGGATAAGAGCTGTAGCTCTGAGAAAACAGCTGGGAACAGAGTGAATGTGTTTGTTAAACGTGTTGGAGAGGGACTCACTTACCTCTCCTTGTCGGATTTTGTTCAACTTTATCTGCATGGATCGAATTCACAGTCATACAACCACCTTCCCAATTCTGTGATGCTGTTTGCGTGAATGTGTTTGGACACTAGAGCTTTTAACTGACAAGGCCAATCCATATTTCTGATATGAAGTTGTTGTATATGATGAGGGGGGTCCAATAAACTTGTCTATACAGTGTTGTGTGTATGGAGACTGGAAACCTCCCTTGTAATTGTACTGGACCCTATGAATTAAAGTGATGGCAAGGGAAAATTACACTGTAAAAGCATAATAAAATTAATCCCTTTTACTTATATTTCCACAAAACTCCCAAAACATACCTTTACATACAGTTAACTGCAGTTTCAAACTGAAATGTCCATTAGAAATGGCAACAAGTATTGCTTTTCTGACATAATAAACTTGCTCAGTAGCTCACCTGGTACATCATTGCAATTGAGATGTGGAGCGCTTGTGTATGAGTCTTGTAAAACACAGTTGGACAAAGTATCTCAAGAACAAGTAGAAATGAGGTAAAATGGTATGATTGCTTTAGCCAATGTGTTTTACCTCACATTTTCTTTTGTTAACACTATTAGTTGGGTTTAGGCCAAGGCTTACTGTAGGTGGTATGCTATTTTGTCTAGTGCTTTTATGATTGTTTATAGCATGATTTGTGAAAATTTAACGACTATACTGACCGACTTCTTCATGGCTAGTGTTTGCCATTTCATTTTATTCTGTAACCCTCTTGTTCTACAGATATGTGCACTAGTGTTAAATGCTACTGTTTTTGACAGCGTTGATAATGTTTCTGACCTATAATATCATGGTATTTTTTTTTTACCCAATGTGGTATTCTGTCAGCAATAACCTACCTGTGGGCTTTTTGATTACTGTCATTTTAAGTTCCGGCAATGCATTGTTGCCAGGTATTGCTATTAAAAGTAACAAAAGAAAAAAAAAATTAACTGAAAAAAAAAATTAACTGAAATTACTACAGTACAGTACAAAAATATTTTGCAAATAAGATAAAATAAAGATATTGCTGACCCTAAACTGCAACTTCGTACTTTATTACATTTCTAAAGTGTCATATTAAGTGGAAAAGGCAAGTCCAAAAACTCTTATAATAGCTGGATCTGGCAGCACGGAGGCTGCACCCGTGCCCTCACAAGTTACGGTGCTTTTCCACTACAGCGTCAAATCTGCACTTAGTGCCGCCGGCAACGGTACAACGCCACTGCTTTTTTGAATTGTTTTCTATTGGCAGTAAATGCTCTCAGCCGCTCTCAACACTTTCTCCGCTCCGCTTTCAATCCCATAATGCACCCCGTGAGCGTTTATGCTCAACTTCTTCTTATAATGGCGGCTCGCAAACTAAACACTAGCATATAATGAAAGCATGCAAAGTGCATTTACTTTTGCATGACTTTTTCAATGATATGTGATTTCAGCTCAGTAATTTTCAGCTCAGTAATCCACCAGTTTCACAAACACTCAGAAATATAAGTTTATTCACCATCTATTTTAGCCAATCACATGGCAGCAGCTCAGTGGATTTAGGCATGTAGACATGGTCTAGACGTCAAAACCAAGCATCAGAAAGGAGAGGAAAGGTGGTGCAGGTGACTTTGAATGTGGCATGATTGCTGGTGCTAGACGGGTTGGTCTTTGTATTTCAAAAATGCTGATCTACTGGGATTCTCAGGCACAACCATTTCTAGGGTTTACAGGGAATGAGAAAATATCCAGTGAGCAATTCCTTGAGGTTGGAGGAGAATGGCCAGACTGATTCAAGCTGATAAAAAGGCAACATTAACTCAAATAACCACTTGTTACTACCAAGGTATGCAGGAGAACATCACTTAACGAACAGCATGTCAAGCTTGAAGCAAATAGATAGGCTACAGCAATAGACCACATCAGTCACTTCTGTCAGCTAAACTCTAAACAATGCTGGGTTAAAAACAACCCAGCACTGGGTGAAATATGGACAAACCCAGCAACTTGGTTGTTTTGATAAAGCGATTGAATTATATGTTTAACCCAACCTTCTGGGTAACCCAACTGCTGGGTCAAAGCAACCCAATCGCTGGGTTTGTCCATATTTTACCCAGCACTGAGTTTTATTTAACCCAGCAATTTTTAGAGTGTAAGAACAAGAAACTGAGGCTATAATTCAAACAGGCTCACCAAAATTGGACAATAGAAGATTGGAAAAAGGTTTTCTAGTCTGATGAGTCTTATTTTGGCATAAACAACATGAAAGCATGGAATCTTCCTGCTTCGTATCAACAGTTCAGGCTGATTGTGCACTCTAAAAAATGCTGAGTTAAAAACAACCCAACTTGGGTCATTTGGCAACCCAGCACTGGGTAAATATTGGATAGAACACGTTAGGTTATTTTGAGCCAGATGATTGGTTAAAATGCTTTTACCTAACATGCTGGGTTGTTTATTTAAGTCAGCTATTGTTTAAAAATTATTATATTGCTTGCTTAAAATGGGCTGGAAATTAAAAATCACACTCAGAATTATAGAGGCAACAGCAAAAATATAAGACAAATTGAAATTATTTGGGTGAATACAGCATAGTTTGCAATATTATATATATTTAAACTCATTTAACAAGCATTTTAGAAATTAAAAAATGGAACATTTAAAAGTAGCATTTTAAGTGTATTCAACCGTTCTCTGTAATCACTTTTCACCTAAATAGTGAACATCTCATTTCATTTCTCTATTTCTGTTCGCCGGAGGAACTCTGAACCTCAGACCACCACCTTACATTTAACTCGTAGCTGCCCATAAACAAACAGTATTTAGATTACAGAACATATTTTAACATCAAATTAAATTATATTCAGTATTATAATGAATAAAATCAGTTAATGTTATGCAAGGCAAAAGGTATTTCCAGCATGCAAAAAGACCACTGCTGACGCAGCTGACTGACATCTCGTCCTTGTATGTCACGTTGAGTGAAATAATATAATTTACAGCACAATTAAGACTTTATAAATTGAAACAACATATATACAAACCTTTATTTTGCTGAAGAAGTGCACCAGATTGGTGGCACTGTGAGCCACTCTCTGCTGTCTCCTGTCGCTCCTGACTTTAACTCAGCAGCTGGGTTGTTTCGTCGAAGACAGGCTCAACCCAGCTGTTGGATAGAAAAAATTACCCAGTATTTAATAACCCATTAAAAATGACCCAGCAGCTTAGTTATAGAAGAACTACCCAGCGTCTGGGAATAAAAAAAATAAATAATAACCCAGCATTTTCAGAATGCAGGAAAACTACCCAGTACCTGTGTAAAACTATTAAAAACAACCCAATAAAATGACCCAGCAGGCTGAACCCAGCATTTTTTAGAGTGTGGTGGCATAATGATGTGAAGAATATTTTCTTGACATGGGCTCCAATTGAGCAGCGTTTAAAGGGATAGCTCACCTAAAAATAAAATTTACCTCATGTATGGCTTTCTTCTTTCAGACAAATACAATTGAAGTTATGTTAAAAAAATGCCCTGGCTCTTCCAAGCTTTATAATGGCAGTGATTGGTGGTCGAGATTTTGAAGCCCGTAAAGTACATCCATCTATCATAAAAAGTTCTCCACACACACTCTAAAAACTTTTACTATGATCTACTCAATTTTTTTGGTGAAACATTTTTACACTGAAAAATATTAAGTAAATTTAAAAGTTGTGAAATCATTGAAATATACTTTAAGAATCAAGTAAATGTAACTAAAAAATATTGAGTAGATTCAACTAATTTGATTAATTAATCTTTTAAATAAAATTGAGTAAATATAATTAAAATCTTTATGCAATGCAATAGTAATTCAATAGTAAATCCGAAACAAAAAAATTGAGTAGATTTAATTTATATTTTGTATATACAAATATCCTATATTTACTTTTTTTTTCCTTATATATTTTTAATTGTATTTACCATTGTACTTTACAATAAATATAACAAAATTAAATGACAAACAAAACACAGTATTTTAATTACACTTTTATTTGCCATATTTGACCATAACTGCAATTCAACCATACTTTGCAAATGACAACTTGTTACATAAATTTTAGCCACTGAACTGTGGACACTTACAAACATACAAAATTCATCAAAAATAACATTTAAAATAATAGGCATTAATCGTTGTTTGCCAAATTAGACTAAAGATAAAAACATGTCATTAAAGGGTTAGTTCACAAAAAAAATAAAATTCTGTCATTAATTACTTACCCTCATGTTGTTCCAAACCCGTAAGACCTCTGGTTCATCATCAGAACACATATATATTTCTGATGAAATCCAAGAGCTTTCTGATCCTCCATAGACAGCAAAGGTCCTACCCATATCAAGTCACAGAAATGTAGTAAGGACATTATTAAAATAGTCCATGTGACATCAGTGGTTCAACCGTAATTATATGAAGCTACAGGAATACTTTTTGTGTGCAAAGAAAAGTAAAATAACTTTATTTAACTATAATTGAACCACTGATGTCAAATTGACCATTTTATTGATGTCTTTACTGCATTTCTGGGCCTTGAACTTTTCAGTTCCCTTGCTGTCTATCGAGGGCCAGAGAGATATTGAATTCAATCAAAAATTTCTTTATTTGTGTTCTGAATATGAATAAAGGTCTTAGTGGTTTGGAACAACATGAGGGTGAGTAATTAATGATATAATTTTCATTTTTGGGTGAACTATCTCTTTAACTATAGTTTAACCTGGTATACTTTGCAAATGACAACATGTTAAATGTCAATTGAAATTTTAGCCACTGAACTGTGGATATGTAGACTTGCAAAGAAAAAAAAATCACCAAAAATTACTTGACCTTACAAAAATTAAAAGACCTGAGGCTGAGTACAATTAAACCTGACATTAAAAACAACAACACCAAACCAAAATGCATTTTTACAATTATACAACAAATGGACAATGGAAAATAATATATATATATAATAAGTTATTTTTTTCGTTATTGAACCTTTGTTGAAAGTTTCAGCAGATCCAACTCCAGAAAAAGGTTTCAAAAGACCTCCAAAGTATATTTAAAGGGTCAGTTCATCCAAAAATGAATATTAGCCCATGATTTACTCACCCTCATGGCATCCTAGGTGTATATGACTTTCTACTTTTAGACAAATCCAATCGGAATTATATTAAACATTGTCTTGGCTCTTCCAAGCTCTGTAATGGCATTGGGTGGGTTGTAGTATTCAACAGTCCAAACAAAAATCAGATAAAGTGCATCCATCCATGATAAAAAGTGCCTCACATGAGCCCAATGCCATTATAAAGCTTGGAAGAGCCAAAACAAATTTTAATATAACTCAGATTGGATTTGTTAGAAAGAAGAAAGTCATACACACCTAGGATGCTTTGAGGGTGAGTAAATCATGGGCTAATATTCATTTTTGGATGAACTAACCCTTTAAAGTTCTTGGGGTATCATAGGTCCAAGGCACATGTCAATCCCACAAGACAGGAGCAGGCTCTGCTAAGATCACGGAGTTGGTTGAGGACAGTTAATTCCTCTTGAACATCAATAGGAGGATCAGCAACATCCTGAAGACACAAACATAAAGAATAGCAGGTTAGAGCTAATATTACATAAAATAAAGATAAAATACATAAAATAATTTATTAATCAATTATTATTTTGACCTAACCCTTTTCTTTATCTAAAGGCTGAAACATGAGGTTTACCATTTTATGAAACCTTATTAAAGATTTTTTTTTTTTTTTAACATTTCATATATGCTGGAACATTATATTTTCACATATACTGAAATATTATAATAAACTGCTCTTACCTCCTGCCTTGTGTTGATATTTAGATGTTTTTGGACGATGATGTCAGTGCTGTAAAACAAATGTTTTGACCATGAGATTCATAGATTTACACTTCAAATTAAAAACAGTAGGGTAGTGGTTGACTGCCCCTTTAAAAATTAGCCAGTGTTACTACAAAAAACCCCCCCCCCAAAAAAAAACATTAATACATTAATACATTAACCATATCTCTTATCCATGATATCTGTAGTAAAACTGACCAATACAAATAGTAATCAAGCTGCCAAAAACATGGTTAACTTAATACATTTTACTACAATAAAACCATGGTTGATTTTGCGCGATAATTTCTTCACTGCGTTATGCCTCCGCCATTTGAGTGGTTCCGGGTGATGTTTCGGTGCTTTGGTACAAATGTGAGCAGTAGGGACTCCGGGAAAACTTTGCACCGAGTTTACAGTTGTAATTACGAGTTATACAAAGAGACGTTACGTTAGCTTTTCACACACAGTAATGTTGTAGTTTTTGGCTATTCGACATGGTGTGAGAACTCACCCAGAGTGACGGCCGATAAAAAAAGGTTTATTTCAACCGGACACTGACGCTGCAGCGCACCGGGATTTGTCCAGTTACACCAGTTACAATTGCTGGACTACGGATAGACTAGTTTAGTCGCTGTTTTCTGCAATTATTCACACGTATATGCTCATCACACAAGTATATGACAATGACGAAACCAACTCGGCGGTTAACGTTAACAGTAATACGGCCACTCCCTCATACACGGGCAGGCTACACTGCTTTAAAATAGGACATTTTACATACATTTAAATTGCTGAGGTGTATTAACCGTAATTTAGCTGAATATTTGATTTGAAAAAAAAACAAAAAACAAAAAAAAAAAAACTACAAAGCCACAGTGATTCTAGAAAAGCTTGCGTTGTTAACGTTACCACACAACAGAGGGGCTGCAACAGCATTGTAAAATTACACCGAACGTGTTGCGTGCCCGAAAACACAGCCAATATTTCATTAACTATTAATACTGACTTACCTGCATTTTTAAAGGAGTCTTAAGGTGGTTTAAGCCTCAGTTTTCTTGTGACCAGCAAGCAGATTTCCCGTTGTTGACCGCGGTCGTTGTGTCCACGTGATCACGATAGCCGCGAAACTTACTCAATTTCTTAAGTCGATGCAAAATACAAAAGAAATTGATAGAAAATAAGCAGTAATTTCTGTTTATAAAACTGACAAGTTTTATTGCAACTTTCTCAAATATTTTCATTTAAATGTACCAAAAACATTAAGGACATGTGAACAATATAATTTGTTAGTTAAATGCTTAATTTTTTTATTAAAACATACTTAAGCAGAACAAGTAAATTAGAGATAAAATAAACTGTGGGATTTTTACTTATTAATTTTGGTAAGCCCAAATCAAATAATCTCTTTAATGATACTCAGAGATTTTATTAAGTTAATACAAGTTTTTATTTTTGTGATATTTACAAAGCCACAGAATTATTTTTTACAGTGCAGCTACGGGGGTTAATCGAGGCCTTCTGTAGCAAATCTATGCATTTGTGTAAGAAAAATAGCAATATTTAAAACTTCATAAACCATAATCTCTAGCTTTCGCTAATTCGAATCATCACAAAGCTCAAATCGTCTCAAACTGGTTTCTTAAACATGACGCAGAGTTCACTATACTCTCTGTATCAGTTTTTATCTTATGTAAAGATTAATCAAAATTTCTAATTTTGTGCTCCACTGAAAAAATAAAAAACAGCACAGAAGTCTGAAACAAACTAAGAGTTAGTAGATAATGAAGTAATTTTCATTCCTGGGTGAACTATTCTTTTAAAGAGCCCACAATGCATTACTGGAACTGTGAGACTAGGCTCTGTTCTGAACAGTATGTCTTTTGTTTGTAGCAGCGTGTTCAAAGAAAGGCAATTCCAGGTAACGTTAAATGAAATAAGAAATTCAGGAATCACGTCGTCTTGTCCCTGAACATGAGCTTGACATTCAGATGAGGACACCTCTCGCGTTCTGTCTGATGAAGTGGATGTAATGTGTGTCTGGCTGCTTTAGTGTGTGTGAGGCTGAAGGAAATGGATGAGGGTGAATGACACAGTTTTCTGATAAAGTGAGGACATTGAGTTTGAAAGAGGCCTCTGACTCATGTCTCTCTCATTTCCTCTGCTTTTTTTTTTTCTCTTCACTGTCTTTCTGGGCTAAACAGTTCCTCAGTCAGTTTTTATGGCTACTTTGTCCTCACCCAGACCGTGCCCTCCTGCGTTTGATGGCTCTGTTCCTCTATTATGGCCTGTGTTGATGACTGTGTCCATTGACATTGCTCTGTGCTGTAAAGTGAGGACACATTGATGGCCACATTGATCATTTCACAGACATGGGGCTGTAGTCGCTGCTTATAACTAACAACTCAAAACAACACAAGTTCTATAATCATCATTCATTTTCATATGGAGTATCATTTTGTAAATTAACATTTATCAAATAAGACAATAAACTAGTTCTAAACTAAATATATGTCTTAACAGATTTTATTTTCTTCATTTACTTAAAAAGATAAATGACGATAAATGGCATAATAATGATATTGCATCATTTTTGGGAACTCATTTAGTGTTGTATTTGCAAATGCTGTAGGATTCTTGTACTGATTCCTCTTTGGCTCTGTTATATAGCCAAACCTCGACATGTTCTCTCAGCTACCTTTCCTGGTAATTGCCTCTTATGTGGTATATCCTCTTTCTTTTGGTTGGAAATACAGCATCTGCTATAGACATACTGTCTTCTAAGTACAAGTAAATGTTGTACTTTAGCTCTCTGTGATGGCCTAGCGTGGTCACTCAAGGACTCTTGAGATGAAGACCAATGGTTTAACAGTAGGAGTGGAGGGGTGTCGTATGGATGTCCACAATTCACTTTCTACAGATCTAGTGTCACAACTAGGATGTAAGTTGTGAGTATTTTTATTTTTTTTTTTTGAAAGATGTGCTCTGTTTCTTCCTGCCAGATAGCAAGAAGTAATACAAAGCTGTGTGGATGTGTGTTGTGAAGATTCAAAGTGTCAACCAACCAAAAGTGAACTTTAATGTAATGTGCAATCACATACAATAATATGGCTTTTGACATGTAAATATAGGTAATGTTGAATACCTGTGGATGAGTTTTTATCATGCTTTTATTTTAAATGTCAGTGATTTTTTTTTTTTTTTTTTAAAGGAATTTATATTTTTGCAGCATGCAGCTGTTCAAAAGTGACAGAAAAGAAAAGAAGAAGAAGAAAAAAACAATTTCAAATAAGTTCTGTTGAACTTCTGTTGAACAATTGAACTTTCCATCTAGTCTATAAGAATTCCAGGGGGAAAAAAATTAAAATGAAATGAATGAATGAGTGAATAAAGCAGAACAACAGTTTTTAACGTTTTTTTTTTTTTTCATGTTTGTATTTTTGCTTTATTTTGGATCAAATAAATGAAGCATTGGTGAGAATAAGAGATTTATTTTTCTTCAGAAACATTTTATAGGAGAAAAGATCATACACACCCCAAAGTTAAGAATGGTGGGGTTAATAATAATTATTCAAGAAATCAATGTGAGATCAGTCATACAATTAATACTATTAATACTATTAATACAAAAAGTTAAGTTATGGCCTCAAGTTATGGCTCTTAAGTTGGCTATAATTTTCAGGAATGGAATTTTGAGAAAAATGTGTTTAAAGTGGGTTTAACGAGAGCTGTCTGTGAAGTACGGAGCGCTATACTGCATCATTACACAAACAGACTAACTTCTGTTTTCCGTTGTTTATCATGGGCATAGTCTTTGAACTTTTGATAACCCTTTGTATGTTTAGATAGCATGAACAGTGTAGCCTTCCTTGTAGTTTACATTTAGAAAAGCGAGCGCCATGCAACTGTTTGCGCACTGTCCATAAGACAGACTGTCATCGGACTCCTCCTCTTTAGTAACTTCATCATCCAATCCTTGATCTCTGGATGTGAAATCATCTTTTTAAAACTTGGTTTATGGCACTGACATCACAGAGATTGAGCGGATTGAGACAAGTAAGATTGTTTAAGTGAGGAGCTACAGTACTTCAGACTGCGTTGTTGCGCTCCACCATCTCATGATATTAAAGGGGTCATCGGATGCCCATTTTCCACAAGTTGATATGATTCTTTAGGGTCTTAATGAAAAGTCTATAATATACTTTGGCTAAAAATTCTCAATGGTTGTGTAAAACAACACCCTTTTTACCTTGCCAAAATGAGCTCTGCAAAAATCATCTCATTTTGGTCGAGGCTGCTTTAAATGCAGATGAGCTCTGCTCGCCCCGCCCCTCTCTTCTCTCAGTGGAGAGATGAGCCTGTTTACTTTAGGCGCGTTTAGCAGCTAAACTTGCTAACTAGCACATTATTAGGAAAGGCGATCGCAAAGATTAATAAAAAACCCTTATACTCACTTCTGCTATAAGTGAAGCTGGATCACGAATGATTCGCATTAACATAGACGGATATATGTAGATCGGGAGGCGCATTCCCTTCACAAACAAACTACTGCATCTTCAGCGGCTCAGATGTTGGGAGTAAATGACGACCACTACGTTCATTATTACATCCAGCAACACAACACCTCAGTCACTCAATCGGAGATATTCTTGTCTAACTTAGGGTGTACTCACACTAGGCATGGTTGCCGTGAACCGGGCCCGAGTACGATTGTCCCCCCTCCCCACTCCCCCTCTGGCCTGCACTCACATAGGGTTTCAGCATTTGTGCCGGAGCACGCTTACGTCATTATGGTACGACGGTTTCAGGATAAACAGGAAGAGCGGCACTCTCGCTGAACGCAATGTACTCCATCGCTCTGGTTACTTTGTGGATAGTAATTTTGAGTCGTTTGGTCCACGGTTGTCCACAGCCCTCTCACAGCCTGTTGCTAAACAGGTCTATTGCTTTTGTGGCACGAAAATTTTCACGCAATCGCGCTGCTCGTATGAGGAGGTTTGCAAGGTACCAGCTGAAGTGCAGCACGGACTTTGCAGCTTTGATTACCGACTACAGTTCCCGTACATCGGAAAAAAAACGTAACGTCACGCATCCTGTTCCGTGCTCTAGCACGGTTAGCGCTCACACTACATGCGAACCGTCCAACTGAACCGTGCTCTGGCACACCTCTTCCAAGCGGGCCAAGGACGGCTAAACGAACCACGCCCAGGCACGGTTCGGAGCACTCACACTAGTCAAACGAACCGCGCTTTGGTGGTCAAACGCACTCGGGCACGGTTCAAACTGCCTAGTGTGAGTACACCGTTAGATTCCTACAAAACAAAGAGGGCGGACTGTTACAGCTGATCTGAGGTAAAACGCTCATGTCAATCAACTATTGTGGGAGCGGCCTCTGTCAGTGTGACGCAACAACGACAGGCATCTGAGAATGACTCGATTTGAAAAAGGGGATATTATTTTTACAGATTAATTAAAAACCACTGCATGGATTTTTAGCATTTTACTGTAGATTTGTACATACACTGCCAACACACATTAATGTTCAAACAACATGTAAAAGTGAACTTAGCATCCGATGACCCCTTTAAAAAAAAATAAAAAAAACTTTGCGTGCCGTAGATAAAGATTGGCGGGGGAAAATGTGCATTGATACACCTTTATTAAATATGTTACGTGGTTTATTTTGATAGGTTAACTGTTTTTGTGGTGTTAAGAGAAAGCACCTCCGCAGCACGTTCTTAACATAAGAGAAAGATAGTCATTTCTGCTTGCTCCCATAAATCACTATTTTTCTGCACTAAACAAGTGAATTTTGCCAATATACTTTTTTAGAGATGATAGACAAGATGTTATAGAATAATAATTGAATGAATTTGAAGTTTTTTAAAAATTCTAAAAATAGGTTGAATGTCAATTTTTTTGTCAAGGATCAAAAGAAGAATATATATATGTGTGTGTGTGTGTGTGTGTGTGTGTGTGTGTGTGTTCTTATTTTGATCCTTTCATTCATCAAAGAATGAAAAAAAATATAAGATTAGTCAGGAGCTCTCAATGCAAAAAGAAAATTGTATTTTTTCACACCCTTATTCAGTCCAAGTCACTTAAAGGCACAAATCTCCTTAATGCACTGAAATTAGGTTTGTTCAAATCACTAACTCTACAAATGAACAATAGCAATAACGACGCCTGCCTTTTATCAAGAAAAGCTTTTAAATATATATTTTTCCCTATTACCCTCCTCATACAGCATCTGCTTGCAACAAGCGCAGTCCCGTAAAAGTTCTCAGGTACTCTTGTGCTTTGCTCAAGGCCGATCGATCCTGTTGTCAGCTGTGTCAGCCGGCGAAGGCTCTTCTGAAGTGTTTTCATTTTAAGCCCGGTGCTGCTGCTGAAACACTTTTCTATCTCATATTGATTTTATGTGTCAAAACCCAAACCCCTGCTGTTCGGAATGTTCCAGGACATCGGGTTGGTCTGGGTCTACGGTTCACTTCTGACTCTGAGGCAGCCGGTGAATTTGAGTTGGCTCGCTGATTTTCAAGGGTGGTACGTTGTTGATGTTGGCCGGAGTTTCTGGCTGGAGTTGAGCTGACTGGATGAATGAAGCAACCCCTATCTTCTCTAGTTTACACACGTATGTTTCATTCACCCCCCACCGGTGCTGTCGGTTGACATGGCATCATGTGTAGTTCGTTACGGATTACAAGGGTGGGTGGTTTAATTTACCCTGATTTAATCCTGCAAAATCTTAAGATTAATTTTAATCAAAGTTACAGATTTATACTGTACTGTGTTTCTTAAAATGGAATATGTCCTCTGGCTTGTATGGAAATCTCTAATGTATGCATAAATAATCCATTACTCTGTATCTAAAGGCCTATAGATTTCCAGCCGACAAAGCTTTAGCTCAGAAGAGTTACTTAAATACACAAACAAACCCACTTGAGACGATTCAAAGTCATGGTGTGACTATAACTTTAATGCTTATCCAGAATGCACAGAATATATGTCAAAAAGTGATACATTATTTATATATTCACTATTATGTATTCATTATTTTCCATTTCTACATATTCATCACTTTGCATCACAGTGCGATTTGACAAGCTGGCTTTATGTCAAGAGCTCTGACTAATTAATTTAAGTGCATTTACATTGTTTTCCAAGAATGAATTCAGCCCAAAGCTTGAAAATGACAGTTTTCCACATTCGCATGAATCTAGTTCAGCTTTGGTTGTAAATAGAAACCTTCTTTTTCCAATCAGACTGGCTTGCGTGGAGGGGCTGGGGTTATTTTCATTATATTTAGCCGGAGGGGCTCGAATGAAGGCTCCTCTCTTTTGTATTCCCTCTTCCTCCCAACGGTAGCCTGTGGAGAGGTCACGCTAGCTCAACAAACAGACGGTCTGTCTGAAAATGGGGCAGTATTCGCATTCGGATCCATCCCACTGTAATACTATGCTCGCTTTTCCAGTGATTGATTGGGCAGGGTGGTTATTTTGGCGTTTAACAGCTGAACAGCTGGACATCTCTAATTGGATATTTATGGTATTATTTGATGTTCCAGACCACAGAAAAACCAAAGCAGTCATGCAAAGTTAGAGTGTGTTCTGTTGTCATTTTTATCTTAGCTTTATAAACTCTTAGAAATATGGAAACATAATGGGCGTTCACACCAACAACAATTTGAAACGATCAGAAATCATTCTTGTCCATTAGGGTTTGCAGTTTTCTGCAACAACCATCACAACAACCATTGGTGAGCAGAGAAAATTTTATGCAAAAACATAGTCTACCAGTGAGAATGCAGACATTTTTCCAGTTGTATTTATTTATTTATTTATTTATTTATTTATTATACTTTTAATCAGCAAGGATGCACTAAATTAATCAAGTTTAGTTTGATTAACTTATGTAACCTGTTTACATTTCTATGTAAATAGAATTTTAGCATTCTACATAAATGTTCTTCTTTTGACCGTTTTATTCATTAAACAATCTTTTTTTTCTGCAAATGTTAAAATATATTAAATTAAATAGTAATTTAAAATAATTGTTTACTCTACTCTAGTTCTTTGCTACTTTTTATCTCATAATTCTCACCTTTTTCTCGCAATTGTGAGTTCATATCTCACAAGTCTGACTTTTTTTATATCAGAATTGCGTGATATAAACTCACAATTTAGACTTTTGTTTCCTCAGAATTACGTAATATAAATTGCCAATCTCAAACTTTTTCGCAATTCTGATTTTTTTCCTTAGAATTGCATGATATAAATTCACAATTCTGACTTTTTTCTCAGAATTATGTGATATAAACTCGCAATTCTGATTTTTTTTCTCAGAATTACATGATATAAACTCACAATTCTGACTTTTTTCTCACAATTACAAGTTCATATCTCGCAATTCTGACTTTTTTCTCTAGAATTGCTTCATATAAACTCACAATTCTGATTTTTTTCTCAGAATTATGTGATATAAACTCGCAATTCTGACTTTTTTTCTCAGAATTATGTGATATAAACTAGCAATTCTGACTTTTTTTTTCTCAGAATTATGTGATATAAACTTAAAGCTTTGACTTTTTTCTTATAATTGTGATATAAACTCGCAGTTGTGAGTTATAAAGTCAGAATTGTGAGATATAAACTCATAATTATGATTTTATTCTCACACTTCCGAGTTTATATCTCTAAATTCTGACTTTTTTCACTGAATAGCATCATATAATCTCACAATTCTGACTTTTTTCTCAGAATTATGTGATATAAACTCACAATTCTGCCTTTTTTTCCTCACAATTGACAGTTTATATCTTTAAATTCTGACTTTTTTCTCAGAATTGCATCATATAAACCAGCAATTCTGATATTTTTTTTTCTCAGGATTATGTGATATAAACTCACAATTCTACATTTTTTTCCTCAGAATTGCTTCATATAAACTCACAATTCTGACTTTTTTTCAGAATTATGTGATGATAACCTGCAATTCTGACTTTTTCTTAGAATTGTGTGATATAAACTCGCAATTGTAAGTTATAAAGTCAGAATTGCAACTCTGACTTTTTTTCTCACAATTGACAGTTTATGTCTCTAAATTCTGACTTTTTTCTCAGAATTGCATCATATAAACCAGCAATTCTGACTTTTTTCCTTGGAATTATGTGATATAAACTTACAATTCTGACTTAGAGTTTGAGTTTAAATCTTGCAATTCCAAGTTTTTTGTCTTGCAAATGCAAGTTTATATCCCACAATTCAGAGAAAAAAGTTAGAATTGTTAGAGAAATTACAGGTATTCAGTGGCTTCCATACATAAGAGACTTTCAGAAACATAAAAAAAAAAGAAAAATCACATTATAGAATTTTCTGTTTAGTAAAATGGCACAAAATGGAAATATATAGAAAATCAAGCATATGTAAAAATGATTACAGCACAGAGCGTATAAATTAAGAGGAAAATAAATTAAGAGGACCGTATAAATTAAGAGGAAAATATTATTATATACTGTACTATACTATTTCACTTATGATGCATGACATCATTACATGTAGGCGGGGCCTGTCTCACGGTTCATGGACAGGTACGCCGCTAGGTAAGCAGTCTTCAAAGTGTGCCTTCATATTTTGCCTCTTCATGCTTTATCTTACTTTCTCCATGTACAAATCATCACATCCCCATCTAATGCTAAAGACCTGCCTCTTATTACCATCCTGTTCCACTGCCCCAACAGAATTTCACCTTTGATTCATCGTGAGACGGTTCAGAGAAACATGTAATTATTTTCTCTCGCCCTCCCCAAGATCAAAGCCAACGTGGGTGATTACAGGGAGTCGGAGTTCTTTGAAGATGTTACATGTGTATCAGTTTAGTTTGTGTGTGGGGGGCACCGAAAACAGGTCCGCCTCAACTCCTCTGCGACCAGGGCCTGTCACTCACCCGCGCACCCTGACTTCATTTGCTCCTCTTGTTTGCTTTTCACTTTTCTTCTAGAATATACAGTATGTCACTTTCTTCTATTTTCACAAAAGGTCCAGGGGCTTTCATTTTTGTGTGGTCCTATTTTGGTTTATTTGTACGGATGGAATGGATAGGGTAAGACCCTAATGTGATGAGAGACTGAGGTATATACGGTGGTAATAAAGAGCTGTGTTGCGGTCTTTCAAAAAGCAAGACTCCCTGTATGGCTCTGTATACACATCAAAAGATTTTAGAATCCTCAAAAATACAGATGAGTTTAGATAGATTGTGACTAAAAATAAAATAAAGATGTGCAACAATAATTTATAATCTAGTGATCATTGGTGGTGGTCGTATAAGCTTTGTCTGTGTCCATATGCTGTTCTTCAAATATCAGAGTGTGTGGCACCATTTCTTGTACAGGAAAACACACAAGATGTTCAATTTGTGGGGAAAAAAAGACTCTTATGAACTGGTTCTTTTTAAAGGAGTAGTTCACCCAAAAATGAAAATTTGCTGAAAATTTAATCAGGCCATCCAAGATGTGGATGAGTTTGTTTCTTCATCAGAACAGAGAAAAGAAATTTAGCATCACTTTTCTAACAATGGAGTAAATGGGTGCCGTCAGAATGAGAGTCCACACAGCTGATAAAAACATCACAATATTGCACTATTAAGCAATCCACACGACTCCAGTACATCAGTTAACGTTTTGGAAGAGCTGCATGTTTGTAATCATTGATACATTCACTGCATTTTCACTTCTAGCTAAAATACAAGTCCTGTATTCTTAATATTATTTACCTAATTGAAAGGTCTATAAACATATCAAGCTTAATTTACAAGTGAAAACAGTTACAGTATAAACAAATATGTATCTGGATTTTGATGTGGAAGGATAACCAGGGGTGGACATTTTCACCTGAGAAAGCATTATTATGGATTATGAATTTATATTTTGGCCAGAAGTGATGGTTTAAATTTACAATGCCTTCATGATGGATTGTTGGCTGTTCACTTAACAAGACATTAATAGATGGACTAGAGTCATGTTGTCCATTATTGTTGATTATATCCAACTCATCTACATCTTGGATGGCCTGAGAGTATTTTTATTTTATTTTATTTTTGTTTTATTTTTGTTTGTTGTTGTGTTTGATTGGATGCATCAATAACTGTTATACTGTTTTGTAAAATAATATATATTCATAATTGAGTGTTGTTGTATGATTAATGTTATTCTAATTTCTAACACAAATTTCTAATTCTAACACACACACACAGACACACACACATATATATGTGAAAAAAACCTAAACGTTGGATCCATAATCAACACAACATGTATTGTTTGTAATTTGTCATCTAAATAAAATTTTATTTTATTTTATTTTATTTTATTTTTTATTTTATTTCATTTTATTTTATTTTATTTTATTTTATTTTATTTTATTTCATTTTATTATTGTATTTTATTTTTGTTTGTTGTTGTGTTCGATTGGATGCATCAATAACTGTTATACTGTTTTGTAAAATAATATATATTCATAATTGAGTGGTGTTGTATAATTGATCTTATTCTAATTTCTAACACAAATTTCTAATTCTAACACACACACACACACACACATATATGTGAAAAAAACCTAAACGTTGGATCCATAATCAACACAACATTTATTGTTTGCAATTTATCATCTAAATAAATTTTATTTTATTTTATTTTATTTTATTTTATTTATTTATTTATTTTTTTTTGTTGCTGTGCCTGACTGGAAATGAGTCAAGAATGGTTACTGTTTTGTATTTTAGGTTTGTAAGGCTTACTTCAGTCTATTTACTGACTAGTTAGTAGTATGACAATGTGTAAATTAATATATATTCATAATTGAGTGTTGTTGTATAATTAATGTTATTCTACATTAATAATGTTTTTTTTTTTTAAACATGTATATTATCAAATATATATTTTATTGGTTATTTTTACCATATGATATCCAATTGTAAAAAGTAACTGAATGAAATGAGGGGGAAAAAATGCTAAACGTTGGATCCATAATCAACACAACATTTGTTTGTCATTTATCATCTTAATCAATTTTATTTTATTTTATTTTACCAGAGCCCTGTCAAAGCAAGATGTACTCAAGCACAGAAACTGTCAAAAATATAGAAAGCCGTTAGAAAGGTACTTACGGTGGTGCTTACAATATTTATTAGACCGTAGATTGTAAAGTCTGGCATTATAATTTCATTTCCTTATCCGCTGATTTTGCCTTTTGCTTTCTCCCACCTCTCATTTATATTAAAATCTGTCCTTCAAATCGCTATTCTAGGATATTACGCCCATGATGGGCTTTCATTTGTAACCATAGAAGGCTTATGTCAACCGACAAGCAGACAAGCGTGCTGTCTCCTCAAATAATGAATGAATACATTTTGTGGAAAAGACTATTACAATTCCTCAGACTTTTATATTTCCATATAATGTTACACTATCGTTAACATTCTCATTTAACCTAATGTCGGTTCAGGGGAACGAGTGGCCAAGTTAAGCTGCAGAGTCCTGTCTGACTGTTGTCCTGAGGTATGGATGTGCACCATGCATGCAGAGCGAGAGATGAGGCCGTCTCGTCTGAACGGCTCAGCCACACAGCTGTGGTCAGCCAAGCATCCCGCCGCATAAGGACACGAACCCACACGAGTTCAGGAGGGGAGGGAGAGACGGAGAGCTTGAAGGACAGAGAGAGACAGACGGATTGAATAAAAAAAGATGCTGGTCATTTGTAATTGCACATTTTAGGAGACTGGTCAACCACAAAGGACGGTGAGGTCGGTCTGAGAAGCTGTCCTGCGTGTGTCTGATCTCGCAGAACAAGACGATGACGCATCAGATTTACATAAATCAACCTCACTCAGCTGGAATTTGCCAAGTAAATAATGATCGTATCAGAATGCTGGATAAGATTCTTTGCACAGCTATATCTGCCCTCTGCATGAAAAATTATGAATCATCAAAGTTCATCTGCTGTGTCTGGATTGTTTTAGATGCTTGTCTTTATGAGTCAAGGGTCAGATGTGCTGTTTGTGATTTCTGAAGGAATTAATGTTACAGCAATGTTACATTACAATGTTAATGCATTCTAATACATGTTTTAGCTTTTAAAAGGGATAGTTGACCCAAAAAATGTAATTCTGTCATCATTTACTCACACTGTAAAAAAAAAAAAAAAAACACAATTTGTGTTACCCTGCTGCCTTAAAATTTTAAGTTTAGTCAACTAAAATAAGTTTATTCAACTTGAAATGTTAAGTTGTACTAAGTAACAACTTAGATATTTGTGTTTACTAAACTGAACAGATGGGTAAGTAACCCAGCTGCCTTAAAATTTTAAGTTGATTCAACTCAAATGTCTAAGTTATCACTTAGTATAATTTAACATTTCAAGTTGAATAAACTTTTTTGAGTTGACTGAACTTAAAATTTTAAGGCAGCCAGGTTACAAATTATTTTAAGTTGATTTAACAAATTGTTTTTTACAGTGCACCTTCATGTCATTCCAAACCTATGACTTTTTTTTCTCTGCGGAACACAAAATGTTTTGGTTACCATTACAAATAAAAAATGTTTTATACTATGTAAAAAAAAAAAAAAACTTTAAGTGTTCGTGCTGCCTTAAAATTTTAAGTTTAGACAACATGAAATGTTAAGTTGTACAACATGAAAATGTGGATATTTGAGTTGAGTAAACTTAAAATTTTAAGGCAGCACGAACACTTTTTAAGTTGAAACAACTTTCGTTTTAAGTTGTTTTTTTTTTTGTTTTTTTTTTTCTTCCAGTGTAGTGGACATATACTTGGAGACTTCAATAGGGATCAGCAGGTTGAAGGTCCAAATTGCAGTTTCAATGCAGCTTTTTATTTAGTTATTTTTACTTTTTTTATACTTTTATTTATTATATTTTTTATTTATTTATTTATTTTTATTATTTTTGGAAATGACCGATCGTTTCACTAGATCAGACCATTATTTCTTGGCTGGAATCATGTGGAGACCTTCATTTAGAGCACTGAAACTGCAATTTGGAATTTGAAATTTTAGAAATTTTAGAAAGTTTCCCTCAAAAACCTTAATTTTAGAGTAAAATAGGATAATTAAAAAATAGATTTATTGGGAAATGAGTGGATCACACAAAATGAGCTTCCATATTAAAATCAATGTGAGGTTTCAGCAGTGGTATAATGTAACAAAGTAATGATACTTTGTTACAGTACTTAAGTATGTTTTGGGAGTATATGTACTTTACTTGAGTTTTTATATTTCACCCTACTTTTACTTTTACTCCACTACATTTCCTAATTAAAATGTGTACTTTTTCTTACATTTTCCCGAAGCATATTCGTTACTTACTACAAAATAGTCAGAAGTCAGAAGAACACTGACTGCAGGAAAGCAGGTTTAACGAATCAGCGGTCTGGCGCTTACAAGTTAGACTCTTAAAACCACCGTTGCTCATGTGCAAACAAGTGCGTGCTCAACTGCGGATGATTCATTTTCTACTTTTAAGTCAAGTGTGGGGTGTGCGATTATACAGTTTATCTTCTGCGATAATATGGTGTTGTTGTTGTAATGATGTCCGATCTGAAATGATCAAGTAGGCTGTATCACCAAATCACACACAGAGTGAATGCATGTTGATTTATTAGTCTATTAAAACTCAAAATTCCAGGCATTCTAAATTGTAGATGGCAAAAATGCTTCTATATGCTTTTTATATCTATATAATTTAATATAGTTAACTTAATCTATATCACAAAAAGAGTACTGTTTTTCTGCAGATATCAGCATGATAACACATTTAATAATCATTTTATACAAGTTCAGTAAAGCAATAAGTGACTTACATTTTAGGTTATTACTTGTTTTTGTCCAATTTGCCAACGAAAATAGTTCCAAACAAAGATCACAGCACTGTTTTGCATCTCTGAGTAATGGACTGTGTTTACTTATTGAATGAATCCGCTTTTTGAACAAATCAGTCAAATGCTTTGTTCCTGAACGAATCGGCCATTTGAATTGGTTGAATCTCAATGACTCACTCAATAACAGTTGCTAGCTGCCACCTACTGGTGATTTTAATTTTACATTTCAACTATTTTTTTCATGTCTTAAATTATTTCAAATATCAATATTCAACGTTTTATATTAAAAACAACACATTAGGCCTATTTATGCATCCATGTCCCCTCTGAGATACATTAAACTGTGTAAATACATCTAAATGCTATTTCAGATGCAGATTCCAGAAATGTTTTCTTATGTTGGAATGAAAGACACTAAGTACTGGATGAGGTGCTTCTTATTCTTATCCAAAAACACAAAATTGAAGAAGAAAGAGTTAAAACTAAACACAATCTTGCAACATATGTATTTGCTGCTTTTCCATTTTTCATTTACTTGTACTTTTACTGTCAATACTTAAGTACATTTAAAATTTAAAAAGTACTTTTTGTGCTTAAGCACTTTTACTCAAGTAATATTCTTAACGGTGACTTTAACTTCTACCAAAGTCATTTTCTGGTAAGATATCTGTACTTTTACTTAAGTATGGCTTTCAGGTACTTTATACAGAACTGGGTTTTAGTTGACTATGAAGGACTGTTGCCCACTAAAAAGCCCAGTTCCACCCACTTTTGAGAAGGCATCTGGACCAGGAACATATAAGCTGAAGGTCACATTAATTTTTAAAAGCATCTCAAACTATTACAATGTTGACACTTATGTATTTATGTATTTGTATATGTGACCCTGAACTACAAAACCAGTCATAAGGGTACATTTTTTTTTTTTATTTAAGATTTTAAGATCTGAATAAATAAGCCTTCCATTGATGTATGGGTTGTTGTGATAGGACAAGATTTGAGAGATACAACAGTTTGAAAATCAATTTAAAAGTGCCTTTAAAGTTTCCAAATTAAGTTCTTAGCAATGCACATTAAGTTTTGGTATATTTACGGTAGGAAATTTACAAAATATCTTCATGGAACATGATCTTTACTTAATATCCTAATGATTTTTGGCGTAAAAGAAAAATCAGTAATTTTGACCCATACAATGTAGCTATTGTTGGCTATTGCTGCAGATATACCCGTGCTACTTAAGGCTGGTTTTGTGCTCTAGGGTTAACATATTTGAAATATATTGTCATATTATGTATTGCATTAATATTGACCAGCATTGAGTGACTGTGTTAACTACTGGCAATATTTTAGAAAGGCTACATGACCTGAACAGCAGCCTAAAACAATGTATTCGGCAATGAAATCTGCCAATGAATTATGCAGGATAAGAGCGGAAACCTGTATTAAAAAAGTAAATGAGGCCCATTTGGATTTCATGTCGGATTTAAGGTTTAATTTGCCTGACGTATTTTTATATTCAGTGAAAAGTTCAGCACTCATACTTGACACGACTGAAAAATTCTGAATCTGTCAGAGAGCCCTGTGGGTGCAATATGTTTGGTAGACTGCTGCTTAAAATCCAGACTCATATTAATAGCAAGCATGAGGATTTCATGGAGGCTAACAAGATTCTCTCCTTGGATCTCAACCTAGCAGACGCCAACCCCCACTCTCAAACACACACGTGCACGAACACAAACCACACAACCAACTGCCTAATGACATCACAGAGGAGCGTCTGGCGAATTGCACACACACTGATCTTCTCCCTTTGCCCTCCGTTCGCTGTCTTCATGAGCCGTATATGAGCTAACTGTTTGCACAGGCCATCTTTAATAAAAAGCGACAAGGATTTATCACCCCTTCACAGCATCACATGAGGCCACTCCATCAGGCCGTGATATCTCTCATACGCAGTCAAACTCGCAGCTTATTAATGCAGCCAGGATGCAGGGGGCCTCCAGGAATAACCGGATATTTCTGAGATGAACGGACACTTGTTAGGGATGTGTAGTCTCTCTAAAAATACGCTTTACTGTACATCTTAGTGCTTTAGATGTTTAACAGGTTGTTTCAGTTGTGTTAACGTTTTTTCAGGCGGTATGTTGTTTTGAGAATTGCTGGTCATTAATTTTTTATAGTTTTAATTTTTTATTATTTTCAGTTTTGAAGTTGAAGTCTGAGGTCTGAGTATGTACTACATGTGATGAGGAGTTGCCTGGTCATGTGACCTATGTTGTCAACTTTTTCCAGGAGCCTCATGCAATAGTAAAGTATATTAGTTCATGCTATTTTTATGAATCTCTGTGGAACAGTAGGCCATCCTAGTACGTTTCGATTACGGTTTTGTAAATACTATGAATTTTGGACTCATTTCACATATTTCACTTATATGTCATAGGAGAGCAGGCAAATGTTTTGACTTGGGGAAAGGTACTTGTAAAAGTGCATTACAATATTGCAATAATGCATTACAATATTGCATTAATCCATAATTGTTAGGGTTGGGAATCGAAAATCAATTCCAGAATCGGATACTTAAGGTCAGGAATCAGATTAAAAAAAATAAATAAATAAATAAATACATTTCAGTTCCACTTATCAAATCCTGTGTGCGCGTCTTTTGTTTTTAGGTGGCGAAAAGGGGTTGTTAAAAATGTATTTGTCTTTGAATCATTTATTCATCCAGTAATGAAACAAGTAAATCTTGAGTGAATCATTGAATCATTCCATTCATAAATTCCATGACATTTTGTTTAGTTGTCTAATATTTTTTCTTCTGAATCTACAAACTACAATCTCCATTTTTAAAAAAAAAAAAAAAAATAGTGTCTCAAGTTATCCAGAATCATGCAGCTCTATTTTGCACAGAAATAGCTCTTAATCATGTCCAGTTTGTATGTAGCCTGCTGATTTTTGTTATTTTTGATATTCAGCAACAATGAAATGTTTTGCAAAAAGAGACACAGAATAAATATTTAGAAAATATATAGAAAATGTATATGTGTATATATAATATATATATATATATATTTTTTTTACCACATTGGAATTGAAACTGGGAATCGATAAGAATCGGAATTGGAATTGATAAAATTCAAATGATACCCAAACATACTAATTGTGTTACTTAGTTACTTTTTGTGGAAAGTAATGCATTATGTTGCTTTTGCGTTACTTTTTGTCACTTGAGCTGGGCTTGCTTATTTATTATTAATAACAAAAGCCCAAAAGTTATATTTTTGGCAACTTTAAAGGCCCTTTTACATCAAAATTGAAATAAACCTCAGCCTGAAGGAAGTGCCTCTGCACGTCATTCCCAATTTCTCCAACACGTTTTCACTCCCAACTCATCACATATTAACACTTGGTCAGGACCCCTTTAGCATCACTTTTTGATGCTTAAGGGACCCCTTTTTGCATAATTTTTCAACACGCAGGGTCCTCCAATGCTTTAAATAAGAAATCCTTACCGTTAATGTGCTGACACTAAAGGCACTGGGAATTTTATTGTCATGATTAAATTATATATTGGGTAATAATATTATTATTATTGCATATATGTTGGGGTGTGATTTATTTTTTATTTTTTTATATTACACTATTTACACATTTAACCCAACCCCTGCCCCTAAACCTAACCATTTGTCAACAAAACACAAGATATAAAAGGCAGATACAACTTTATTCATTATTTATTTAAAAAGTATTAATATTCCAAGCATTCCGAAGCAAAACGATTGATTTGTGAGAAGAATAGATGCAGTCACTGTCTCTGTCCGCCGTCCTGTGTGCTGCTGCAGTCTGTCTGTGCGCGAATTCAAAAAATGCCACCAGCCTTTCAACAGCCTTGTTGTGAAATTCCATTGGCTCTTGTGTGTCTCGTGTCCGAATGCGTCACGCTAATGTTCGGGAGTGTCTTTTTGAATGAGATGTGAGCGCGTTAACGGAGCGGGATCATTTTAGTGAACCTTCAATTTTTGCATTTTTTGAGAGTGTATGGCTTCAGAAGAATTGGAATGCAATAGTACTTGTTTGTAATGCTTTTATACTGCTTGTTTATAGTCAGTTTTTTGCAATAAATACCTGTGACTGTACTTATATTTGTCTGCTACATCTTTTATATTGTTTAGAAATGGGTGGGTTTAGGTGCTTCAGTGAAAGTATACATTTATATAAAAGTATCTCTGTTTTTTACAAATGCACGCAAACCATTAAATTAAGACAAACAACTGAAAACAATGGAGGACACTGCGCGTTGAAAACTGAAAAAAAAATGACACTTAAGGGGTCCTGATCAAGCGTCAGTATGTGACGAGTTGGGAGTGAGAACGTGTTGATTTCTCAACGTTATCTCACAATCATTTCTTACATATTTTGCAAGGTGACTAATTCGTACAACCTCACTTGTATGATTATGTACGATTTCTGTGAGGGGTGGATTATGGGATGGGTATGGGGTGGTTATTTGTACGAATTCCTACAAATTTGCCACCTTGTAAAATACATACGATTTTTCACAAAATGTACAAATTTGTACAAATTAGCCACCTAGTATAATATGTACGAACTGCTGTGAGATCAGGTTGAATTTCTCTCATCATGGGGACAGGAGAGGTGTTAGTGAATAAATGGGGAAACAAAGCAACTTAAGTTTCTTATTTTAAAAAAGTAACTGATATTTTCTTGTAAATGTATATTACTAGTTACTTAAAAAAGGAATCTGATTACGTAACTCACGTTGCTTGTAATGCGTTGCTGGTTATCAGACACCAACACTGGTTATCAGACAGCAAATCACTATTTATTTTGCTAAAGTTGAACTTTTTCACACCACCACTTGCTTCTGTTGCTCATTAAAAATGAACTACTTCTGGATGCTTTGTGGCTGGAAATCGCTGTCATGGGGTGTTTAGCACAACCGCTAGCCAAAAAAGTGTGTGATTTGAGGTGACAATAAGCATTCCATTTTATGCAAATGTAAATGATGTGATGTGGCAACTACCAATAAGAGTGCAGAAAATAGGAAACAAGGCTACAGGGACCTCCGACCTGTGTTTTATTTTCTATTTACATCTGGTATTAAGATAAGTTTTCTGCAATCCAGTCACAAGTGGTGAAGTGAAACGCATTACCATTTACACCTGACCTTAATATAAATTTTAAATACATCTTCTGAAACCACTTGTGTTCAGATTTCATCTAGACCCTCCACTCTTGTTTCATCCCACTCTACTTTGCGGGAGCATGAATGAAGCCAGTATGCTGCTTACAAGTGAGTGGGAAAGGAAGCAAATGAAAAGGATATGAATAGTTATGGCAATTTTGATCATAACCTGTGTTTTGGCATAGTGAAGTTGGAATCAAATTTTGATGTGCTTTCTCAACACGTCCCATAACACTTGTTAGGTCAGTTGGTGGTCTTTTATGGCTGTTCAAACACATTCAATCACATGAGTATCTATTCTACAAAACAATCCAGTTGAATGCTTTTTCAACTACCTCTTGAAGTGGTCGAAAGTGTACAAGCTAGACCCTGTTTACCCCTAGATCCTTTTGTGACATCCATTGATGAAATTGTATCACACCAAGCGTAAACAGGGCCTTAGTCTTAACGTGTGTTAACAGGTATAATAGTAGTGAGAAAACCTACGATACTAAGGAAAACGAAACACAAGACACTTAAGAAGACTTACTATGCAATAACCTCTAAACCTGTCCAAGATTGTTCTTTTAAATAAGCATTTTTATCAGGCTCATTTGAAAACAACACTAGACATTTTTGCAAATAAGGTATTTAATAGCTGACTAATAACCTTGTCTTTGCCATTAAAGTGAAATCATTGGATATAAACATAAGAGCCTGATAAAAAAAAAAAAAAATGCTAATTTAAATGGAAAAAAAAAAATCTCAGGAAAAGAGGTCTGAAGTCTTCATATATAGATATTTTCTGAAAACAAGTCTTAAAGGAAAACTCCACTTCCAAAACAAAGATTCACATATAATGTACTCACCCCCTTGTCATCCAAGATGTTCATGTGTTTCTTTCTTCAGTCGTAAAGAAATTGTTTTTTGAGGAAAAATTTTTGCATTTTTCTCCACATAATGGACTGATATGGTGCCCCGATTTTGAACTTCCAAAATGCAGTTTAAATGCGGCTTCAAACGATCCCAAATGCGGTTGTAAACATCCCAGCTGAGGAAGAAGGGTCTAGTGAAACAATCGGTTATTTTCATTTTAAAAAAAAAAAAACAATTTAAATAGTTTTTAATCTCAAATGCTCGTCTTGCCTTTCTCTCTATGAACTTTGTGTATTCTGACTCAAGACAGTTAGAGCATGTTGAAAAACTCCAATCGTATTTTCTCTGTCAACTTCAAAAATCATTTCAAAATCACCCTACATCGCTGCAGAAGTACCGACCCAGTCTTTGCAACGTGAACATGCAAAGAAGATCAAACACCCTTAACAAAAAAGGTAAAACAGTGATATAGGATGATTTTGAAGTTGAGGGAGAACATGAGATGGGAGTTTTTCGACATACCCTAACTGTCATGAACCGGAACAAAAACAGTCCAAGCAGAGTAAGACAAGACGAGCGTCTGGCATTAAAAAGTATATAAATTGTATTATTTTTATTAAAATAACCAATTGTTTACAACCGCATTTGAGATCGTTTGAAGCCGCATTTAAACTGCATTTTGGAAGTTCAAAATCGGGGCACCATATCAGTCCATTATATGGAGAAAAATGCTGAAAAGTTTTCCTCAAAAAAACTATTTCTTCACGACTGAAGAAAGACAGACATGAACATCTTGGATGACAAGGGGGTGAGTAAATTATATGTAAATTGTTCTGGAAGTGGAGTTCCCCTTTAAGGTGTGCACACACCAAAAGCAAAGCAAATATTCGCATAGCGTAATCGCTCTAGATTACTAGCGGGGTGTTTTTCGTGTCACTCGTGCTAATAAAAACATTGCGTAATGCTCTTCTCCATTTTCTGATAAAACCAAATGTGTCAAACAGGAAGAGTAAATAAGCTCTTCGATGATTGACTTGTGCGTCAACGTGTCATGCAAATGTTTGAAATATGTGATTGAGGCTTATGGTGTGTTCACACCAAAAGCAAATTTAATTATTATTAGATGCGAATTGGTGCCGGGCTATGAGAATGATGCAAATTAGGCGACACAAATGCATGATACATGCCGCAGTTGCGTGTTCCATGAAAGGTGAAAAACCTTTCAACTTGAGCAGAAAATTTGCATAACACAAATAAAAACACACACACATATATATATATATATATATATATATATATATATATATATATATGATGCGAAAACCATCCCGCGAGTAAACTAGAGGGAGTAACGCGATTTAGCAAGTTCGCGGCAATTTGCATTGACTTTGTATGTAATCTACTCTACTCGTGTGAATAAATAAATTCATTTTTGGCGTCCACACCTTTAGGTAATACGGTAATATCTTGTGCAGTTTTTAGAAATTTATATAGTTTTTTTTTTTTTGTTTTTGTTTTTAATCTAAATCTAAATATCTAAACATATCTAAACATTTTTAAATAAAGATAGCTTTACTTGAAAAGCGAAATAACTGAGTTTTTGCTTAAAACAAGAAGTATTATTTGCCAATGGGGCAAAAAAAAAAAAAAAAATCTTGTTTTCCCTTTGAATTAAGATGATTTACCTGATTGGCAGATATTTTTTTTGTGTTAGGCAAAAACAATTTTTTCAGAAAACAAGACTCGTTTTCCTTCTCAAGTAAATTTATCTTGATTCAAGAATGTTTAGGTATTTGTGCTAGAAAACAATAAAAAATGCTCAGTAAGAAAATCATTTTTTGCAGTGTTAACTTGAAAAAAATAATAATAAAAATTGGAAAAAAAATTTTTGTTTTGTTTTGTTTAATAGACTTTTTTGCAGTTTAAAGTGTTAAAATGACTAACAGAACTGACACTAGTGAAATCAAAAATTTGAAAAAGGCAAGAAGGTCTAAAAGTGGTTGGCGTTAAACAAAATGCAAACTATATGCAGCTTGTTCTCATGACACTACCTTTGATTTGCCATATTCAGGGTCCCAGTGCTGGGGGTTGGGATGGCTTTCCCTCGTTAGGGTCCACAGTTTTGTGCTTTACATCAGGGATCCACTGTGAGGTGTTCCGGCGGTCGGTTGCTAGGCGATGGTGGCCTGATTAAGGAGTCCATCGGTGGGCAGAGTTATCGCTAATTGACAGCTGCTAGCCCTGAGGGTTTTATTCCAACCCGGAGACCTCAGGATAATGGGAGGGCAGCACTCCATCGCCCCCAATGTGAGAATCAGCTATGAGGGGGGCACGACTGCTGATGCTGCCTCCACCTCCATGGGAGTAGAGAAGAGGGATCAGGGGTAGGATGACAGCCACAGAAAGAGAGGGAAATAGCGAGAAGTACGTAAACCGGTGGGAGGTTTATGCCCACAGTGCCCGGTTTTGCATTACCGCCCATCTTTCTCCATCTGGAGCTACTCCCTGTAGCTTGCCAACCAACCCACTTCAAATAAGATAATCTTATTACCGTCCAGCCTGGAAAACTTGCATTAAAATCCAATTATTTCCAGTCACTTTTTGGACAGTGTGGTAAAGAATAATGCATTTTACTAGGTAAAAATATATTTATATGATAATGATGGTTTGGTTGTTACCATTCTAATTGATGTTACTTTTAATCTTTTTTGTTGGAAGAGAGAATTTTATTAAATTTTTTTTTAAGTTAGCTTAGTTTGTGATGTGCTTTTAAAATCTAAGTATGCACGATTTCTTCTCACAGAAATGCAAATGCTCATTTTTGAGTTATAGCACCTAATTTCTCCTATAAGAGCTTAGACATTTTTTTTTAAAGATAATAGGGTTCCTGCATATTTCAAACCCATAATTTTGCTGCAAATGAATGGAACACAATTACAACCATGTCATCTCTGCTTTAAGTAATCTGTATGACTGATTATTTTCATAGGAAACATAAATTGAATTACATCAGAGAAGCAAGGCTGGCTCTGATGAGGCTACCCTGCCTCCATTGTAATTATCTTCATATTACTATAATTATTTGGAAGTATGCAAAACGGATTATTCTCTCCTGTAAACCCTGCTGAGAGGTGATCCTTTTTTTCAGCTGGGACTGTTCTCCATGTGCTGACATTATGAAGACTTCTTACAAACCTTGTTTTCATTCCCTAATATACTGTTAGTGGATCCAATTTAGATACTCCTTATAATTCAAAGATCACTTTTACATTCTTTTTACTTTCATTTCCATATTAACCTTCATTGTTTATTACAGAAATATGTCAAATCTAAAAGGAAAACTGTTTAAACACCTTTGACAGCTGACCTATTATGGATCCAAGTAGTTGCTACAGACCTATTGCTTTTTTTTTTTGTTCTTTCTTTAAAATTAAAGTGCTGAGTGTTTGGCCTATTGATTCTATGATGCCAGTGTTTTACGTTTTCTACTTTTTGGGTATCTTTTTATGAACCGGTCAACGAATTTGCTTGAAATTTGTTGTGCATGCTCTTTAGATATATATTGAAACAAATAGTAAAGGAATAGCTGAATGGGCAAACTTTTATTACTAATATTTACATTAGAATCAGTGTCTATGCTATTGTCAAATGATATGTTTTCTTATTCTCTATTGTCTTTAACTTCCTCATGTGTACAATGGATTTTCTCATTTCTGTTCTGGACCAGCTGTATTCCTGCTAGCAGCTATATTGCCTCCTCATTTAGTTGCAGATTCTGTGGTATTAAATCTTAATTTCATTTTATAGGAGCAGTTCACCCAAAAATGAATATTTGCTGAAAATTTACTCACCCTCAGGCCATACAAGATCTAAATGAGTTTGTTTCTTCATCGAAACAGATTTGGAGAAATTTAGCATTACATCACTTGTTCACCATCGAATCCTCTGCAGTGAATGGGTGCCATCAGAATCACAGTAATCCAAAAGGAATTCACACAACTCCAATACATTGTTTAAAAGCCTTGTGAATCAGCTAAAAAAAAGTCTCATCTGAATCAAGATAGAAATATGCACAGATGAAGCATTGTTTAAGAGAAAACAGTCCAAAACCATTGTAAACAAATATGTCATTGTATTTTGATGTGGATTTATTTACAAACACATTTTTTTGCTTTACAACACATTAATTGATCGAGTCGTGTGGGTTACTTGGATTATTGTGATGTTTTTATCAGCTGTTTGTACTCACATTTATTCTGACGGCACCCATTCACTGCAGAGGATCCATTGGTGAGCAATTGATTTAATACTAAATTTATAGCATTAAAGGGTTAGTTCAAGCAAAAATTAAAATAACCCCATGATTTATTCACCCTTAAGCCATCCTAGGTGTATATGATTTTCTTCTTTCAGATGAATACAACTGGAGTTATTAGGGCCTGAGCACGGGGTGCGAGGACCCTACTGTAATTTCTATTTTTATTCTTCTACTTCCCCAAAATGAATCACATTTTTGAGGGGCTAAACATGCTTGAAAACTCATGAAACTTTGCATACATGTCAAAAGCGGTGAAAATTGTACATCAGAAGTGGGTGTTGCAAAATGGCTCGATAGCGCCACCTATACAGTTTCAACAAAGTGCACCTTGAGCTACGTTTTACATACATGTACGAAATTCGGTAGACACATGTAACACACCAATCCCTACAAAAAGTCCCCAGTATGAAGTCCGAAACACAACAGGATGTTTGTTATTTTTCATTTTCTCTGCAATTGTTGTGCTTTTTTTGGCTTTTTAGGCGTTGTATTTAAACAAACTCCTCTTAGAGATTTAGACAGATCAACACCAAATTTGGTCAGTCTAATCTAAAGCCCTTTGTGACGTGAAATTGCAAAGATCTTGAGTTTTCTTTGAAGGGTGTGTCCATGGTGGGCTGACAAACGTTGATGTTTCACCATTAAACAGGAAGTTATTATAATTCAGGCATACAATGTCTGATCTGCACCAAAATTCACCTGTTTGATAAGAGTCCTGTCATGAACACACCCCCATGCCCATATTCAGTTATAGTCATAGCACCACCTGCTGGCAACAGGAAGTGGCATATTTTACACTGTAATGAACTCCTCATAGAGATTTAATTACATCAACATTATGTTTTGTCAGTCTACTTCAAAGACCTTTTCTATGTTAAATTGCAAAGATCTTAAGTTTTCATTAAAGGACATGTCCATGGCAGCCTGACAAAGTTCGATGTTTCACCATGTAAAAGGAAGTTGTTGTAACTCATACAATGTCTGATCTGCCCCTGTTTGATAAGAGTCCTGGCCTGAACACATCATATATTCTGTTATAATCATAGCGCCACCTGCTGGCAACAGGAAATGACTTGTTTTACACCAACTTAAACATGCAGTGTCCAAACTGCACTAGGCTTCACATGTTTGGTAATAGTCCTAGCCTAAAGACATCTAAAGGCCAATATTCAGTTATAACCATAGCGAGGATTTTGATATAAGCCAAGAGGAAACTGGTTTTCCTTTGCTGTAAACAAACTTGGTTCTCGCAAGACTAGTATATTTTCTCCAGAGCTTACGCTACACCTACGTCCTATGTCACCCGCTGGGACGCCACTCTCTCGTGAGGATATCAGTGACGATAATTCAGGGAAATCCTGTTTCTTTAGAGAAAAGTATTATCTTTTACTATTTTTACCCAAAATAGGGTGTTGTGAGCATTACTGAGTATACACGTAATGTAATGACTGTTTAATTTACTGGAATGTGAAATAAATTGTTTGTACTTTCTGTACTGGAAGCTCTTAACATTAAGACAAATTGCTTGTGTGTGAAACACACTTGGCATAAAGCTCTTTCTGATTCGGAAGTCAGAGGGCGCCCTCGTGCAGAAACTCCACATATGCTTTATAGCAGAAGTAATAATACTGATGACTCTCCAGGGGTCTTTAAAACCAGTTATCGCTGTAGCTAAATAAAACGCAGATAGAGGAATTTTAACTGAGGAAACTTGAAGACAATAAACATACGATTGCTACAATATATGGTTTGTCTGTGTTCTTCAAACAATCTTGGTTATTTTTATAAGGATAAAGTATATTTATAATGCAATGCTAATCGACATAGCCTTTATAATACTATAAAATAGTATGATTTCAGCCTCATTCTGTGATATGAAACCATGGCCGATCACAAAAGTTTATTTAAAACACTTGACTATGTTATGAAACAAATTTGGAGAAAAAGCATGCCAATAAATGATATCTTTGTTGGACAACAGGTTTGTAAACAGGCTCATACACATGCAAAACTGCATCGCACACTTTCTACTAGTACAGTTAACGTTATTCAAGGCTCAGACCGATTTTTATCGCACTGCACAGTTTTGACCAAACCAGTTCCAGATTGGAGCTCCTTATTTAGCCATATACTAGTTTCACGTCCACCTTCAGCATGTCACAGAAATATGTCAACAACTAGACTTTATCGCTATTATCACGGGAATACTAATTTTTATCGTGGGAAAATGTTTACCGGTATATCGCAAACGATAAGATATCGCCCATCCCTACGTAGGATGGCTTGAGGGTGAGTACATTTTCTGCTAAATTTCATTTTTGGGTGAACTACTCCTTATGTTGCAAACTATACATGGTTAAGTGAGAATCTTGCATAACCTGCAAATTCTCTACCCAAAGAAATGTGGTAAGACCAGGAATTCACATTATCCACATCTGTGAACCATTGCTTTTAGTCTCTGATGGACAAGTACTATTTGATGGTAGATATTATAAGGAGATTACTAATGAAAATGCACTGTACCCAGAGTATTGTAGGCCTGATCTGTTTAGCAGGAACTCTTCATAAAGTAACCCCAGCCAATATCAACAGCACAACTTCTTATCCAGTGGTAGGGCTGCTGTCACCCTCATCACGAACACAAAGAACTGTTCTTTGATCAGCCTGCTATGTCTCCGCCAGCTGACTTGATTGTAGTTGCTCGTGGTTATGCTTACTCCATTCCAATGCATTTCAGAAGAGTTTGCTTGGAGAAAGCTTTGCTACCTGTCACTACAATGGTTCCATTTCCAGGCCAACTAAATCAATTTTGATGCTTCCGCAAGGCAGCAATAGCAGGAGAAAATGAATGTTGACAGAGAAACTGGATACTCAAGTAAACCTCTTACTTCTGATGCTTTCTGAAAATGTATGCTTTCCTTTCAGGAATAACAGTTGCAGTGATTGAAATGTTTTTGAGAGGTCTATGGAGCATGACATGCTTAGCTTTGATGACTACTTATACTGACTAAAAGCAAACATCTTTTGAATACTAGAATAAACACTTGATAAATGTGTCACAACTTTTTAGTTCTATCTGTTTATTAATTTATCAAAATGTTTATTTAAAATGAACGTGTTTGGATATAAAAATGAATTAGCTCTGACTTCACTAATCCAGATTTGAGTAAGATATTATCTGTTGATTTGATGAGGCCTGCTTTGCTTAACAGCATACAACTGACCCATTTTAAAGGCAAAGAAACAGGAAGACGTGCCATTAACTGACCAGAGATAAAGCCTTTACCTTCCTCTCACTGATATAACACACGTGTGTTGTTTTAACCTGGAACAGGCATCTCAAATGCTGTGGCAAACATCTGGACTCACTTGAGCAAATCCAAAAAAACTCACTGGGAAGTTCACAGGAGCAACCTGATCAATTATTTCAATCAAAGTTAAAGGCTGAAATCAGATCCACATTGCATGAAGGGAAATGCATATAGTTGATTTGACTGAGATGACACTGGATTAGATTTAAGGGGTGCTGCATACTACTATAGTTGTGTACTATAGATCTGGTCATATGATTATGTTAAATATACAGCTAGGTCATTGGAATTCTATATCCCATAATGTACTGTGTCTACAGTTAAAAAAAATTGCTCAAATTTTTAACACAAGAAAAAAAAGATTTATTTTCAATTTGATAAATTATTATTTTTTCACTAATGTCATCAATCAACATAGTGGTGTCATGTGGGAAAAATCTGGCATACTACAGTTTAAAAGGTTATTGTTGCATACTGTTTCAAAAGCAGTTTTGAAAAATGATGTATATACTGTGGGCAGTGCCATACATTGTAGTAGGCTGTATTGCGAAAGTACAGTGCCTTGCGAAAGTATTAATACCCCTTATGTTAAACTGCTTTAAATTACTTTTTCCATGTCAATCTACACTCCATACACCATAATTGACAAAACACAAAACAGGTTTGTAACAACTTTGCAAATTTATTAGAAATAAAAATGATTTCATTGCATAAGTATTCATACATTTCTGGGACACTTGAAATTTAACTCAAGAGCACTCATATCACTTGTAGATGTTACTACACTTCGAGTGAAGTTAAACTGTGGCAAATTTATTTGAATGAGTTTGATTTTTAAAGGCACACACGTCTCAGAAAAGGTCTGATATGCAGCTGAAAATGAGCCCTGAGGTCAAAATAAATGCCTGCAGAGCTCAGAAACAGGCTTGCGTCAAGACACGGATCTGGGGACGAGTTCAGAAAAAAATTCTGCTACGTTGAAGGTTCACAGAAGCATGTAGCCTCCATTATCCATAATGGAAGATGCTTGGAACAACTAGGACTCTTTCTGGAGCTGGCCTTCTGACCAAACTGAGCAACTGATGGAGAAAGGCTGATGGTCACTCTAGTTGAGCTCCATGATCATATACTGTATGCAGATGGGAGAAACTTACAGAAGGACAAACATCGCTGCAACACTCCACAGATCTAACCTTTATGGTGGTGTCGCCAAACTCAATCCTCTCCCTAGTGAAGATACATGAAAACCCTTTTGGCAAAGAAGCACCTAAAGAAACCTCAGACTGTGAGAACAAGATTCTCTGGTCTGATGAACCTCAATTCCAAGCATCATGTTTGAAGGAAACCAAGCATTGCTCATCACCTGCAGAGTACCATCCCAACAGTAAAGTTTGCTGATAGAAGCCTGTTGTTGGGCTGTTTTTCAGCGGCAGGGACTGAGGGACTCGTCAGAGTAGAAGGAAAGCTCAGTGTACCAAAATATTGAGGTAGCTTTAATGAAAATCCAGTCAAGAGCATTCAGAACCTCAGACTGGGCATAAGGTTCACCTTCCAACAGGACAATAACCCTAAGCACACAGCATGAGTGACTTATAAACATCTCTTTGAATGTCCTTGAATGGCCCAGCCAGAGCCTCGGCTTGAACGCAATCAAATATTTCTGGAGAAACCTAAAAAATGTCTGCCAGCGCCCATCCAAGCTGACAGAGCTTGAGAGGTAAAGAGGTGAGGAGAAGAACGGCAGATAATTGCCAAATGCAGTGCAACACTTGTCACGCCATACCCAAAAAGACTTACAGCTGTAAAGGTTCTTTAACTAAGTACTGAGTTAAAGGTATGAATGCTTATGCAGTGTACTTATTTCAGTGTTTTATTTTTAATCAGTTTGCAAAGTTGTTACAAATCTGTTTTTTTTTTTTTTTGTTTTTGTTTTTTGTTTTTTTTGCTTTGTTGTTATGATGTATGGAATGTAAACTACTTTTATGTGGGATAAAAGTAATTTAAAATAGTATAACATAAGGCCGTAACATAACAAAACATTTTACAATTTAAAGGGACAGTTAATCTAAAAATGAATACTATGTCATCACTTGCTCATGTACATTTCATTGTGCAGACAAAAACAGTTCTTAAATCAACATTCATCTTTTTTTTTTTTTTTTGCATTCCACAGTAAAAAAATAACACACTGAATTGGAACTCTTTTTTTTAAAGGAGAAGTCCACTTCCAAAACAAAGATTCACATATAATGTACTCACCCCCTTGTCATCCAAGATGTTCATGTATTTCTTTCTTTAGTCGTAAATAAATTGTTTTTTGAGGAAAACATTTCAGCATTTTTCCTCCATATAATGGACTGATATGGTGCCCCGATTTTGAACTTCCAAAATGCAGTTTAAATGCGGCTTCAAATGATCCCAAATGCTGTTGTAAACGATCCCAGCCGAGGAAGAAGGGTCTTATCTAGCGAAACGATCGGTTATTTTTATTTTAAAAAAATAGTTTCAATTCTTTTTTATTCTCAAATGCTCGTCTTGCCTTTCTCTCCCTGAACTCTGTGTATTCTGACTCAAGACAGTTAGGGTATGTCGAAATCGTATTTTCTCACTCAACTTCAAAAATCATTTCAAAATCATCCCACATCGCTGCAGATGTACCGACCCAGTCTTTGCAAAGTAAACATGCAAAGAAGATCAAACAACCTTAACAAAAAAGGTAAAACAGTGGACGATTTGGAAGTTGAGGGAGAACATGAGACCCTTCTTCCCCGGCATTCCCCGCATTTAAACTGCATTTTGGAAGTTCAAAATCGGGGCACCATATCAGTCCATTTTATAAAGAAAAATCCTGAAATGTTTCCCTCAAAAAACATAATTTCTTTACGACTGAAGAAAGAAAGACATGAACATCTTGGATGACAAGGGGGTGAGTACATTATATGCGAATCTTTGTTTTGGAAGTGGACTTCTCCTTTAAGTGAGTAAATATGACAGAATTTTCACCCTCGGATGAACCAAGTCTAAATCTGAATAGTTATTTCATGCTGTTGGGTATCCAATTATACAATGCCACTATGCTATAACTAAAGACTTGAAACATAACCTGAAATATAAACTCTTTTAAAGGATTAGTTTACTCCAGAATGTCTTTCTTTCTTCAGTCAAAAAGAAATTACGGTTTTGAGGAAAACATTCCAGGATTTTTCTCCATATAGTGGACTTCAATGGGGACCCACGGGTTAAAGGCCCAAATTGCTCTACACAATCCCAGCTGAAAAAATTAGGGTCTTATTTAGCAAAACGACTGTTCATTTTTTAAAAACAATAAAAATGTATATACTTTTTAACCAGAAATGCTCATCTTGCACCTCATTGATCCCCATTAAAGTCCACTATATGGAGAAAAGTTCTGAAATGTTAACCTCAGAAACCTTCATTTCTTTTTGACTGAGGAAAGAAATATATAAACATCTTGGATGACATGAGTTATCTGTAAATTTTAATTCAGGCGTGAACTAATTCTTTTAATGCTATTTGAGCAAAAGAAACACATTCATGGGACAGTTCATGTCAGAATGTGTTGCTGATTTGAAATATATAATATAAATGTGAGTGTGGCAAGTAGTTTTTGAGGTTTTGCCCGTTCAGAGAGATAGGATTTGGCCACAGAGTGAACTGACTTTCCTCGAAAGTGACTTTGGCTATACTCAGTCTTTATGTGTAAATGTAATGCGTGCACTCAGCTTTTATATATCATGCATTTTTAATGACGTTTTGACATGATGAAGTTGATACTTGCAGAAAGATACCGTATGATTGACAGTAGAGAAGCTATGACCAGTCACCTGATGTGCGTTCATTCAAAACGTCTGCCACAGTTCGTAGCCATCATAATTTAAACATGACCATCTCCGGCCAAAAAACTCATTAGGATTATAGCAATCCTGAGAGAATGAATAGTAAAAATGACTTCATAAGATCCTGTATGAAATTAGGGTGATACATTATGTTATAAATTAAATAGGCAAACACATTGAACAAATGCTCAGCCAACAGCATTTGTGTCACTACTGGTCACTACAACATATGTTGTTCTCTTAAAAAAAAAAAAATAATAAAATAAAAAATCTAGGTTACAGTGAGGCACTTACAATAAGGTGTGGAGGTTATATAAAGTCCAGCAGGTTCAGAGCGAGAGAAAACTAGAGTGAGTAAGAGATAGAGAATGAAACTATATCAGTTGCTTTCTCTGGCAATCTAGCTGAGGTGCAGCCGGTGTAGAAGCAGTTTGTGACCTTCTAACCCTGGCCTCAGCGTAGCCTGGGATAGGATTAAATCAGGGCTGGATCTGGGCCAGTGCTTACCCATAACAAATACAGGCTGATAACATATCTTTTAATTACAGGCTCCTGCACCTTCATCAAATTCCTCTAACCAAGCCTCTGAGCCCAGAAGGGTCAGTGCTCCCTCATAACTCTATACATCAGGTCCGGGATAATATGATCGCGAGCAAGGTTGAGCAGGGAATTATACAAGCCTGTGACTGCGGCGGCAGCCACGTTTGTCTGCTGGTTTATTGTGTCAGGAGGTGAAGTATCTTCCCTCTGTCAGCATCATGCAGCCTCACGTAGTTCAAATTTACTTGGGACTAGTAACAATGTCCAACAGAGAACAAATGTATATAACAAGAGAATTCTGCATTTGATTTATTTATTTTTCCCCTGTTTGTGTTTAATAACATTCTTTGCTATAAATGATATTTTGATTAATTTTGGAATAAACATCTGTCTTGTAAAGGTTAATTTCATAACTAGCGTTTTATGTATTTAATTCTTTTTTGCACATTTTGACATCATTGACTGGAAATGAAAGACCTTGATGTACCTTGACTTTTCTGTGTTTTCTGATACATCCAGTGTCCTAAGCAGTGATGGGAAGGTTACTTTGGAAATGTAATAGGTATTACAAGTTACCCTGTTTAAAATGTGCGAAGTAGTGTAACTGTTTCGATTGCTTTAATAAAGTAATGTAACTGATTATTTCTAACAAATGTTTTCAATTGTTATCATTTTCAAACCCAGGAGTGCTCAGCGATGATTTCTATCAGACTTTCATAATCCTTCATCTCTTAAATTAAGATTATAATAATTTAATTTTAAAGCACAGCCACCACAAAATCAGACTTTGCCCCTCTTTTTACTTTGAGAACATGCTGAGGTTAAATACTGATTTAAAATCATAACAAGAAATAGTAAATTAAGAAATAGTAAAACAAGAAATGTAACCCCCTTTGTAATCACTAACATTTTCATAATACATTTTTTCTCAGTAACTGTAACAGAGTACAGTCACATTAATTTTGTAATTAAATTACGTAACAACAGTTGAGGTCAGAAGTTTCCATACACCTTGCAGAATCTGCAACTGAGGGACTCATATGCAACTATTACAGAAGGTTCAAATGCTCACTGATGCTCTAGAAAGAGAAACGATGCATTAAGAGCCAGGGGTGTAAACTTTTGAACAGAATGAAGTGTGTATATTTTTCTTATTTTGCCTACATATCTTTTTCTATTTCTTTTCATTTATTACTGCCCTTCAGAAGCTACAGAAGATACTTAGCCTACATGTTTCCCAGAAGACAAAATAAGTGAAAGTTTCCATCTGGAGCATCAGTGAGCATTTGAACCTTCTGTAATAGTTGCATATGAGTCCCTTAGACGTCCTCAGTGTGAAAAGATGGATCTCAAAATCATAGTCATTGTTGGAAAGGGTTCAAATACACAAAAATGCTGAAAAATCCAAAGAATTTGGGGGACCTGAATAATTTTTCTGAAGAACAGCAGACAGTTTAACTGTTCAGGACCAACAAGGGACTCATGAACAACTATTACAAAAAAATAAATAAATAAATAAAAAAAACAAAAAAAAACAAAAACAAAAAAAAACACAGCTGTGGATCATTCAGGTAACATCACAGTATTAAGAATCAAGTGTATGTAAACTTTTGAACGGGGTCATTTTTATAAATTCAACTATTAGTTTCTCTTGTGGACTATATGTAAACGTCTTTTATGTGAAATATCTTATTCAGGTCAGTACTAAATATAAAATAACATGCATTTTGTATGATCCCTCTTATTTTGGTAAAATAATTAACATTTTGCAGGTTCTGCAAGGTGTATGTACACTTTTGACCTCTATTGTAGTTACAGTACTCCCCAACACTGATCTTACTTAATCTTTTTATATTTTTATTTATTTATTTTTTTATTTTTTTGAAGAACATACAGTTCTTGAAATTTCTAGAATCACTAAATTATTCAAAGTTAATGAATTTAGTATAATAAAACGTTTGGAAACGAACAGCTTTAGCATAATTACAAATAAGTGGCCTTTAAGTCAAAAAGGATGAGTGAACGAATGAATGAATGAATGAATACAGGACAAAATTGTTAGTTGTGATGAAAATGACGGCATAATTGACCAACATGAAATTGTGTTAAAAAAAGATTTAAATCATTTTCATACAGTAATTACTGAAATGTAATATAATTATTTCTTATACATTTAGTTTGGTGGCCACAGTGTAATGATTCATATTAATATGATTAATTTTTATATTTTACAATTGAAAGTCTAAGGTCTGAGGCAATTATACATCATGTACAATGTGACCTTTATATACAAAAATATAATAGTCAAAGGCTTTTTAATAAAAATGAATTCCTGGAACATAAAAGTACCCGCAGCTTTGAAATAATGAGAGAGCAAAAATAAGAGTTTTTACTTACGTTTTGCACTCGTTTTATAATAGGTAACGTAGTAAGTATGAAACCATGTGGTTGAATGCTTACTTTATGTCTAAACAAAGGAAATGTGTACTATATGAAATGTTTTGTGCCAATGTGACTAAGGAATTTCTCTCTCTCTCTCTCTCTCTTTCACTTCTTTCAGCAATATCTGGCACAGTTCAGTAGGTACACCAAGCATACATCAAAATGACATTCATTCAAAAACATAATATTCATTGCAAACCCGTATACATTTAGGTAATGAGGCAATTATCTCCCCACAGATGTGTGTTTTAATGGCTAGATGGCAGCTAGCGCGGAGACCACATTAAAATGGTTTCGGGAGTCTTTGGAGTGCCTGCAGACAGTGAGGGATTTCACACCATTTTATGAAGAAGACTTTTACATTTCATGCCAAATAATGAATTCTAAAACAAAATCGCAAAAGAAAAAGATGAACCCGGAGAGAATCGTGGGGTGCATTTTAAACACCAGGCTCCAAAGCCTGCCTCAGGAATGTCAATTATAAAGGAACCTGTCACCATCCACGCTGATAAGGCTGGGGATTTAGATTTAACGCTTCACTCAGGAGAGACACCACAATGTGGGCTTCCACACGCACACATACACACACGTTTTGTGCAGCACATTTCTCCCTAGTTTTTTCATCATCATAGTTAATCAATACCTCCAGCACCAATCGATACTGTGAAGCTGGAGGACGATCATTATCCAACGATGGTTGAAAAGTAGTCTGCAAACTTCAAAAATAGAGAAGCAACATTGTTAGGAAGTAACTCCTGCACAGCCACACAGATCAATCAATCTCCAGAGAGGTTAACTACATTGAGGTGACCTGAGTCTACTGTGCAGCAGCCAACACACACACACACACACTAGAACAGTCAGCAGAACAGGTGTGCATTTGACACCATAACAGAGCAGCAGTCAATGCAGATGAAACGCAATTAGACGGCGGCTCAAATTTTACGCTGTAATGATATTGAACTATTTCGACTCGGGTGACTAAGTGCAGTTGTGTCTTTATAGGTTAATGTTAACAACAAAATTGCTCTGCAAATATTTGCAAACAACAAAGAGGTTGTGCAGTAGACTTCTACGTGTTCAACAGTAATAAACAATGAAGTATCTATGAAATTTAAAAAATGAGTTCACCCAAAAACAAAAATTCTGTCATTAGATATATATAAAATATATAAGAGATATAAAAAGATATATTAGGCAATGTTCATGCAGCTATTTTATATTGTGAAACTTGAGATGAGTTTTATTTTATTATATTATTTATGTACTATTCTAGTTTTTAATTATTATTTTGAATTAGCTTGTATTTTGTTTATTTTTTGTTTTCTTAGTTTTTTTTTTATTTTTGGTTTTTGTTTTGGGATTTTTTTTTTTTTATAATTTTGTTACGTGCTTTTGTCTTTTTTTATTAGCTGTATTAATTAGTTTTTTTTTAAATAATATTATTTATGGTTTATTTATATTTAATTCAGTTTTTTTAATCTACTATTCATTTTATTTAATTTTAATTTAATTTAATTTTATTTTATTTTATTTAACACATAAAAATACATATATATTAGGCAATGTTTATGCAGCTATTTTACATATACTGAAACTTGAGATCAGTGTTGTTTAGTATTATTTATATACTATTTTAGTTTGTAATTAATATTTAGAATTAACTTGTATTTGTAAGTTTAATTTAATTTTCATTTATTTTATTTCCAGTTAGTAAATTGAAAGCTTCAGCATAAATTAATAAAATTAGAAATGTTACCTTTGCAAGTTTTCAATCTACTATCCATTTTATTTTATTTTATTTTATTTTAGGTTTTGTTTTGGTTTGGTTTTTGAAATTTTGTTATGTGTTTTGTCATTTTTTTGTTATTTTTTATGTTATTATTTAGGTTTCATTTATCTTTAATTCAGTTTTAGTTTTAGTCAAGTTTTTTATATATATATTTTATTTTTCAGTTAGTAAATGTAAAACTTCAGCATAAAAATGAGAGGGAAAAATAGAAATGTTGACTTAGCAAGTTTTTGATATACTATATGTTTTATTTTATTTACACAAAAAGATATATTATGCAATGTTCATACACCTATTTTACATATATTGAAATGTGAGATCAGTGTTATTTTAGGATTATTTATATACTATTCTAATTTTTAATTAATATTTTGAATTAGCTTTTATTTTTAGTTTTCTTTTTAATTGTATTTAATTTTTTTAGTAATTTTGTTATGTGCTTTTGTCTTTTTTTTTAGATTAGTTTTTTTTTTTAAATATTATTATTTAGGTTTAATTTATCTTTAATTCAGTTTTAATTTTAGTAGTTTGATTTATTTTATTTCCAGTTAGTAAAATTAAAGCTTCTGCATAAATTATTGAAAAGTAGAATTGTTTCCTTAGCAACTAACTAAAATAAGTGAACATTTTTAATCTACTATCTGCTTTATTTTATTTTATTTCATTTCAATTGCCTTTTTTTAGTTTTAGTTTTAATTATTGATAATAACCCGGACTGAGACAAACACTGTCAAACTCCAAAAATAAAAAATAATAAAAAAATAGAGAGTTATAAAATAGTATGTTTTGACAGGTAAGTGTACAGTATGTGGGGGGAGAAAACGAGAGAGAGAGAGAGAGAGATTTTCAGCGATTTACAACTTGAATGTCTCTTTCTCACACAACATGGTCTTATAAGTAATCCTAGGTATTTGTAGGGAAAGTGTTTTGTGCATTTGCACTGAAATGTTGACATTGCACTGTGATGTACACATATTTTCACACACATTAAAGCAGCTAGTATTCCCAGCCGGTCTCCCATCTAAATATTAACCGAGCCAAACCTTCCTTAGCTTCTGAGATCATCTCATGATTTTATGGCTGTTTATTGGTGGAACCAGTTTGGTCAAATATTACCATATGACGTGAAAAAGAAATGTACATTACATTTTTTAAAAATAAACACATCATCTCAATTCAGTCTCAACCCATTTTGCAGTATCACTTTCACTATCAAGCAAAGTTATTGCGTATCTGCGTAGGTGAATGAAAAGACAAACATCTAGGCAAATGATGGCCATCAAATAACCTTATATCGTAAGAGTAAATAATGAGGTGATGATGTGACGTCAGTGCAAATATACAAAACACGCCGAGAAAGAAAAGCCAGGACAAGCAATTTGGGTTCTTCGATTACCAAGCAGCCCCAGAGAAAATAAATTAGCTGCCCGTGCGTTCATTTGTTTAGAGATATGTGAGGGTTATGTTGAAATGACCTGCATAATTGCAGTCTGAATATTTATCTGTATCACTACAATCTGTGTTCATAGTTTAAGTTTCCTCTTGTTTTCCAAGCTCCTCAAGTTAGGGTTTCACATTCATTTCCACGGGTGACCTTTTATATGAAATGCAACATTAGTCTTGTTCTCTGTGGCTTGTCCGATGTGGACAGAGACTAATGTGATGCTTGACCCTCACACTGACCCTCTGCTGGCCACTGCAATCAACTCCACATGCCTCACACTGCTTTGTCCTTTATGGTCAACATACATGATGCATAGATGTAGTTATCACTGTACGCAGTTTTGGTCTTCTGTCCTGTTGCTTCAGGTACTACGGTGATGGATTTGGTATTAGAAAGTGCAGGTATTGTTGTTTTGTATCAATATTTCATAGAAAAACACACACTCGCAACACTTGTTATTGTTTTGGTCCTCCGTTGCTACAAGAACTAAAATCCTCATTATATTCGCTAATCCGCTTGTTATATTCAAATGAGTGCGTTTTCAAACAATGCCGCTAAATCTCAGAAAATGAAACCATTTTTGAAGCCGAAACGGTGAGTGACAGGTCAAATAGGCTGTCGTATTAGCATCTTAATTTTGCCCATTGTCAGGTGCTGTTCGCGTCCACACTTCAACAGCTGACTAATAAAGGGCCGGGCTTGTGTTACCTAACAAGCTAGCCTTTAGAACCTAATTGCTTTCGGTTCAATAGCTTAAAAAGTAATTAATTACTGGGGCAGATTGTAATGGAGGTTAAGGTGGCATTTTTGCCAAGCTAATGAGATGGTGTGCACACAGGCAAAGCAGATGTGATGGGGTAATGGTGGCCCTGAATACAATTCATCTAGGGCCCTATTTACAGTGCTATTTAAAATTAGTGGAGGGCCCTTCCAGGGAGTATTCATATTAGAAAAGATAATAACACTCAAGGGAGGTAACTATAGTTTCCGCCAAAATACCATAGTTACTAAATCTATTATGACTACAATGAAACGTTGGTAGGCCTAACTAGGCATTTGCCTCAACTGTCATTTAAACTACTATAGATAGATAGATAGATAGATAGATAAATAGATAGATTTTATATTTTACATTATTAATGTAATCAATATTCTGTTAATTAAAGCCAAGTATGCATCACATCAAGTGTGTTTTTAAGCATTTTACATTTGAAGAGTTCAGATGCAAAACCAGCTAAAAAGCCATCTCAGTCAACAATGAGATAATGATACCGAGTGAAAGCTCTGGACACATAGTATACGTCCATCAAATACTTTTACTTCAAACTCACTAAATTCCGGCCTCAGCCCAATCAGAAGTACCGGTACTTACACAGAAACCTATACAAAGTAGCCAGAAAGAAATGCTCATTTTAAAGAAATACGTCAGATGGATTTAGGGGCTTTTGCATCTGAACTCTTCATTTATTCCAAAATAATAACTCAAGGCAGTAACAATTAATACCTTATGTTCAGCTATTCTTTTTAATAGTTAACTTTTACCTTTTATTTTCATTTTCAGATCATTAGTCATGAATGCTCGCTAAATATAGTTCACAGACACAGATTTTTTTTTTAATTTCACCAAGCTGATTACTCGCTAAAAACTCTCACAGAGCCTGTTTTAGGGATGTAATTACATCAGTATTGTGATATCGCGATAGCAAAACTGTCTCGACATTATCGTGGTCACATGACGATATTAAACGATAGGACATGAGACATGAGACATTTTTTGTAAGCCTGTTTTCACTGAAGCTGGAGTTTTTCTTCAAAATAAAAGCTCTACTGTCGTTTCTGTCAAAATTAAAGCTTAAAAGTGCAGTATGAATTGCTGACAGCTAGCGGTTTATGGTACAGTCAGGTCCATATGTATTTGGACATGGACACAATTTTCATTTTTTCAGCTCTGTATTCCGACAGAATAGAATTAAAATAAAACAATCAAGAAGAAATTGAAGTGCAGACTTTAAGCTTTAATTCAAGGGGCTGAACATAAATATAACATAAAATGCTTAGGAATTACAGCCATTTTTATACACAGTCCTCCCATAATTGGACAAATAAATTTAATCATAAATAAAATGTCCATTTCAAATATTTTGTTGGGAATCTTTTGCAGACAGTGACTGCCTTAAAGATGCAAAGTTCCCTTTTACATGTTGTTTGAACATTAATGTGCATTGGCAGTGTGTACACAACCACCCGATTATGAAAAAAATCCACCCAGTGATTTTGACTTGATGTGTAAACATAATTTCCCCTTTTTCAAATCAAGCCATTTTCAGCATCTTGTCTGTGTGACAACACACTGACAGAGGCCGCTCCCATGATATCAGAGGGATATCCTTCTATGTTCGTGCGAATCATTCGGGATCCAGCTTCACTTACAGCAGAAGTGAGTATAAGGTTTTTTTTTTTTAATGAATCTTTGCAATCGGCTGTCCTAATAACGTGCTATTTAGCAAGTTTCGTGGTTAAACACAGCTAAATGCGACTAAATGCAGCTAAAGTAAACAGGCTCGTCATTCCACAGAGAAGAGAGGGGCGGGGCCGGCAGAGCTCATTAACATTTAAAGCAACGTCGACCAGAACAGGATGATTTTTGCAGAGCTGGGGATGACCCCTTTAAGTCTGGAACTAATGGACTTCACCAAAGACTGGGTTTCCTCCTTTGTGATGCTTTGCCAGGCCTTTACTGCAGCTGACTTCAGTTGTTGTTTGTTTAGTTTTCTCTTCAGCAAGTGGAATGCATGCTCAATCAGATTGAGATCAGGAGATTGACTTGGCCATTACAGAATATTCCACTTTTTCACCTTTAAAAACTGTTGGGTTGCTTTTGTTGTATGTTTTGGGTCATCGTCCATTTGTTCTATGAAGCGCTGTGCAATCACCTCTGCTGCATTTAGCTGAACATGGGCAGACAGTATATCCTTGTACACTTCAGAACTTATCCGGCTGCTTTTGTCTTCTGTCACATCATCAATAAACACCAATAACCCAGTGCCACTGGAAGCCATTCATGATCATGCCATCACACTGCTCCACCATTTATCACAGATGATGTTGTATGCTTTGGATCATGAGCTGTTCCAAGCCTTCTTCATACTTTTTTCTTCCCATCATTCTGGTACAGGTTGATCTTAATTTCAGCCATCTGAAGAATGCTTTTCCAGAAGTGGTCTGGCTTTTTAAGATGCTTTTTTGGCAAAGTCTTTTTGGCATTGTTTGCACCTTATAGTGAAACCTCTGTATTTGCTCTTGTGAAGTCTTCTCTTGATTGTGGACTTTGACAGACGCCTACCTCCTGTAGAGTGTTCTTCACTTGGCTAAATGTTGTGAAACATTTTTTCTTTACCATGGAGAGGATCATCTAATCATCCACCACTGTTGTCCTCTGTGGACGTCCAGGCCTTTTTATTTTGCTAAGCTCACCATTGTGTTCTTTTTTTTTTTTTTCTCAGAATATACCAAACTGTTGATTTGGCCACCCCTAATGTTTCTGCTATTTCTCTGATGGATTTCTTTTGATTTGAACCCTAACAAATGGCTGGTTTACTTGCATGCAGAGCTCCTTTCATGTGGGTTCAGAGCAACAGCTTCCAAATACAAATGGCACATTTAGAATCAAATATATATGGACCTGACTGTATATGTATATGTAATATTCATTTTCATTTATTTTGCAGTGCAATTGTTTTACAATATATGGGTATTACTGTCAGTGTTGTTGTTGTTGAGTTATTATTATATTGTAATTTGTTTGGCTTCCTAAAACACCAGTGTGAATATAAATTAGACTAAGGAGACGTTTACACAACAACATTTTCAGCCAAACATGGGAAACTTTTTGTGCGTTCTGCCTGTTCGTTTACACGACAGCGGCTTTTTGGGGACTGAAAACGCATCATTTTTAAAACGGGTTGCAGAGTGCAAGTTTTTGAAAACGTCACAGTTATGATTTCTGTGTAAACACCCAATACGGGAATCTTTGAAAACTGTGATGTCATGCACATGTGTAGTGCATGTTAGGTATGTAGACATGCGGAGTATGTGTAAATTTTAAAGGCAAGCATGAACAAACAGCGCTCCAACTACTGGCCTGGCATGCAATGTTTTTGTGGATAAACATGAATCATTTTGAAAACGTTGACGTGTATACTTAAATTTTTTTTTTAAAACCCAAGGAAAAAAGAGGGTTGAGTCCCCTTTAAAAATTTTTCTCCAATTCTTCATTTGTCTTTTTTTTTTTAAGGTATCGCAATAAAAATTGTATTGTGGACTTCTTGTCATGATATTATTGTACCGTGAGATTTTGATATTGTTACAACCCTATCATGTTTTCATGGCAGTCTTATTTTGACGTAACGAAGTGGTTATATCCAAGTGTGTGAGATGTTTACTTGCTTTTTTTAAGTTAGTCATCCCATTAACGCCATAATATTGTTCATGCAAGATTGATTCATGGACGCGGAACGCGCATGAACACGAGGCGGGATTTATCGCATGAACCAATCACAGCCAATTATAACCAGTCATATCCAAATATATTGCGATGAAGGCATTGCCTCCTCTCACATGACTTTCCTCCATTCATTCTCAATTACCCCCCACAAAACTCACAGCACGCTTTAGGGGTCTGTTAAAACTCAATGGGCTCAGGGGAGGCGAGAGAGATGCAGACTCCCACTGTAACTTTACCTGCTGGTGTCACTGTTGGACAGTGTTTCTTTAGAACAATTTGTGATTTATACACACTTTAATGTTATATTTTGTAATGTTGGATTTGGTTTACTTTTGTACTTCAGATTTTTTCCTCCCTGCCTCCCTTGCCTCCTCAGAGGAAACACCCCTGAAAGATGCTGTAAAGTTTCAACATGTAGTGAATGCGCCAATAGACAGATAGAGAAATAGACAGATATACAAGTCAGTTTGCAATGCACAGGAAAGAATGGAAATCTTCAGGGCAGGAAGGAAGGACATGCTGTGTACGTGTGTGACTTTGGGGAAGATTAGGCGTCTTCACGTTTAAACAGGGCTGGAGATAGTCTTTCAAGAGGAGGGGAAATAGCTTGGCTCAGCAGTTTGTTTTCATGGGGCTTTGAGAGCTTCCTCTGGTTGGTTCAGGTTGCCTGGCTCTCAGGCAGCAGAAGCGGCTCATTGTCTCCTCCTTACAAAAGGAAGATCACAATGATCGACAGAGCAGTTAGTCAGTGGAGCTTTATCGGCAGCGTCACAACCCCCCCTGGCCAGGAGCCGCTGTGAGCACTGGAGGTACAAGTGTCCTGTCAGACATACATCATTCTGAACAATCTGTATTATAGACTGTTTGCACATATGAATCATTTAGGTATAAGATTATTAATTAAATGTGACACAGTCAAGGTGTAGATTTGTGTAACTACCAATAGGTTATCAGATCTATCACAATTTTCAGTTCAGGCTTGATATTTAGTTCATGGTAAGCTCCAAAAAGGTATATGGAGGACCTGTTGAACCTTCTTTAACACCATCGCATTTCAGGCCTTTTGGGCAGATCTCTTAGGATTTACCTGGGTCTTCAAACCATGCAAGAACAAAGGAGCTGGCAGACCTTGATCTTGGTTTAAACTGAGGTTTGATCAAAGATAGGGTCTTAGGTCCCATCCTGAGGGCCTGAAATGTGCTCTTCCCTAGTCTGTCAGAGCAGAGGTCATCTCCAGTCCTCAGTGAGGATTAGGGAAGAGAGACAGTGAGAGAAAGGTTTTACCTGTCTTTCTTCTCTCATGCAGCGGGTTATATAACACCTAACTGCCCCATAGTAAGTTCCCTAACAGGAAGGGTTTTTTTTTTTGTTGTTGTTGCAGGCGGTTCTTCACTTGGCTTATGATTCTTTGTATTTTAAAGGGCCCTTGCTATGCCAACTATGCAATTCTCAAATGCTCAGAGCAGTTCAAAGATTCAGTCCTTATAAACCCCTCCTTTCCATGAGCCTACTCTGCTCTGATTTGTCAGATGGCCCAGTCTGTGATTGGTCTACTGCCTACAACATGTGTCAGAACGCACCGAGATTAGAGAAGCAGTCATTAGTAAAGTGACGTGTTTGCCTCAAAAGTTGTATGTGTAAAATCTTGTTTACAAAGATGTTTACAAAAAATAGAAGTACATGAAAAAAGAAAAACAGCAAAACCAGTCAAAAATACAATACACTGTTGCTATTCATTTATTGAGGTTCTGATGCATTGGCAGGCGCTGTAGAACTAGTTGTTAAGCTTCGCACACATGACGCGTCCTGCGAGGGAAAAAAGCTAGCCGAGACTCTGGCCAAACAAGCCCAAGGGCCTTTGCTCTGCAGCCAAATTAGATTAAAAACAACTTGAAAAAAGGGGAAGCAGTTGACTGTGTCAGGCCGAGGAGAGGCAATTCTTGTTGAGAAATGGAGACGCGCACTTTCTCCCTGCATATTCAAATAGGAGCTCCCACACAAACATGTTGGGTTTTCTTCTCACACGCACTCGTTCTCAGTGGCCATCTCTCTTTACTTCTGAAGCTGACATTCCTGGCAGGCAGGGAGCTTTGAAGTGGGCAGTGTGTGAAAGGGCTCCCGTTACAAGGCCGAGCCCTGAGAAAGAGGATCCGTCTGGCGGTGGAGAACAACACTGGCTCAAGGGTTAATCAGGAGTCCAGCACACTACGCACTCTGTCCCCTGCTCACAGCTGTAACAAGACTCTGTATTTGGAGGTTAAGAAAGACCAGAGCTTTGAAGTTGAGTGGCAGCCGTGGATTGGACCAGAAGATGAGAAGACTTTTCCCTCGTAGCTGTCTGCGTCTCATACGCATACACAAACATACAGCGGGTCAAAGGGTGTGCAGTGTTATTGCGTGTGTATGTACACGTGCGTTTGTGCATGCGTGTGTTATTAAAAGAGCCTGAGTAATCTTTCTCTAACCTTTTCCATCCTTGACCTCAGGAGTGGATCATCAGCCCCCCTGAGGCTTTCTCTTCCTAAGATGCTTTAAAGTTTCCTTTAAGATAAGATTTGAACCCAAAACATGGCTGAATTAGAGTCATAATCTATTTGTCTGGACACTGAACACCACACAGTCACGTTTCGTCATTTTGTATCATTTGATGTGTTTAATGTGCATTTCTTGAGACGAGGGCTGCTCACACATGACCACTAAGTCACCGAACTCAGTGTGTTAGCTGTGGCCCAAGCTAATATAAATTAAATGCTATTGGCTATTTTAAAAAGGGTTTGCTGTTTCAGTTGAAATTACGTCAACACATAGAATAACGCAGCGTTTCAAAGCATTTCAGTGGACCTTTAGGTAGTGTTTATAAGCGCAGCGCATCTTTGTTTACAGCGATTACCAAGGAAACGCTATATTGCTGCTGTTCCACAAGCGCCACCTGCTGGCAGAGAGTAAATTTGCGGTTCTCATTCAATCCTTTTGCTGTTTTGTTTCATGCAAATATGCATGCAGATTATGTAGTTATGTCTCACAAAACTAAAAAAGTCAGACCATTCTGTTTTTGCTTCAAATTTCAAAATTATACAATCTAATATAGATTAAAAACTGCTCTGGATTGTGATTTAACTGCGGTTGTCTTTTAAATGGAAAGAACACAGGCAAAGTCTTAGTTTGTTTAGGCTATATAAAGGGTTTAATTTTAGCAGTTGTATTTATTTATTTGATTTGTTGTTTCTTTTAAAAGTTCGAAGTAGTTTTGTCATTTGACATATATCAATTTTACAAAGAAATGTGCAGCATTTTGTCCAATAAAAGGGCATCTTTTCATTTAGAATATGTCTTGAATCCCATCTCAAGTGTGTGAATCATATCGCATCCTGAATTGAGTGAATCGTTACATCCTTAATTTATACAGAAACATTTACACAATATATACAAGCTGTATTTATGGAAACGCCTAATGAGACAATATTTTCTTGTTTAATTTGACTTTGTTAATTGTATTAATTAGCTTTAACCTTTATTTAAATAGTAAAATAGCAAAAATAGTAAAATAAAAATATAAAATGTTAAAAATATAAAAATCGTGTTGTAAATTAAGAATCGTGAATTGTATCGCAACGTGAGTTGAATGAATCATTACATCACTAATTTATACAGAAACATACAGTTTATACAAGCTGTTTGCACAAGCTATTTGACACAATATTTTCTTGTTTTTATTTGACTTTATTAATTGAATTAATAAACTTGAACCTTTATTTAAATACAAAAAGTAGAAAATATGAAAAAGGAAAATTAAAATATAAAATGTGATAACTTTTGTAATCAAGTTATTACACTGCTCAAAGTAAAAGAAAAAAAAATAATTAACATCTTATAAATCAACGCAAATTATATGTGTTGTATTTCAATTCATAAGCTATGCACAGATATCTATGAAACTCACTTGGCTTGACTACATTTTTTTTTTGAACATCCTACAACATCATCAATGCAAAATAATAATAATAATAATAATATAAATGTACACAATAGTACACAATATATGCACATTCATACAACACATGTGTTTATAAAAATTAGCATACATGTTGATTATTATAATTTGCCAAATTCGAAACCCCCAAATTTAATAATAAATGTCTTTCTGGAAGTTTTATATAAAAATAAATAGGTTATATTTAGTGCTGTCAATCAATTAAAAAAAATACTAATTATTCACACTTTTTTTTTTTAGAAATTAATCGTGATTAATCCCACCTAACGCACGTCCTGATTTTGCTGAGTTAGATGTGTTCCTGGGTCAACATATTTTGTTGACCCTGGAACAACATTTTAATCCAAAAAATTAATCTTGACCACATCCCTACACCTAAACCTAACCTTACCCATGAGTAATCCCTAAAATCAGAGGAAATGATAGATGAATGACACTGATGTACAAGCACCAAACACTAATTGTAAGCCTAAACTTCACAAAAACTATAAACTGTTTTTTCAAATCTGATTGGTTAATCACTATGTTGTTCCAGGGTCAACAAATATGTTGATCCAGGAACATGTCGTACTTGGTAAAATCAGGTTCTGCCCCACCTAACATTAAAGTTTTTAAATATACTTCTATATTACAATAATTTCACATTCACTCTTCAAATGAATGTAGAAGCAATGTCTAAATAACGCAACTCTTGTCAAGAAAAAAGAGACAGAAGCAGCAGTTGTGAGTGGGGAGGCTTACCCTAGCCCCTCTCCTGTGTTAACTGCGCTAAATACTTTTAACACTGTTAAAATGGAAAAATGAATCACCTGTCAACGTGCTGATTTTGACTGCACTTGTTATATTTGATGAACATGTATTCTTCCTGTAATTTTGACTCTTATAGATCAACCAAAAATTCCAAAATGTCCCAAATTTCATTTCATTCCAAATTTGTATGACTGACTTTGTTATGCGGAAAGATACTTTGAAAAATGTCTCAGTGGTATCTTGTCCTTACAATGTAAGGCAGTGTGGTACAGTGCTGTTTTGGACCCCATTTGCTTTCATTGATAAAAACAGATGAAACATTCTTAAAAATGCCTTCTTTTTTTGTTCAAAAGAAGAAAGAAAATCTTTTTTTCTTTTTTTTTTTTTGAGTGAACTTTACTTTTAAGATAGCTAAAAACTAATTTGCAGGTGCAGTCAGATAATTGGAACAAACCCATATAAAAACAAGCAATGGAGATGGTACGAGGCCTTTGCTTTCTCTGTGCAAACGCTTTGACACACAGCACAATACACACCTGAAGCTCCCCTGAGTTGCAAACCCCACACGAGACGAAAGATGCCCACATCAACAGCACGGTTGGCTAATGGCAATCTCATACTGACATGGAGCCATTATTCTGAAATTATGAAACCATTAGCGCTGTTCAGCCAGCATGGCCAACATGCATGTTCACATACAAATAGCTTTTATTTTCACTCTACGCTTGGATAACAGAGAGGTGGCGGTTTGAATTTTCCTAATAACGCAATGAAAAGAGATTTAAATAGGGAGTGACGAAATGTCGAAGGGACCACAACACTGCGGCTGAAAACACATTTAGGAATAAATTACAAATTTCATGCCTCGGCCGCGTTCTTTATCAAAACTCACACAAAGACTATCAGAGGACAGCGGTAATGACATAAATATTCATGAGTGTGCTCACCTCAGAATAACAAGCATATATGTTTTCTTAATTATGTCCCCAGTTAACTTTGATAATTCTGCTATTGTGCTGAAACTGCAGACGAAGTTTTTAAATGGCTATGAATTGGCTTTAGAGGAGACAAACAAGACCTTTTTGTTTGTTTCATTCATACAAACATTCTTGTTTTGCAGGTATAATTTTAATGAGAGGCTTCTGGTATTGAAGTGAATTTTTTCTTTAAAGATATTAATTTATTTGTTTATTCATTTATGTTTGTCTGTCCTTGGGTTTCCTAACTGCACAGTGCCACACTGATCTATGTAAACGTAACATATTCTCAGTAAACTCCAGTAAAATCCAAACATAAATCTGGGAACTCACAGCAAAGATCTCTTTGGGAAATACGTGAGTTCAGTGTTCCTGTATGAGTCCATAATTCACAGATGATTCCAGAATACACAGGTTACATTAATCATGGGCAAAACATGCCAAGGTAGTTCATATTGCATTGTCAATGACCTGTGAGAGTTAGTGGAAAAGTTTCTGGCAGCCATACGTACGTACATCGTCTCCTGTTCCTCAACTCTGCCAAGACTAATACCACTGGCGTGTGTTGATGCCGTTTCTCTTTTTGACATACACAAGATCTTTGATATGTGAACTTGACATAGACCTTATTGTGACCTAGATATATATCTCACCAGTCGCCAGTAACATGTAACCATGAACAGCCTGGTGGGCGGCATTCGTCATGGTATCAAAACACAACTGAAAGCACAAGATTAGGTTAGTTCACCCAAAAATGACAATTAGGGAATCAACTAATTTCATTCTGACTTTTTTTTTGTTCAGAATTGCATGATATAAACTTGCATTTGTGAGAAATAAACTCAGAATTGTGAGATAAAAACTTCGTATCTCACAATTCTGACTTGCAATTCTAAAAGAAAAAACGCACAATTATGAGAAAAAAGGCAGAATTGCGAGTTTTTATCACAATTCTGAGAAGAAAAGTCAGATACAAACTCACATTTGTAAGAAATTTGCAAGAAAAAAAGTCTGAATTGTGAGTTTTTGTGATGTTATAATTTGTGAGTTTGTATCTCACAATTCTGAGGAAAAAAAGGCAGAATTGCAAGAAAAAAAGTCAGAAAAAAGTCAGAATTGCAGATTTTCATCTTTATAACTCACAATTGCGAGTTTATATCAATTCTGAGAAGAAAAGTCACATTTGTAAGAATTTTTAGAAAAAAATGTCAGAATTGTGAGTTTACACCACGTAATTCTCTGAAAAAAAAAAACGTATTGAATTGTGAGTTTTTATCTTTATAACTCACAACTGCGAGTTTCTATCCCAATTCTGAGAAGAAAAGTTAGATGCAAACTAACATTTGTAAAAAAAAAAAAAAAGGTCACATCTGCAAGTTTTTAATCTTTATAACTCATGAGTTTATATCTCAGAATTCTGAGAAAAAAAGTCAGAACTGCGAGATATAAACTCACATTTGCGAGAATTTTTGTCTTTATGAATCACAATTGTGAGTTTCTATCACAATTCTGAGAAGAAAAGTCAGATACAAACTCACATCAAGAAAAAAAAGTCAGAACTGTGATTTTTTTTTTTTTTTAAATCTTTATTAATAAAAAATCTTTATTACCCATGAGAAAAAAAAAATCAGAATTGCGAGATGAAAACTCACAAATGCAAGAAAAAACAAATATGAATTGTGAGATAAAAACTCTTTTCTTAATACAGAAATACAGTGTAACCCGAGAGTAAAAAAAAAATAATGAAATTTTCAAACTTACTTTCCATATTTATTTACAGTATTCATTCATTTATTCATTCTTATACCCCACATGACATTTAACAGCATGAACTAATGTTGCCTTATCATAAAAGGTCAAATTCTCTGATATCTGAGGAGACTTACATTTTTGACCCTGAAATTTAAGTTTATGTATGAATACCATTTCACTTTTTTATGCAAGTGTTCCATGAGTGGCATCTTTCCGCTCATCAAACACTGATGTGGCAGTGTTCAGAGAGCGCCACAGATGCACACATTCGTAACGCATTGGCATCACCAGTTACATTCTCCCTTTAAGACTCCAAAATCCCAGCTGAATCCCAGCAGGAGGTGCATTCTAAGATATTGATCGGCAGTAATCTGTTTTCCTGGTGTGGGTGGTGGGAGAGACGGCCGACCTGCGAGTGGGGTCAGCGAGGCCAGATTTCCCTCTCCGACCGGGCAAGAGCCATGCCACGTTGATAAATGAGCATCATGACTACAGTGTCACTCCGAGCGCATTAGCACACACGACTGCGATTCGCATTAAGCCGTCCAACACGTTTGGCTCTTGTAGTTGTTTGCCCGCTGTGATGTATTTGATGACGGTAAATGAACACAGTTACAGTGCGTGTTGCGTGGCGAGAAACATTCAGTGGCCTGCTGCCCCTGTGGGACTGCTAGCGCGCGTTGCCTTTTTTGTTTACAAAGTTGTTTGAATATTAAGCAGGGCCATTTTTCCAGTCATAATGAAGCAACAATGCATAGCCACACATCTGCACATTTACATATTACACTGTAATTTAGCCTCAGCTCTTAATTTCCTGCCTCATGCGAGCAGAGAGCGCGGTGGGCGCTGATTTGCATAGGCTGCAAGGACGGCCAGGGGGAACGTGTGGCTCTGTGCGGCGCTGTTTGTTTACCAATCATTTGCATTGCATGTAAACAACATCAGAGTAATGGTCTGGAGCCTCACGCGCTGCCAGTTGTCCGCGCGTTCAAAGATGGGAGGCGCAAAGCGCCGGCGCTCACAGATGGAGTTAGCGGATCCGGAAATCTACATCATCTCCCTAGGAGCTGTTGTAAACATGGAAAACATGGGAATTTGTGTATGGATTTCGAGTCCAGGCTCCAAACGAATGTACAATATGCCACTTTTTACTCTCATAATGTGTCAGACGGCTCCAACTGTGTTCAGCAGACAGACAGTGATCAATACATTTAATCAGCACAGCCAGTGTCACACACCATCAGAGCGTGATAATGCGGCAGGCATCTTTAAGAGGCACAGAACACACACATACGCGCAGAAAGGGGCTTCAGAGGACCACTGAAAATTTGAATGAAGCCTCAGTGGGTTTTAGTGAATCATAGTAAATCAAGATTAAATTGCTTGGGAGGTAGTGTTTCAAAAGAGAAATCTGAGTATTGACAAGGGGTAAGGATTATTTCTGGAAATCCCTACTGTTTGACCAAGCCAAGATCACTGCATTCTCATGCAGAAGCGTAGAGCTGAGCTGAGCTGTTGTGTGAAAGTGAATGAGTGGCATGAAATTGAGACATAAATGTGTTTGTAGATTCTGTGTGAGAAGAAATAAGCATGGAGCACTGAGGTGTCTCTTCAAAGTTAGGAACAGATAATCCAATCTGATGAGACTTTTTGGGGAAGGCGTCTGTGACTGTTATGTGTAATCCATCCACAAAGAAACATAACACATCATGTTCTTGTTTAATCTCATTTATAGTTTGAGTAATTCATCTATCTATTACAGATTTAAACTTTGTCTTAGTGACATGGTACTATTTTACAGTACCTTAATTGTTTATACATTTTTAAATGTGTTCAGATGTAATTGTTTTAGCACAATTTAAATCTTAAAATATGTGAATCCATAATAAAAATATGAATTTCTATTTAAAACATTTTATGTTTATTGAATGGAAGTGATGTATATTTCCAATGTTTTCTAATATTTTCTATTGTAGTTTTCTAACATTTTCTAATGTGATATCATTTAGAACATAATTTATTCCTGTGATGGCAAAGTCTTTAGTGTCACATGATTTTTCAGAAATCATCCTAATAAATTTCCTGCCACTTTTTGTAATATTATGAATGTTTTTTTTCCCTCTCTCTGTAATTTTTGGTCAATAATTAATTGCTGAATAAAAGTACTGTACTTCTTATATATATATATATATATATATATATATATATATATTTTATTTTATTTTATTTATTTATTTATTTATTTATTTTTATTATTATTATTATTATTTTTTATTTTTTATTTTTTTTTTTGCAGTATGATGTGATTTGTGAGGAAAATAAAGAAAAATCAAAGAAATATCCCTTAAATAAAAAATGTTTTTTTAAATAAAAAAAAAAAATCAATGGACATATTATTTCAGATTGTTGTTATATAACGGTCACTTTAAAATTTTCAGAATTTTCTAAATTGTCATTACTCCAGTCTTTAGTGTCACATGATCTTTCAGAAATCATTATAATAAGTTTCTTGCCACTTTTTGTAACATTATAAATGTATTTTTCCCCCTTTCACTTTTGGTGAATTTTAATTCTTGATAAATAAAAGGACTGTTTTCTTGAAAAATCTATTATAGAGATGCACGATATTGGATTTTTGCCGATATCCGATATGCCGATATTTTTTCATCTCATTTTGGCCGATACCGATACCGATACCGATATATATCATTTTATTAAAGTTAGTTTTTAACAATAACTTATTCGTTAGGATTAAATAAATAGTAATGAACGGTTTACATTCAATCCCTTCTTTTTCATCAGTAGACTAGCATTATTTATGATCTGAATTTTGTAAATTAAGTTCACTTTTGCTATGTTATAAGCCGAACTTCGGATGCTTTCACTTTCGAATTCGCAATCTGAATATGACATTTCAAAACGAAAACAGAAAAGTAGAACTAAACTGGGTGACTGTGAGGGTGCTTTGCGGGACATGAACAGGACATAATTCATTGCTACAATTTCTTAATTTGTTCCTATGATTTATTAATTTATTAATTTGTAAAATGAGGGAACGAATTAATATGTAGTATTAACGAATTGTTAATTTATTTCCACGAAATATTTTATTTCCCACCCGCAATTTATCACAGTAAGAGATACGAAAACATGGATTAAAAGTGAATGACAAGAAAATAAACCTAAGAAATTAAAGGGTGAGACGGTGAGGATTTGGGAAAATAAAAATATTAAGTTATGTCGCAATTCGTGACCAACTGGCAAAACAGTACACTTTTTTTTGCACAAGAATACCAACATGTTTACCTTCTCTGGTTTAACAAGCGGTCTTTTACCCTACTCGAAAACCAAATCCTCCGTCCGCCATCGTTTCCAGAATAGTCGCGTTCTTTTTGCCGTCACCGCCTGGCTCGTGCTGACACTACAAATACAAACCAGGCTCTACACCCGAAGCGCTCACTACAAATACAAACCAGGCTCTACACCCGAAGCGCTCACAACGAAAACTACTCTTCGCGTGATCAGTGAAATCCTGAATATGCCACGGCTTTGTAACTCTGTAACCCGCGCTGTATGGAGCAGTGCGACCACGTCAAATTTTAACTTGCACATTTAAAAAAAAAAAAAAAGTGACAGTTTTGATCATTCTAGAGCCCTGCAATACAAAGGCATTCAACATGGAAAGAAAGTAATAGAAATGTAGTCACTAAGTCATGTTTAATTATAATTTCTAATTATTTTATATGGTGCACTGTGCTCTGACAGGGCTGCGGGACACGAACATAATTATTTCCTACAACTTGTTAATTGGTTCCTACGTTTTATTAATTTATTAATTTGTAAAATAAGGGAACGAATTAAAAAGTCTTATTAACGAATTCTTAATTTATTGCCACGAAATCTTTTATTTCCCACACGCAGTTTACCCGCATAAATGATACGACAACATGGATTAAAAGTAAATGACAAGAAAACAAACGTGCGAAATTAAAGGGTGAGACGGTGATGATTTGTGAAAAGAAACTATAAATATTATTAAGTTTGTGGCAATTCGTGACCAACCGGGAAAACAGGACACACAGCCGCTTATGGCTTTAAATGTATTGGCTCGAACGGCACGAATCCAAAAGTATGGTCGCTACTAACATTTGCCTGCTAACCAATTATTTAACTTATAAAGAATGCTTTATACCTCACTTGTGTCATATTCACGAAAAATGTTTCATATGAGCAACAGTGTGTTTTGCCGTTGCGCCGCCGAAGAAAGAGAATTTTACTTTTTATTTTAAATGCAGATCATGTCATGTGCAAACACAGCCATTGGGTTTCAAAATACAACAAAGAGCACCATAAAACCATTTAAAATGTGCATTTAGCAATCTAGTGACTGGATATGAAACAGGCAACAGTAAATTATCCCAAATGGAACAACGGCGCGTTTTCTCCTATAGCCTCTGCTGCCACTGCACGTGCTATTGCTATGCATCATTCTGTATGTGTATTCTCAGTTTAAATGCATCGATCCAAAACAGTGAATCTACTCCTCATTCAGTCAAAACTTTGCTTCAAGAATGAGCCACACTGCTGACATGATCTAATCCCTAGCACACCCTTAGCACATGTGAGTTAACATATTCATCTTATCGGCAAAACATATCGGCATAATTTTTCATATCGGGCTGATGCCGATATTTACATTTGAAGTCATTATCGGCCGATTCCGATATCAGTCCGATAATATCGTGCATCCCTAATCTATTATATAATCCATTATGTATATCCGTTTGTTTTTAGAGCTTGAAATGAAAAATCCAAAAAAAAAAAAAAAAATCTGGGAAAAAAAGTCCATCCCACATTTTCATCGCACTGTGACTTTGTGTGAAAGAGTAAAAGTGTAAAAAGTGTGTTTTATTTTCTAAAAGTCCACAGAAGAAATCAATAGACACACAACTATGAATTATTTTATTTCAGATTGATGGGTTGGAGTAGCCGTGCAGCATATCAGAAACAGAAACTGAATGTCCTTCGGCTGAATGTACACTTCGTTTTGAAGCACTGCATTGATCTTTTGAAGCATCAACACATTTGTTGATTATAATGGGAAGGACCACTTTTTGTACCATGTAGTTTTGTTTTTACATTATAGGTTTGACACCAGCTAAGTTTTTTTTTCTCAGTGGAAATGTGAATCTGGCACCATCACCGTATCAGCAAAACAGAGTTCTTTATTGACACAGATGCCGAAGTTTTTTCATATTATACACCGTGGTGATTAGCATACAGGCCTACCTGATCCCATACACATACTTTTCTTTGTTTCTCGCTCTTTCCCTCCTGCTGTATCTCACACAAACACAGACACACCACGATGGCCCATACTTTAAAAAAATGTCTCTCATTTCCTTGGACAGGCCCGTGTGTCCACTCCCCCAGATCTCTGCTGCACTTCCATTTCATGGTGCATGGCCCCGGCGTGTGATTATTCCACTCTCTCAGGTACAGGGGGAGTTAATGTCTGAGGAAACTGATGTCCCTGTCAGCTGCCTGCCTCTCCTCCCCACATGACCTCCCACCCCTCCCCGTACTGAGCTTGTCACCGCACACGCTGCCGCATCGCCAATATGACAGCACCCCCTCACAAATACACGCTTCCACTCACGCGTGGTCCCGCCTAACTATCAATTCTCCACACAAGCGAACAGAGAACCGGGAAGCATATGCCACCAGCCCTTGATCCCCTGGCCTGCATTTACATCCACTCCATGGAGTATCAGCTGGTTAGATGCAGCTGAAACCGTACATATAGGCCTGTAAAAATAAGCCTGCTGTAAACACAACATAAACAGCCACAGCTGCCATCTTCCTGACAAAGATGCAAGATAACCAGCAGTTATCAGATGAAGTCATTCTCTGCAAAAGTAAGAGCTTTTAGGTGTCTACTTGACAGGAAGAGAAAAATGTAGAGTCTGCATTGTATTTCCTGTCAGTATGTGCTCTACTGAATCCCTTTCCCGTTCTACAGAGGCTTCTGGATCCAAATTTTCATTGTCCTTCTCTTTCGTATATATACATTGCTTGTTATAATTAGGCTGTTAATCATCGCCAGACTAATATTCAAAACAACAGCAGCTGCAACTGTGATATTGCTTTTATATAACATCAGTGTATGATTTTTGGTCATAGTAACACAGCTGCAGAACATGTTTGTTAGTCCTGTATTTGAGCCCTTAAAGGGATAGTTCACCCAAAAATGAAAATTCAGTCATTAATTAGTCACCCTTATGTCATTCCAAACCCTTAAGACCTCCGTTTAACTTCAGAACACAAATTAAGATATTTTTGATGAAATCCGAGAGTCCCTGCGTAGACAGCAACGCGTCTGACATATTCAAGACCCAGAAAGCAAGTAAGGACATTGTAAAAAAAACTCCATGTGACATAAGTGATTTTTTTAAACATGCTTTGTTCCATTTACTTCCATTTATATGCATGTATAAATATAATTATGGTGAATTCTGATTGCAAAAGAACAAACTTTAAATCTGCCAGATTGCAGTGTTGCCATCAAGTGAAATAGATTGCATATTTGTACATTTTGGATGTATTATATGTTGAATTATTATTATTTATCATTTGAAGGTTTTAGATGTAGTCTTACACTGGAATTTCTCACATAAGTGTTGAGGTCTAGATGCATCTCAAATGCTCTTTTCTTTACTAAGGCATAAAAGCTGCTGTCGGTTATTAAAGATTTGACAGATGAAATTGCACTTTGATTGGATTTTTGTGCATCAAATGAGAGATTTTAATGGACATCACAATCTTTGAAATTAGGCTACAATACTTTAGTCACAGTTGCACACATTAATAAGTAAACTGTCAGTTCCAAACATTGCCAGAATGAATGTAGTCATTTGTTCCAATGACTTGAGCTACAAACAAAACCACAAGCAACACAAAGGCTTTCCTGAATAATTTTGTGTTTTTGAACAAATTATTTAATATTTAATGGTCATCTTTTGTAATGTTCTCTAGGCGGAGTTAGTGTAAATAGCCTCTGCCAGCAAGGTGGGCTATTTGCACTTAGTGTAAATAGATACTGTAAAAAAAAAAAAAAAAAAAAAAAAACATTTGTTGAGTCAACTTAAAATAATTTGTTACCCTGCTGCCTTAAAATTGTAAATTCAGTCAACTCAAATAACTTGAAATATTTGTACTAGTTCCAAAGTTGTACTAGTTCCAAACATTGACAGAATGAATGTAGTAATCTGTTCCAATGACTTGAGCTACAAACAAAACCACAACCAACACAAAGGCTTTCCTGAATAATTTTGTGTTTTTGAACAAATTATTTGAGTGAACAATTCAGAGAAAGACAGACACTTGTTTGGTTTCTGAATTAATTAGTGTTTTGAATGAACAAGTTGAGTGAATAATTCAATGACTCATTAAAAATGTATCTTGTTTCTTTTCTGAACTTTTTGTTTGTTTTTTGCTTTTGTTTTGTTGGTGACACTTATAGGAAGCACGTTCACTATTAACTATAATTACATACACATTCATTGTAATTAGATGTTATTTTACACTAAGTGAAAATAGCATATTTTCTTAGCAATAGATCCTATTTACCCTAAGTGCAAATGCAATAAATTCTATTTACATTATGTAAAAATGGCAGCTATTTATAATACTTATTGCAAATAGTGGCAAATATCTGCACCTCAGTATTGTAGTATATTATAAAACAGTAAGCAATAATAAAGTATTGAGCGTAAATGATCTTTTTTTATTAAATTTATTATATGGATGCCCCCCTATTGGGACAATAAAGCCCTTCCTAAACCTACCCCTACCTGATTATCAACTTTATTTCCTTTTTTATTTTTATTTTCCTCCATGTTATTGAAAATAAATGCCTTTGTGATGTGATATGAGATGTGAAAAGGGAGAAGAATGAGTTCAGCAAAGAATGAGTTCAGTTATTTTAAGTCAACTTAAAATAATTTGTTACCCTGCTGCCTTGAAATTGTAAGTTCAGTCAACTCAAATAACTTGAAATGTTAAGTAAAGGAAAGTAAATAAACTAAGTTACAACTTATATTTGAGTAGACTTATGGTGTGTTCACACCAAACACAAATTTAATTATTCACACGAGTAGATTACATACAAAGTCAAAGCAAAGACACGAATAGAGGCGAATTTGCATTGGGCAACGCGAATGATGCGAAATGCGTGGCGCGTTTGCTGCGAACGCTCGATATTCGCCTCAAGCATGTCTTACGCACAAGCTCAAAAATTTCAACTTGAGCAGAAAATTTGCATGATGCGTTCTCATGCAAGCCAATCATTGAAGACCTTATTGACAAGTCCGGTTAAACCAGCTAATGGAAGAGAGCATTATTGTAGCCAGAAATTTATAATATAGGTATTTGGAGCATAGATAACAATTAAAATCATTAATTAAATTATTAGCATGGCTACAGAGATGCTGCTAAGAATAAAATAATAATAATAATGTCAGTGTATATACAGCAGAAAAATGTAGCACACATTAATGCAGTGAACCCAGACACATCGCCGTTTGGCTTTCCAGCATATTTGGGACTTCAGTAGCAGGTACAAAGCAGCGGTCGTACTTATCTCTATCATGGTTTATCGCGCCTTGTTGTTATTCACGCAAGTTTGGTGTGAACGCACCATAATAATCAACGAATCAATAGGCTAATGATAAGCTAATCAATAAGCTAGTAATATGCATGGTAATTAGTAACTAGTTAATAGTGAGAATTGGACCTTAAAATAAAGTGTTACAGGTTTGTTTTCGTTTTTTGGTTGCGTGATTCAGAAGACAGCCACTTATCTCCACATACACTGAAATGTCCCAGGTGTTTCTTCACTGTATGTGCACGCTTTGAAATGCCACACGTCCATTAACTTGTTTGTTCTCTGAATTAATTAGTGGTTTGAATGAATATGTTGAGTGAATGATTCAATGACACATTTATAAAAATCAACTGACAATTTGATTTGAATTTGATTGACAGGCAGTCTGACTAATCTAATGTTGAATCCACCATTTTCATCAGTGGTCTTGAAAAATATAGTATATGTGTATAGACGTCCTTTGACAGTTGAAACAATATTCCCTTTGATGTTCATTCATGGTTATTCATGCTAGAACTAGTAAAGAAGAACAGAATTAGTTCACATGCCGCTTGAACTGTCAAATGACAACATTTTAAAGCTTAGACCTAAAGTAATCTGCTCTATCTTGTCTGTCAGTGCGTTGTCCATTTCTTCTTTGCTCCGCAATGTATTTTTCACTGCATGAGGACATGATGTGTGAGAGCGCCATGACTTGTCAGACATAGAAACAGTACCAGGGCACGACAATAAGGAGTGCCCGATGGCCCGGGGCCAGCGTGTAAGATGCTCGGGACAGTTGACGAATCTGTCACTGGCCTGATAGGGCCACTGCTGTGTCGTCATACAAGCTTTATCATTTGCACGTGTTTTTAAGCCTTGTTCATTTAAAATTTTAAGCGATCACAGAGAGACGTGTCTCTGACACAAGTAGAAAATATTATGAACTCTTTAAACATTCGTTAACAGAGTCCAGAGACCCTGAAGACGAACACAAAGAGGAAAAAATACTGTAACGTTAGCAGACCGAGCAAGATCACGGATCACAAATTCAATGCACGAAATATTGGAAATATTATCCCAAATAGGGATAATGAAACAGGGTTTATATTAATGTATCTCTGAGGGGAACTGACTGTTTTAAGAAATGTTTACATGGCATTTTCTTTTCATTTGCCTCTATATAATGCATTTAAAGTTGTGTTTATAAGCACGCCGCTACTTTGTTTACAGCGGTAACCAGGGAGAAGCTGTATCATTATTCCATAAGCGCCACCTGCTGCCAGAGGCTGAATTTGCATCTGCTGTTTTTCCCTAAAGCATCTTTTCAATTGTAATAAAATAATAATAATAAAATAATTTTTGAACAAACAAATAATGTTTGAATTTTATATTTGCTAGGTTTTGCTGTGATATCGAAATTGAAATCAAGAATTGTATGACTTAATTGGTATGTAAAATTTTGATGCCATATAAGCTTATTTCTTAAAATAAAAGATAACATGGTTCCAAAACAATGACAACAGCAACTATTTTATTTTTTTGTGGCAGGGCCAGTGAAAATTTTGACTGGGCAAGTAAAAATTTTAACCACTGGCCCGACTGGGCCAGTAGAAAAAATCTTTGGTGTTGAGCCCTGAGTAACACAGTGGATGGGTCTTTGCAAAGGGTCAATTGTCTTATTTCATTCCTTAACTTTTTTGGTCGAGTGATTCAGAAGACAGCCACTTGTCACCATGTACACTGAAATGTCCCAGTTGTTTCTTGACTGTATACCAGCATACTTGGAATGTCGCACATCCAATAAAATTTGAGGAGCAGAACTAACTGCTGTATATGTTTTTATAGACATATAGTACATTAAGTGCCTGGGCATTTATGAAAACATATAGGCCTGCAAAATCAGGCATGTGGTTCCATTTTGTGCACAATGAAATTATATTTTCATTTTTCAGACTTTGACTGATGGCATCTGCTTCTCCCAGAGTCAGAATAAAACTCCACTACAGAAGCATATATGTATTTTTTGAAAGCCCGTGAGCATGTTTCAAGAAAAAAGGATCTTTTCCCAGTGTTCCAGTGCATCGTTCCATTAGCACACATGGGACATATGATTTTCTCACTATTATAGAGTCTAGAACTCATCTATAATTAACCTACATATCATTTTATTGCAGCGCAAGCCTTTCTTTTGCAGACTTGGACTCCACGGTGCTTTTCCCTATGCGTGTTTATAAACTTTCTCTTTCTTCACTATCTGATGACATTTGGGAGTCTCTCTGCTGTGGTGATTAAGTGGAGCTTGGATTACATAGGTTGGTCCGGCGGGGACCTTGCTTGGCGAGAGTCATTATCTAATGTTTTCCTGTTTGAGTCATGCGACGTAAAGACACCAGCTTTGTCCACTGATCCACTTCAGTCCATTCTCTCAGTCCCGCTGCTTTTCAGTGAGATTTTCTAACCATGGCAACCAACGAACATCCAAGCCAGTAAAGACCGCTAAGTTGACCTGAGAGACCGCAAGTCAGTGGGCTGAAATAACGTCAGGCCTAATGTTCTATGACATGCCAGTTTGATCTGGCAAGTTCTTTTAAAAGCGGATGCCCTGAGCCACGCTGGCAGAGGCCGAGGGCTGATAATGGCCAAGGAAAAGAGCCGAAACACGAGCCAGTTAATCAAGAGACGTGCCAGATACTTTCAGCAGCTCCCGCATTCACTGCTTTGTAGCGCCAGACAGCACAGCCGTCGAGCCAGAACTGTTACACTGCAATCCAATCCATTTATTTAAAGATCAATAGTGTTCAATTCAGCACACACTGCATCAAATGATTGGCACACTCAGCGGGAAATGACTGACGCCTTTGCATGAAGTCACATACAGTGGCAGCAAAACATATCTGAACACTTAAGCTACACATAAAATCTATGAATTTTATTGCAGTACATACAAAATATCAAAACAAGTGTTAGACATTTTCTTAGAGCTGACTTTTTTATTGCCTTTTATCCAGTTCACTCTTATTTCATCGATCCCTGTTCTTCCTATCTTTAAATACCACTTGCTGTAATATTTTGTTATATAATTCAGTGGCATTCATGCATTATTTAGTGTACTTTAAGTGTCCAAATACTTTTGGGGGCCACTGACTTTTAACAGAAATCATTTACACTCTTAAAACCAAAGGTGCTTCACGATGCCATAGGAGAACCTTTTTTGTCTAAATGGTTCCATAAAGAACCTTTAACATCTGAAGCACCTTTCTGTTTCACAAAAGGTCCTTGTGGCGAAAAAAGGTAAGAAAGAGATGGTTCTTTAAAGAACCTTTGCCTGAAAGGTTCTTTGTGGAACCAAAAATGGTTCTTCTATGGCATCGCTGTGAAGAACCTTTTAAAGCGCCTTTATTTTTAAAAGTGTATGATCTACAGTGACAAAGTTTTTCTTTAGGGAATTAAAAAAAAGAAAAAAGAAAAACTATAATCAGTAGATTGTGAAACACCAATACTCCACATGCGAGAGTAACATGATTTATCTTTCCACTTTACAATCAGATAAATTGCAGACCTTCGGTTCAATACCTGAGGACTTGAGCTTCAATAGTTAATTCTCCTTGTTTATATGTCAAATTAGTTATTTTCCCACTCATTCTACAGGGGAAGCGCATTTGTAATGCATGTTATCGTTTTAACAAACCCAGTTTGTGCCCATGAATTAATGTCTATCTGCACATGCATTATGAATATCCTGGAATCAATGTAATCTATGTGAATGCGTGCATGTATATTTGAGCATGTCTTTGATGCATAGTGTGCGCTGCTGTGCATTAGGCGAATGTATCAGTCAACGTATGGCTTGTGCCTTTGATTTCAATGTATATTCCGCTCACGTCCTTGAATGTGCCGCTGCGACTCAAGGCCAGTTGTGAGGACCCAGTGACTGACATCTCTGAGTCCGTGTGTTCAAACATCTCTCCTCTTGTTTCTCTTTTGATCAACGCATGCCATTCTCACTGATTTAGCAAATCAGTGATGCTTGTCAGAGAATTAATTACCTGGATCGGTGCTGGTTGACGCCTCTGGCAGCTGAGAGAGAGCGAGAGACAGACAGGCCACAGCGTTTTCTGTCCACACACCCAGAAATCCTGCTTAATCGCCCACAATCCATTTCAAAGTCAGCTTGATTGGACTTCTGTCTGTAGAATAATGGGGAATTAAGCAGCACCCAGACAGTTACGCTTCATATTTGCATATGCGTACATGCCAGATTAGCTCTCCCTGTCCTCGGTGGTGGAGAGAGATCGGTCAAAAAACTGCTGAATCCAGCTGTGTGTTAGATAAGCAAAGGTGAAGAACACTGCTCCTGTGTCTCCCAACTGCTTATCATGCACTATGTTTAATATTAAAATAATGTTTGAATTACAGAGTGTATCAAGTAGATCGAAAATTGTTTGGACACTTAAAGGGATAGTGAAAATTCTGTCATTAATTACCCATAAGACTCCAAACTCATAAGACCTTCAAGCATCTTCAGAACACAAATTAGGATATTTTTGATGGAATCTGAAAGCTTTCTGACCCTGCATAGACAGCAATGCAACTGACACGTTTAAGGCCCGGAAAGGTAAGAACATCGGTAAAATAGCCCATGTGACATCAGTGGTTCAACCGTAATCTTATGAAGCTATGAGAATATGTTTTGTGTGGAAAGAAAACAAAAATGATTTTATTTAACAGTTTTTTCTCTTCCATGTCAGTCTACGACGTGGGTTCACAAGAGAACCACAACAGATGTCCTTACTACCTTTCTTGGCCTTAAAACATGTCAGTTGTGTTGTTGTCTATGCAGGGTCAGAAAGCTCTCGGATTTCATTAAAAATATATTAATTTGTGCTCTGAAGATGAACGAAGGTCTTACAGGTTTGAAACGACATGAGGATGAATAATTAATGACAGAATGTTGAAAACGTTAAAATGACCGTGTATTTACAGCTTTAAAAAAACAATAAATTTACAAATCTTTTATTATCTTAAAGATATAAGTATCAGTGCATTTTTAGCATTTTATCAATACATGATTTAGATTTCAGACCCCTTATCCTACCCCCAAACCTAAACCTACCTATTTTACAGAGGATATAAAAACAGATTGATATTTTCAGGGAAATGACCATTTCACTAGCAATATAGCATTAAAAAACATTTTAAATCGCTATTCTACTCCAACCTCTAAACCTAACCTTAAAGGGGTCATCGGACGCCCATTTTCTACAAGTTGATATGATTCTTCAGGGTCTTAATGAAAAGTCTATAACATGCTATAGTTAAAATTTCTCAATGGTAGTGTAAAAAAACACCTTTTTACCTTAGCAGAATCAGCTCTGCAAAAATCAACCTGTTCTGGTCGATGTATCTTTAAATGTTAATGAGTCTGCTCGCACCGCCCCTACCTTCTCTCTGTGTAGTGACAAGCCTGTTTACTTTAGCCGTGTTTAGCCACAAACTTGCTAACTAGCATGTTATTGGGAAAGGCGATTGCAAAGATTCATTAAAAAAAAAAACCTAAAAACCTTATACTCACTTCTGCTGTAGGTGAAGCTGGATAACGAATGATTCACGTGAACATAGATGGATATATGTAGATTAGAGGGTGACACGGGAGTGGATTTTCAAACCTCTCCCGTCCCACTCCCACAAAAAAAATCCCATCCCATCCCAATCCCACGAAAAAACTGGGAGAAAATCCCGTCCCATCCCAATCCCGGAAGAATGACTCCCATTCCCTCCCACTCCCGTATTATGTTTTTTTGCCCAGAATCTGCCAGCTACAGTAAAGAATACAGTACAGATCACAGTATGCCCGTAACGTTTTTTTACATTAGTTGAATAAAAATGCAAAATGTAGGGTTTTTTTTTATTGAACTGAAAGCCATCTTAAACAAATGCACAGTGTGCACTGCACACATTAAATTTCATGTAAATCGTTCATGCAAACACGCGTTTCCTATTTGAATTGGTCCATTTGAAAGTAGACATTTCACTCTATAGACATATTTTTCATGTCTCTAAAGAAAGTATACACGGAGTTTCGAAGTGACGTGCTCAAGTTCACAGAGACAGACGACAGAAAGCGCTTCCTTTTTGCTTTATTTAGTTTACAAAAGCGCAACGTTTCCTTGTTTTTCCGAGTGCACACAAATAAACGTTGAGTCTTTACAGATTCGAAAGATGCCTATCACTTATATCTGTATGACCAAAAATGACGGTATTTTAAGAGCGAGTGACCGCACCGGCGCCTTTGTCATGCAGTACCGCGCTACTTTCGACTTTTCGGCTTCCACACTCGCACTGACACTTCAATAGCGCACATTTTTCTAGGTTAACATTAGATTGAGTGGCCATGTAAAGTTGCTACTACATACATCTTTCAGATGAAAAGCCATATGGTCGATGAATGATAGGTGAGCATTTGGATGTCCTGCTGTATTACCAGTCGTTAACGATCTGTCCATCATGAACTCACTTGCTTAACCAGCCACACCAAAGCATACAGAAGGAAAGCATAAAGAGACAGGTCAACTAGAATTAAGTTCCAAATTACAAAATATCGTTTATAGTTTATTTATATAAAACGTATTTTTGTGTATAAAGTTGGGTTTCATAGCCTTACGATTCCCGGTCCCGCCCACTCCCGCTGACATTTTTTCCTATCCCGTCCGAATCCCGTGATTATTAGCGATTTTGTTGTTTCCGGGTCGAAAAAATGTCAGCCTCTAATGTAGATCAGGAGCCTCATTCCCTTGACAAACAAAATGACCCCTTTTAAAATACAGTGCCCTCCACTAATATTGGCACCCTTGGTAAATATGAGCAAAGACAGCTATGAAAATAAATCTGCTTTATCTATCTTTATGATCTTACATTCAAAAAATTCACAAAATGCTAACCTTGCACTGAAGTAAAACAATTAAAAGTGGGGGGAAACTTACGTTATGAAATAAATGTTTTTCTCATATGCATGTTGGGCACAATTATTGGCACCCTTAGAAATTATAATGAGTAAAATATCTGTGAAGTATATTCTCATTCATATTTGCATTTATTTAGCACACTAGAATGACTAGGAGTATGATATTGTCCAGCAATAACTTCCTGTTTCACAGGATTATAAATATGAGGAGCACAAAGGCCAAATTTCCTTAATCATCCATCACAAGGAATAAAACCTAATAATATAGTTCTGATGTGCAGAACAAGATTGTTGAGCTTCACAAAATAGAAAGTGGCTGTAAGAAAAGAGCTAAAGCATTGAAAATCCCAATTTCCATCATTAGGACAATAATTAAGAATTCAAATTAAACTAAAGATGTTACAAATCTGCCTGGAAAAGGACGTGTGTCTATATCGTCCTAATGCATGGTGAGGAGGAGAGTTTAAGTGTCCAAAGACTCTCCAAGGATCACAGTAGGAGAATTGCAGAGATTAGTTGAGTCTTGGGGCCAAAAGACTAAAAAAAAAAATTCAAACAGCCCCTACGTCACCACATGTTGTTCAGGAGGGTTTTAAGAAAAATCCTCCTTGCTCATCCAAAAACTCCAAACTCCAGCATATTCAGTTGTCAGACACAACTTGAATTTCAAATGGGGATGGCTTCTGTGGTCAGATGAAACTAAAAAAAAGAGCTTTCTGGCAGCAAACACTCAAGATGTTTGGTACAAAAAGTACTCCATGCCCACGGTTAAATATACTGCTGGATCTTTAATGTTGTGGGCTTATTTTCCTGCCAGAGGTCCTGGACATCTTGTGCAGATACATGGCATCATGGATTCTAGCAAATACCAACAGATAAAAGATGTAAACCTGACTGCATCTGTTAGAAGTTCTGTAATGAGCTGTGGTTGGATCTTCCATCAGGACAGTGATCCAAATCAAACGTCAAAATCAACACAAAAATGTGTCACTGAGCATAAAATGAAGCTTCTGCCATGGCCATCCCAGTTGCCTGACTTGAACCCTATAGAAAATGCGTGAGGTGAACTGAAGAGAAGAAGCACCAGCATGGAGCTGGGAAACTAAAGGATCTGAAGAGTTTCTGTATGAAGGAATGGTCTCTGATCTCTTGTCAGGTGTTCTCCAAACTCTTCAGGCATTAAAGAAGAAAACACAGAGCTGTTATCTTGAATAAAGGACATTGCAATAATTGGGTGCCAATAATTGTGGTCAACATGAACTACAGAAAAACATTTATTTCATAAAGAGATTTTCCCCCTGCTTTCCATGGTTTTACTTAAATGATAGGTTAGAATATTGTGAATTTTTTGAATGAAAGATTAAAAGGATAAACAATGCAGATTTATTCTTACAGCCACCTTTGCTCATATTTACCAAGGATGCCAATATTAGTGGAGGGCACTGTATGTACATTATAAAGCAAAACATGACAGAGACAAACAAGTGCAATCAATAATTTATTTATTGAAAAAATGTTAAAACAGTCACGAAAGTAGTCCAAATGACGATGCATTGCAATCGCAGTCCTCTAAAACACAGCAGAATTAAACATTTTTAGCACTGAAAACATTTTCCAGATTATTATCCCGAACTTCTCATTCAAACACACCTCACCTGAAACAGAGCATGTCGGAATCTGTGAGAGAGCCAATGAGCTTTTGATTTTACTGCCGTAAAACCTGTTGTAAAGCTTCTTGAAGCGGCTATTTTTTAATTTGTAACGAGCCCGTCAGTGTTGCCAAGCCTGCGGTTGCCAAGTCCCATGAAATCGGTCTTTAAAACTGTTGCCGTGGGTTGTTTTTTAATGTCCGAAGGTTTAAGCAACCTCAATAGTGTGATATTTATTCCATGGAATGCCAATTTTACCAGCCAAACCCTGCCAAAAAGCTCATATTTTACCCTTCAAAATGCGATTGGGCTAGTTTTTTAGCAATTGGGCAGGTTTTGTTATAAAAACCTGGCAACCCTTGAGCAAGTTGATGCTTACGGTCACTGCTGAGGATAGAATTGAAGATCGCTAAATGAAGGCTTAAGTTTAGATGCTGTAAATATGCCAAGATTGTACATTTCAGTGTCAATGTAAGTGAATGTATGTTTTGTAGAACCACAATTTATGTTAAATACATATTAATTCTCATGAGATATGAAACATTTCAGCATTTTTCTCCATATAAGTGACTTCTATGGTGCCCCAAGCTGAACTTCCAAAATGCAGTTTAAATGCGGCTTCAAACAATCCCAAATGTGGTTGTAAATAATATATATTTTAATATATATTATTTAAAATATATTATTTGTATTTAAAATATATTATTTATATTGTAGTATTTTAATAAAAATAATACAATTTATATACTTTTTAATGTCAAACGCTCATCTTGTCTTGCTCTGCCTGACTGTGTTGGTACTTCTGTAGCGATGTAGGATGATTTTGAAATGATTTTTGAAGTTGAGGGAGAAAATATGATTGGAGTTTTTCAACATACCCTAACTGTCTTGAGACAAAATACACAGAGTTCAGGCAGAGCAAGACAAAATGAGCGTTTGAGATTAAAAAGTATTTAAATTGTATTTTTTTTTTTAACGAAAATAACTCATCGTTTCGCTAGATAAGACCCTTTTTCCTCAGCTGGGATAATTTACAACCGCATTTGGGATCGTTTGAAGCCGCATTTAAACTGCATTTTGGACGTTCAAACTCGGGGCACCATATCAGTCTATTATATGGAGAAAAATCCTGAAATGTTTCCTCAAAAAACAATTTCTTTACGACTGAAGAAAAAAAGACATGAACGTCTTGGATGATAAGGGGGTGAGTACATTATCTGTAAATTGTTGTTCTGAAAGTGGACTTCTCCTTTAAAGCTTTTTGTGCCATAATATACATTTGTTGTTGAAACACAGTAGCGTTTAATATCTGTTTACTGCAGGTCTTTTTTGTCTTGATGAGGTGAAGCAGCTGCAACCGAGGGGAAGAAAAACACGGTCGAGCAACAGAACCGCTCAGCCTTTCTGAACCCACTGACCCCCCATGTCTCATACACACGCACTCACTCACTCACCGAATTGGGTCCGCAACGTCAACGTAACCCTGACCCATACAAACACAGGCATCAGCGCGCAGACATCACACTCTTCAGCTGACAGATCTCTCCGCCGCCCATCACTCTTTTATTCATGCTCTCTGCACCCAGCCACCCCGCGCCTTTTACCTTGCTCTCGGCAAAACACAGACGGAAAGTCATTTCGCTTTTATCAAGTTGTCATTTCGGTACTTTTTTGTTCCGTCAGACTTGGGCTGTCACTCTCGGCCCGGGCCACATGAGAACTCCATTGTATAACAGCCTGAGGAGGAAGCAGCACAAGACTGCAAATAGCTTTTACACTTCAGCAAGCTGTCCCTGATAAATGAACATCATATGAACATTCGCTGCTTGATATCCATCAGTGATTGGCCACAAAAGATGCACAGAGCAAATTAGTTTTTCAGCAAAAAAAAAAAAATGAATCACTATCAAATCATGTAACATTATTCAAATCAGCAAATAGTGAAAGACGGCCACGCACAATGTTATATTAAGATGAACATTGTGTTGAGCGCGTGTTAGCTCATTTGCAGCATTTGTACTGTGCTTACTCGATTAATAACCTGTAAAATAAACAAAGTGTTCTTCAAACGCTGCATTTCCAGCAGTCTTTTGTCCTCGTTGAACTCTATAGACTTTAATAGAGCATCTTGCTAGATGCTTTTAAAGAGTAATGCCACTTTCTGTTGTCTGAAATGCAGCCTTAAGGTGTTTTTCTCTAGACAGTCTCAATTTATTCACATGTCCTGCCTTCATCATCAACAACAGTAAATGCTCTTGGGCCTGTTGGTTTCGTGTGCCAAAAACAGAGAACCTGTGGCTATGTCTCTTCTTTGCATATTTCAAAAGTAATTCATTAAGAAAATAGGACAGATCTGAGGTTTTAAGTGAAATTTCATTTGACAAATGTACCCCGAGGACTAATATTGGTTTGAGAGTTAACAGCAGCTTTGCATATTTTAATGTAGTGCAATTACAATCAGTCTAGGGTCCAATTAGTATTGTTGTAATTTTTGTGTCATTTTTTTTTATGGTTGTCGGTTCTGACACCTACTAACAAATCTTTTTCTTTTTTTATACCTTTGTAGTCTTAAAATGATCTTGACAAGGTTTTTGCCTTTTTTTCCGATAATCCCGACAGCTGTTGTGACATTCACATGGTGGTTGTAAGCATTTACATATGCAGTGCAGCTGTGAATGTGATTTTCATAGATCATCATGGCTCGTATAATGAATTATGTCAGGGTGTATTAACTCAGTGGTTCTCAACTGGTGAGTCGTGACCTAAAAATGGGTGGCAGGTCTAAATGTAGAAAAATAAAATGCAACTAAGCATGCAATTAGCTCAACCATATAATTAGGATAGCAAAATAAATAGCCTCAATGTTTAAATGAGAGATTTTTTTTCAATGTTGGCATCAAGCGCTGTATGTTCAGTCACAGTCTACGGTATTTTAGTGCAAATTCAATAATCATTTGGTAAAATGGTTAGGAATATTTATTTCCATATACTGCCATTCAAAAGTTTGAGATCCATAACATTTTTCATGTTTTTTAAAATAATTATTTTATGCTTATCAAGGCTGCATTTACCTGATCAAAATACAGAAAAAAAAAACTGAAATATTGTGAAATATTATTACAGTTTAAAAAAATGGTTTTTCATTTTAATATATTTTAAAATATAATTTATTATATTAATTTTTATCAGCCATTACTCCAGTCTTCAGTGTTACATGATCCTTCAGAAATCATTCTAATATGCTGATTTATTACTTTTATTATCAGTGTTGGAAACGTCTGGGTTACGTATGTAACCCTCGTTCCCTGAAGGAGGGAACGGAGACGTCACGTCGGTAACCGACGAATTGGGATCTCAATTCGTCTGTCACCGACGTGACTCGAAGTGACCAACTGATTGGGGAACAGTTGTGCTGCTTAATATTTTTGTGGAGATTCTTTTTTCAGGATTCTTGGATGATGTTTTTCTCTTTTTTTTTTCTTCTTTTTTTTTTCCAAATTTAATGCATCACACATCAATTTAACACATCCTTGGTGAATAAAAGTATTAATTAAAAAAAAAAGTATTAGAAAAGAAAAAGATAAAAAAAAAAGAAAGAAAAACAAAAATGCTGAACACAACCCTGTAAATGGTAGTTTAAATTATATTATATTATATTACAACAAAAGATTTCTATTTTAAATAAATGCTGTTTTTAACTTTTTAAAACGTTTGTTAATTTATTAAGAATCCTGAAAAAAATGTCACAGGTTCCAACAAAATATTAAGCAGCACAACTGGTTTCAGCATTGATAATAAATCAGCATATTAGAATTATTTCTGAAGGTCTGAAAGATCATGTGACACTGAAGCCTGGAGTAATGGTGCTGAAAATTTAGGGAGTTTATTACAGGAATAAATTACATTTTAAAACATATTAACATAGAAATCAGTTATTTTACATTGAAATAATATTTCTGGTAATATTACATTTTTTTTTTTTCTGGATTTGTAATCAAATAAATGCAGCTTTGATAAGCATAAGAAACCTCTTTTTTAAAAAAGCATTAAAATTCTTACTTATCCCAAACTTTTGAATGCCAGTGTATATTCACTTCTGGTCAAAAGTTATGTAATTATATATAATTAAGACTTTTTTAATGATTTTATGCTCCCCAAAAATACAGTAACAAAAATAATATAAAAATATCATAACATTTTCTATTTTAATTTATTTGAAAATATAATTTATTGTTTTATGATCTTTCAGAAATCATTCTAATATGCTGATTGAGTGCTAAATTATTATTGGTGCTCAATTATTAATAATGGCTCTTATTATTATCAAAAGAAGCTGCTTGCCTGATGCATGATGCACTTATGTATACGATGCATTTTCAAAATTCTTTTATAGGAAGTTTCATCTTTTGTAACTTTTTCCCCCTTATTTGTGGTTGTGAATAAAACCATCTGCTAAATGTATATTATGTCATGTAAATGTCTTTACTGTCACTTTTGATCAATTCAGTGTGTCCTTGTTGAATATTTTAGTTTCTTTTTTTATTAATAACTTTAATTATGATTTTAAAGTTTGAAGAGTACTTCCTTTTTTATGCTGTTTTTGGTAACACTTTAGTATAGGGGCTATTTATTTATTTATTTAGTTTTATTTGCTTGTTTGTTTTCTGCAACTGTCATGGCATGAGTGGACCTGCTAACAATTTTTAGTCACAAAAATAACTAATAAAAACTGCACTTTACTGCACTTTACAGGTTTAGAATGACAGAAAGATGAGTAAACATTTAATTTTTGGAGGAACTGTTTTTGTGGACATGAAAGGCCACAGTATTTAATCTGGGTCCTGTTGAAACCAGTTGAGCACCATTTTTTAGGAACCACCATGTAAACAACATGTGACTATATTTTTTTATATCATATCAGTCTTTCTCCATCCATTACCTCACAAAGCCCAAAGATGTGAGCACATCCATGCACACTCTTTCTATTTAACGCATATAATGACTGCATAAACAGAAACGCGACACCCAAGAGCGTTTGGCACCAGCCGGCTGCTGCAGCAGCGAGCGCTTCTGCTTATCTCCGCCGTTCAGTCAGGGCTCATGAAAAAGAGTTCTGCTCTCCCCTCCGTTCTCTAAAGCGCTGTTGTGTGGTTTGGGATTACCTTCTCTCGCCCTCTCTTTCAGTGTGCTGCAGGCTGCTGCACTCCCCTCCTCAGCAAAGCCCTCGCTCCCTCTCCTTTTCTCGCCGTGTCTGACACACTAGCCAGTCCTCGGAGTATTACATCATCCTGATGTAATGTCTAACCAATCACATGACTGCTCTGCTAAACCTTCAAGGATTATGGAGCCCTGTAGCTCAGACTGCATAATAAGAGAAAAAGAGAACGAAAGAAAATAGTAGGAGAGAGAGAGAGAGAAAGTAAAGGAGTATCAGAGAGATGAGACAATTTCCTTAGGCTCTATTCTGGATCAATTTTTCCTGCTCTTCCTCTTTAGCTCACCCAGAGGATGGCACAATAAAACTGGAGCTTGTGCTTTTGAGATGAACCTAAGAGACATCAGGTTCTCAAGTGGGGTTTTGTGCCTGAACAAAAAATGGATATTATGTTCTGCCAGTGCAGTCTTTAGCTTGTTGTCTAATTGGGTAAATCCCTATTTTGTAATGGTTATTTTAACAGTTTAGATGAAACCCATTTTAAAAAGTTTACTTTTTGTCTGTTATTTTTCTACTTTGAAATAAAGCAAGCAAGAAAGTTTTATAATATTCCAGTCAAAATTTTCTGTGCAATTACAGGGGTTTTCAAGCTTCAAAAGGATGTAAAAGTACTATAAAAGTATCATAAATATTCAAAACATTCAAGTCTTCCATAAAACTGTTCATTAGTTCTCGTGGGCTGTTTAAAGTGAGTTAAACTCAAAAACTAAGTCTGTCCGATTTGTAAACGAATCATTCAGACTGCTTTTGTGAACTAGTTTAAATGATTCTTTGAGCTGATCCAACTCAAAAGAACAGTTTGAACGAACTGGACATTGTTTCTTGTCTCATGGAGAGCTAGAATTGATTTTTAGTGAATGATGGTTTAAATTTCAGTGTCATCCTCGTATGTAGTCATATATCATATGGCATCAAATGGATCTGAATATAGTGCATGAGTCATATGAACCACTTTATAATACTTTGATGGTACATTTGAATCATTTTTTAGCTTGACAGCGTCAGTTCTCATTCAATTTCATTATATAGATTTATTTTCCTCTGACTACAGTAAAAATGTTTGATCGTGATCAAGATCACTTTAATTTTCAGATCCCGTTTGAAGTTGTCTGTTCTGTCTGGAGTCCAAAACTAGCCAACAGACTTTATTTTGTCAGGTAGCCAAAAAAAAGTGCACTGTCAGCAGAAAGCAGGAGATTATGTAATGGGAAAAATGAGCGTGGTTTATTGAATCATGTTGGTAGTTTATTGCTTATAGTTTGAACTTTTTGTCTGGACTTCGTCTGACTTCATGAAAGAAAGAATGTCTTATGAGTTTGAAACAACAAAAATGATGAAAGGATTTTTATTTTGAGTGAACTATTCATTTACCTCTTCTATTGTCTGAAAATTTCAATCTAATTTTCTTGTGATACAGAAGTGGCCTCTTATCATAAAACTGATTAGGCTTTATGTTGTTGAATGTCATTTAGGCATTGAGAAACCACAGATGTGCCTAGTTTTGAAGTTTTACCACATCTGTGGTTTTTCTCTTCATGTGTTGAGTGCTTGTAGCCGCATCAAGTGCTTCCATCAGACATCAGAGAGAAAGAAAAAGGACAGCAGCTGTTCTCATCTATGCCTCAAAAACAAAAAAGGTGAGACTCAGCCAAGCTGAACTCATCGCTCAGTCTGTCAGCTCTGGATTCAGCTTTATATATCAGATAGGAATTCTGCAGTGATTGAGTGCCATTAAAGGTTTATTGTGTTTGAATATGAGCATATAAAAACTAATTCAGTGTGCACAAGTTGAGACTAGGGTTGTGCCGATATACGATAGTATCGTGTATCGACGATAGTCAAGAGATATCGCCTGTTGCTGATGCCTTTTGACGATAGCAAGGCGATTATTATTATTATCCGTCAAAAATAGTTTAGGCGCTTAACTTTAGCGATGCAGTGCAGAGAGCGGCTTTTGGGGCGTTTGAAAAACTTGCTGCGAGGTGGATGGTATAAACACAGGCACAAATCATGGTGAGCGGGAGGGGGGGTTTCGGGTGGGAAGCATGCAATCTGTAATTGCATGTAGCTGCTGGCGCTCACGAAAGTGCGCAGTCACTTTATGCGCGCTGTTTTCGTGGTTTTACTTTCACTTTTGGGAGAGGAGGGGAGAGGATGGAAAAGTCGGGCACAGTAACTCGTTTTGGGGAACGGCCCCCATTCTCGCCGCAGACGTGTGTAGTGTAAATATAGTTTATTCATCATACCGTGATGTAACTGTTGTATTTACTTCTGGTACCCAGGAGCGTTTTTAAAGTGCATAAACTCACGCTAGACTAGGCTAGGCTAGGCTAGTCAGTGATGATGTTCTTTGATAACGTAAATGTTCTTTGCTCGTTTTTTGTAGCTGCTTTTTGAATAACTAAGGAAATGTTAGCATTAGTAACTTAAAATGTTTCTATTAAACACAAATTAAGTCATACTCAATGCATACTGGTTTTAGCCTTATGCTGGTGTTGATTCATTTGCCGGCAATGAAACTAAGTAGGTAAATAATTAAATAAATTAGCACGATAATATCGTGTATCGCGATCTTGCAGGCTGGCGATAGGACAATATGAAAATTGAGCATATCGCCCAACACTAGTTGAGACATTGATTTTTTTTTTTTTTTTTAAATCCCATTTAGTTCATACAAACTCTGTTCCAAAACATAGTGAGCTTCCTCACTGCAGCTGCCTACTTAGCATGCTAATAGTGATGGGTCGTTCTTGAACGATTCGTTCATTTTGAACGAATCTTTAATGTGACTCGGGACAAACAAGTCGTCTCGGGGAGTGATTCGTTCAGTCGCGCATGCGCAACATCCTATTAGGTTCTTTACTGGAATTAGTTCACCTGTTTCGAGTCTTCGGGTTTTTAGAGTCGTTCGTTCACCTTATGGGGCTGTCACGTGATGAACGAACGACTCGAACCCGAAAACTCGAGAGATGAACTAATCAATTCTCTTTCCGGCTCAGACTGCATAGGTTAAGCTTATGGGGCTGTCACGTGATGAACGAACGACTCAAACCCGAAAACTTGTCAGATAAGAGGCGAGGTGAGCTAATCATAGACGAAAGACCCAGGTAAACAATTAATTAATCTTTTCTATTTCTTATAGCATTATAGTTTTGTTTTGTTTGAAGTGTGATCAACCTGTGTAAGCAGTAGATGTGTTAGGGAGGTAACACGTAACATTTTAATTATATTTTGCTAAAATGAACGAAATGACTCGAAAAAAGATTCGTTCATTTTGCTGAACGAGACTCAAAGGTCTGAGTCGATAAAATGATCCGAACTTCCCATCACTACATGCTAACGGTTAAGGAACCATATAGAGTGTTTTCACGTTACGTCATCAATCCGGAAGTCGGCCATTGCGGTGGCATTGAGTGTAAACAATGTCATTGAACCGAACAGAACTCGCATATAGGTTTGGCGAAAAAATGAAGAAACGAAAGTAATTCAATATGTCGAGATAAGAAATAGAAGGAAGAACTGTCGGGTCATCAGTCCACGACGACGGAGGCAGATCGTATGGATGTTTACCACCTATTACAGAGTTGGACAATATGGACTGCCCTGTGGCCCGTGCAAGTCGTACATTCACTGCACTGCATTCGTGTTCCAAAATGTAATTTGGGTGTAAATATTACGTTATTATTATATTTAGTCTGTAAAAGGCCGTTAACAGCTGAAGACGGACATAAAAAGGAGAAAATACTGTAGCAGGCAGATCAATCTTACTGTTCACGATGCATGAAATATTGGAAGAAACCCATAATAATGAATTGGGGGTATGAGTTTATATGAATGTGTCTCTGAGGGGAACTGTCTGTTGTCAGAAAAGTTTACATGGCTTTTTCTTTTCATCTAGCATCTGTATAACGCATTATAAAGCAGTAACCATGGAAACACTATGGCTGCTTGAGCACTGTGTTAACTTTAGTTTGTCAAAATAAAATGACCTTTCCTGCTTAATAAGTCCTTCTCTATATGATTTAGCAGCTTCCACGCATTCTCCGTTGTTTAGATGGCATAAATTAGTAGAACGACGTCTTTAATGGTACACTAACCGTGCAATTAATGCTTCTGTTTACATATGAGTTTTGCCGCAATGGCCGCGCATCCAGGTAACTGACCAGAACGTGACGTCGATGCAAACCCTCTATAAGTGAATGATCTGAAATCCCTACATAGAGAGCAAATCCACACACCAATGCAAAATGCAATGCAATTAGTTCAATTATAGTTCAGTGATGAACTAGCAGTTTGTATAGTTAAACATTAACTGTAAATGTAATATTGAATATATTAAAAATCATTTTTTAAGTACTTTACACAGGAGTGTAAACTAACGCATGTTAGTCAACACATACACACCTAAAGCACAACAAAATATTAAAGCATAATTTAAAAATGTGCACTTTAAAAAAAAAGTGTAATTAAGTGTGTTAAGAAACATTTAATTCAACATTATCTGCAAATAGTTTTTCTTTTTTTTATACTTCTATGATTTGAAGTGCAGCTTAATTACAATTAAACATGCTTCTTTTTCCACAACGGATCTTGGACATTTTTTATTGAGCACATTTTCATCTAAACAAAGGATTCATGGATGATAATATTTGTCTTGATAATATGGCTTATCAGTAAATATTGCTTACAATACTGCACTGCCATTCGAAAGTTTGTGATCAGTAAGATATTGTTTTTTTCTTAGAAGACTCTTATGCTCATTAAAGTTCCATTTATTTGATCAAAAATACAGAAAAAAGTAAAATTATAAAATGTTATTGCAATATAAAATAACAGTTTTTATGATTTTTTTTTTTCAGGATTCCTGAAAAAAGAATCATAGATAAAAAAAATATATATACAACTGTTTCCAACGCTGATAATAAATCAGCATATTAGAATGATTTCTGAAGGATCATGTGACACTGAAGACTGGAGTAATGATGCTGAAAATTCAGCTTTGCATCGCAGGAATAAATCCTATTTGAAAGTATATTAATATAGAAGACCTCTATTTTAAATTGCAATAATATTTCACAATATTACTGTTTTTTCCTGTATTTTAATCAAATAAATGCAGCCCTGATGAGCAGAGACGCTCCTTAAAATTTTTTTAAAAATCTTACTAATTCCATACTTTTAAACGGCGGTCTATATTTCTTGTTTGCAGCCAACCAAATGGTTAGTAATCACTGTCAGTCAACTGTATTCCCTAAAGGCATGGAACAATAATTTAGCATATTCGCTATTACATTGAAATGCAGTTGTTACTCCTAAAACTTTGCAGTTTGTATGTGACCAGTAATGCTCGACATAATCTCTTACTTGCCTTTAACAAATCTAGATATCATCCTTCCGTTCTGAGTCACTCTGTTAACTGACCATAGAGAATAATCATAATCCAGATGTCTGGAAGCGCTCTTGGTATTTACAGAAATGTTCAGTGCTCAAGGTCTAGCATAAAGCGACATGAGCTCATATAGGGGTGTAATTATGGGCACACATTCTTCTTTTCATATATAGAACAGGCTGACAGCATCCGACACAGCTTCACCTGACTTCCCTAGATTCTCCCTCCGCCTCCCAACGGGAATCGGGTTCAATGCTTGAGGTTTCCGTTTGAAAGCATGCCAAAGGTGCAGGCGTGAGACGTTCTACAGTACGACTGCTTGCATCAACCTTTTCTTCTCGTCTCTGCGCTTTATAGAGATTTAGGAGTTTAAAAGCAAGAAAAAAGCTGAAGCATATCAAGGGTGTTGAAGAATCTCATTAGATGAATACTCAACATCAACAGCCAGAAAAAAAGATTTCAAACCTCTCAGCTCTTTCCACGAGAAGAGGAGAGAGAAAGAGAGAGATTAATGTAAATCTCAAAAATAAGGAACACATTAATATTTCATTTGCACCTCTTTATTTTTTTCCCTCTGAGTGACACTCATGTGCAGATAGCAGAGGGGGATGATTTAATGATTGGAGAATGTTATCTCTTTTGCTCTCTTTTCTCGGCTCTGCCACTGTCACATCTCTCCTCTTTCCTTCTGCACTAAATCAGCACTTGGGGCTTTTGCTCGGGATTCCTCTCAGGCCTGACAGCACCACATAATTACGCTCAGTTCTCCCTTATCTCAAAGATGAGAAAAGATGAGATATTTAGTGAACGGTGCGCTTGCATGCGGCCTCTGTCACAGTGAGACATGCCCTGACCTTATGTGCTCACAGAAGATATTCATACATTAAAGTCCCAGAATAAGAACCATAGAATATATGAAGGACTTTAGGGATAGTTCAACCAAAAAATTATCATTTTGTCTTTATGTACTGTTCCAAACCCATATAGCTTTCTTTTTTTCCGTGGAACACAAAAGGAGATATTTTGAAGAATGTTCATCCTTTTCTTCTCCATATAATGAAACTTATTAGGAACTGCTGTAAACCTCATGGCTCATGTGCTAACAATTTATTTTGATAGTGCACTTTAGACCTACTACAAACTTGGCAAATATTTACCAACCCTAACCTTAGCCAAACAGTCTGCTAATACTCTAATGGGTGTTAGTTGACATGTCGTTGCAATGGTACTTATAGTAAGTAGAATGTCTAATGACTATCAATATAAAGTGTACCAAATAACCTTGACTGAAATTTAAGCTGTGGCTTGTCATTTTTTTTTTTTTATCAGGACTGTATTTCTACAAATTTACCATAGCAAGGGCTCAAACAGTGGAATGTAGATAAGGAGAGAATCAAGCATAGAAACAGAAGACCAGTATCAGAAATGTATATACAAATGAAAAACATTCTGATTTATATTGTAAGAAATATTTGAATTATTGAACTTACCTTGTTAAATTAATGTTGTCACCTGACCCACATTTACCATGGTAAGGGCTCAAATGTAGAAGAAGATAGTCAAGCATAGTATAGTACCATTCGGGTTACTGAAAGCACCTTGTTAATGTAATGTTGTCACCTGAACCACAGGGCTCAAATGTAGATGAAGAGACACAAGCATTATCACGCAGTATCAGAAATACACTGATATGTATACAAATGAAAAACATTCTGATTTTATATTGTAATAAATATTTGAATTATTGAACTTACTTTGTTAATGTTGTAACCTGATCCACATTTACCATGGTAAAGGGTTAAAATGTAGAAGAAGAGACTCAAGCATAGCAACATAGAAAACTAGTATCAGAAATACACTGATATGTATACAAATGAAAAACATTCTGATTTTATATTGTAATATATATTTTAATTATTGAACTTACCTTGTTAATGTTGTAACCTGACCCACATTTACCATGGTAAGGGCTCAAATGTAGATGACGAGAGTCAGGCATAGAAACATAGAAGAACAGTATCAGAAATACATATTTGAATTATTGAACTTACTTTGTTAATTTAATGTTGTCGCCTGACCCACATTTACCATGGTAAGGGCTCAAACAGTGGCATATAGATGAAAAGAGTCGATCATAGAAACACAGAAGACCAGTATCAGAAATACATTGATATGTATACAAATAAAAAAATTAAAAAATCTGATTTTATTTAATAACAAACATTTGTGCCATTAAACATACCTTTTTAATTTAATGTTGTCACTTTACCCACGTTTACCATGGTAAGGGCTCAAATGTAGATGAAGTAAGTCAAGCATAGAGAGAAACACAGAAGCTCAGTATCAGAAATACATTGATTTTATGATGTATATAAATAATAAAAAAAAAAATGTTGATTTTATATTATAATAAATATCTGAGCCATTAAACATACCTTGTTAATATAATGTTGTCACCTGACCCGCATTTACCATGGTAAGGGCCAAACAGTGGCATGTAGATGAAGAGAGTCAAGCATAGAAACACAGAAGACCAGTATCAGAAATACACTGATATATATACAAAAGAAAAACTTTCTGATTTTATATTATAATAAACATTTGGGTTACTGGTTACTGAACATACCTTGTTAATGTTGTAACCTGAACCACATTTACCATGGTAAGGGCCAAACAGTGGCATGTAGATGAAGAGAGTTAATCATAGAAACATAGAAGACCAGTATCAGAAATACACTGATATATATACAAATGAAAAACATTCTGATTTTGTACTGCAATATATATTTTAATTATTGAACTTACCTTGTTAATGTTGTAACCTGACCCACATTTACCATGGTAAGGGCTCAAATGTAGATGAAGAGAGTCAAGCATAGAAACACAGAAGACCAGTATCAGAAATACATTGATATGTATACAAATAAAAAAAATAAAAAATCTGATTTTATTTAATAACAAACATTTGTGCCATTAAACATACCTTTTTAATTTAATGTTGTCACTTTACCCACGTTTACCATGGTAAGGGCTCAAATGTAGATGAAGTAAGTCAAGCATAGAGAGAAACACAGAAGACCAGTATCAGAAATACATTGATTTTCAAATGTATGTAAATGAAATATATAATATTATATTATAATAAACATTTGGGTTATTAAACCTTGTCAATTTAATGTTGTCGTCTGACCCACATTTACCATGGTAAGAGCCAAATAGTGGCATATAGATGAAGAGAGTCAAGCATAGAAACACAGAAGACCAGTATCAGAAATACATTGATATGTATACAAAAAAATATATATATATATATATATATATATATATATATATGATTTTATTTTATAATAAACATTTGTGCCATTAAACATACCTTGCTAATTTAATGTTGTCACCTGACCCTCGTTTACCATGGTAAGGGCTCAAATCAAATGTAGATGAAGACAGTCAAGCATAGAAACAGAGACCAGTATCAGAAATACATTGATTTTATGATGTATATAAATAAAAAAAAAAAAAACATTTTGATTTTATATTATAATAAATATCTGAGCCATTAAACATACCTTGTTAATATAATGTTGTCACCTGACCCGCATTTACCATGGTAAGGGCCAAACAGTGGCATGTAGATGAAGAGAGTCAAGCATAGAAACACAGAAGACCAGTATCAGAAATGCACTGATATATATACAAAGAAAAACTTTCTGATCTTATATTATAATAAACATTTGGGTTACTGGTTACTGAACATACCTTGTTAATGTTGTAACCTGAACCACATTTACCATGGTAAGGCCAAACAGTGGCATGTAGATGAAGAGAGTTAATCATAGAAACACAGAAGACCAGTATCAGAAATACACTGATATATATACAAATGAAAAACATTCTGATTTTATATTGTAATATATATTTTAATTATTGAACTTACCTTGTTAATGTTGTAACCTGACCCACATTTACCATGGTAAGGGCCAAACAGTGGCATGTAGATGAAGAGAGTCGAGCACAGAAACACAGAAGACCAGTATCAGAAATACACTGATTTTATGATGTATATAAATGAAAATATATGATATTATATTATAATAAACATTTGGGTTATTGAACATACCTTGTCAATTTAATGTTGTCATCTGACCCACATTTACCACAGTAACAGCTCAAATGGTGCCATATTGATGAAGAGAGTAAAGCATAGAAAGAAACATAGAGGACCAGTATCAGAAATACATTGATATGTAAACAAATGAAAAACATTCTTATTTTTCACAGAAGAAATATATAAGCAAAATATGTTTTTGTGTTTAATTTAAACAGAAAATGTATACAGTTGATAATTATTTCTTGCATTTCTGTAAAGATTTACCTTCATGGGAAGACTTTGTTTGCCCTAATTGTACACAAGAACTACACACTACAACAACACTATACTGTGTTCCAATACATGACATCATAATAGCCATAGAATATTCAGGTTCAAATGAACACAGCTGCAGCTCAATGTGTCTATAGGATTGTTATTGTTTGAATGTTACACACAGTCTACTGTTGCACAATCCTACCAAATAACTCTAAAACAGTACAAAGCACAAGCATGTAGTCCAGAACACACATCCCTGATTACATGGTCATTTCCCTCGCTTCTTAATATAGTGTGAACTGCATCAATACCTTTTTAAACCTATTGTGATAGTTGTGTATGAGTGACACATTGATTCCTTTCATAAAAAAGTCAATTATAGAAAGAAACATAAAATTATGACTATGGCAACCAATGTTTATGCATTTGATGCTTTCTGGAGGAAAAAAGCGTCTGATTTCATCGCATGCAAAGCAAGGCCAGTCAGTCCCAAAGATTAAAAAAAAGGTCAAATTTGTGTACAGTGTAAACAAGGCTGTAGACCTCACCGCTCACTGTGTGTTGTAAGAGTGTTTTGATTAATATGTATAATGGCTTATAGATTAATTATATATGCAATTAATTTCACTGATGATGTGAGAAAAGCTCATCCTTACGGGGAGAGCTATGAGAGAATCGCACGTGAGAAACATTTCAAGCAGTTAATGCAGAACAGGCGCTGCATTCTCGCATTTTCTGTATTGTTTCATTAGAGATTGTGATTATTCAGCAGAACATGTCTGTTCTGTGTGTGAGCTATGAGCACGGGGGCCGTGTTTTTGAATGTACCCCTCATGAAAAATTTAATATCCCTCCCACTTACTCCAAATGATTTATCTTTTCATTACCTCCCGTCCTTATGATCCCAGCATAATTTGAACCTTTAATGCAGCGGGTTCACAAAAACAAGAGCAGACACATTCATCTTAGCGTTTTGTCAGCCAAAGGGACTATTGAGAATAAATTAAATTGACTCTTTCCAAAGCACTTTATCTTAAATTTTCTTCTCTTCATCTTTCTTTTTGTCAATCTTTAGGCCGCTGACCAAAAATGTATTGCGAGGTATCACATTAATGTCATGTCCCAGGATTTCCAGACACTTTGAAGTAAACTGAGCATGGAGAAGGCATTAGCAGACTGTAGAAGTGAACATACCGCATATCAATATTCCCTATATGAGGCAGAATGACCTGACCTTACAAAGGGTACACAACTGCTGTGGTTATGAGTGCTCTGAGAAATTCTGCAGAGTGTGATGCCTTAGCCTGTGCAACATAAATTACATTTTGTTGGGCCAAAATTAGGGTGTGTTCACACTTGTCATATTTGGGTTTAACTAAAGCAAACTCTGGTGTGATTGCTCTCTTAGTGCGGTTCATCTGAGTAAGTGTGAACGCCGCCATCGGAAGCCTTGTGCGCACCAAACAAGCGGGCCAAGACAGCTAAAAAGATAGGTCTCGGTCTGCTTCCAAACGAACTCTGGTGAAATCTGAATTAAATATAAATGCAACATGAACCAAATACTTCTAAACAAATCAAAAAAAGGATGTAATGACCAGTGTTGGGAAGGTTACTTTAGAAATGTAATAGGTTACAGATTACAAGTTACTTGATTTAAAATGTAATAAGTAGTGTAACTTTTCAATTACTTTATTAAAGTAATGTAACTTATTACTTTTAATTACTTTTTAATTACTTTTCTAAATTTCTAATATTTTCAACTGTTAATCATTTTGAAACATTTAAACCAGGCAGAGTTAACCTTACAGTAGTGTTCAACACTGATTACTGTCAGACTTTCAAAATCCTTTATCACTTGAATTAAGATTATAATAAGAAAGGGATAATATACATCTTTATTTTGCGATAACAACTGGCTGAATGTACATTATCTCACTTATTACACAGCTTCTTGATAGATTATTTAGATGTTTCGTGTCAAAATTATTAGACAAGAAACACTGATCTGAGTTGAAATATTTTAACGCAAAGCTTGCATGAAGAAATCGGTTGCTAGCAAACGGCAAGTTCAAACTAAACATTTTAGGGATACAGTGCAGTCATACCAGTTTTCTTACACAACATTTCACCACATAAATAAGTAGTAGTACTAGTTTGTTAGTTATCTTATAATCCATTACAATGTACCACAAAAAAAATGGCAGCAGCTGTTTTTGTATGAAACAATAGAGCAAGTCCATGATACCAGGATGACAGAATTAAGAAATTGTATACATAATATTGAATTAAGCTTTAATATTTTATTAGCTAACCAAACGCAAAGCTTCCACCAAGAAAAATCATCAAGCATATAGCACTGACTTAAGTTGCCCCAAAAGAGTGTGAGCTGTATAATTATTTAATTTAAAGCACAGCCACCACAAATTCAGATTTTTTTTTTTTTAACTTATATTTTTGGGCTTTTTATGCCTTTTATTGTGATAGGACAGTAGAGAGATGACAGGAAAGAGCTGGGAGGAGAGAGAGGAGCGGGTTCGACAAAGGACGTCGAGACGGGAATCGAACTCAGGTCACCGTGAGCGCAGTTACGCTATATGTCATAACCAGATCATAATATAAATAACACCATAACAAGAAATAGTTTAATAGCTATGATGCTGGGTTTGAAATCAAATGTTTGCATAGTTATGACAGAAAACACTAGCATCTAACAATGCCTTGGAAAAAACAATCTTAAAAAATAAAGTTTATGCATAAACCCAAATAGGAAATAAAACAGTTATCGAATAAGCATGTGTCCTATTCTGTGTCCTAAACTCCTGAAACATTGGTGTCTCATTTTAGAGCAGTTAACGCAATTTAAAAGAAGTCAACTAAATCTGTAAGTGGAGGTGGGTGTGTGAAAAAAGTCAGATGTAATCCCCTTTGTAATCACTGGCATTTTTCAAAAGTAACTGTAATTTAATTACATATTTTTTCTCAGTAACTGTAACTAATTACAATTACATTTATTTTGTAATTAGATTACGTAATTCCGTTACATGTAACTAGTTACTCCCCAACACTGGTAATGACAAGATGCGCTGCTATGCGACATGAACTGATGACACAGAATGAGCGTGTATCCAAAGCAAAATGAGCAGAGGGGAATGCGGAGCAGTGAGGAGGTTAAGTGCCTTCCCTGAGCTCTTTTTGCATGTGTTTCAACTTTGCAGGTGGTGATATAAAAAATCGTTTGTACACGCAACAATGAGCGTGTTTAGTCCAGCAGACGGCATAAGGTGTATTCAATATAATGTGGCGCTGAGCAGACCAATCAGTGAATGGGTACTTTGATGTCATACGCTGATTGGTCTGCGTATGAAGTCGAACACACCTTTTGTTTCAGGTGTTCCGTCATTCAACCAGACCAATCAGATTGTTAACATATAACTTTGCTTTTAGTTTCGCTGTCAAAAATGCCAGTTTGTGTATGTAATGTAATGTAATGTAATGTTTTATTTTTTTGATCCGGACCAAACGAACCAAGTGAAGCGAACTACAAGTGTGAACGCACCCTTAGTTAAGCTGGTT